>CAIGQV010016645.1:21416714-21439899 GCA_903798115.1 Danio jaintianensis | reverse complement strand
GTGTGTGTGTGTGTGTGTGTGTGTGTGTGTGTGTGTGTGTGTGTGTGTGTGTGTGTGTGTGTGTGCGTGTGTGTGAGTGTGTTACTGATGTCAGTGATGAACACTGCTGTACATAGAGAAGTGAAGGTCTCTGCTGCTAAGCTGGTGGATTTGTGTAATCTGACAGCTGAGGGTGGAGCAGCGGGTCAAACAGACTCACACGCACACCACAAACAAACAGATGCTCAGACCCGCTAATGCTGAGATCCTGTCAGAAATATTGACCCACAAATTGCTGCTAATTCTCTGTACTACCTTTGCACTCTATTCTCTCTATACCCGAGACTACAGTAACTGCACTGCAACTATATAATTCCCATCAATATCTTTGACTTGTTTTCCAGTTTAGCTAATATTTCTGCTTTGCAAGCATTTATTTGAAATGATATTTCACCCAAAACTGAAAATTCTGTCATCATTTACTCTTCCTTCACTTGTCAGGAACATTTATGAGTTTTGTTTTGTTCTGTTAAACACAAAATAAGATAATTTATAAAAATAATAGAAACCTGAAACCATATTTTTCCATTTGTTTTTCCTACTATTGAAGTCAATGGTTACAGGTTTCTAACATTCTTCAGAATGAGTAAATATTCATTTTTGTGTGAACATTCCCTTTAATGCGGTCTTGGCTTGTCACATTTTTTTAAAGAATAAACAACTTACTAAATGTAGATTGACAAATATGATTAAATATAGAAATAAAATGATGAAAAAGTACACTTGAAAAATAATAAAAATGCTTTTGATGCACTATATCATATATGTAATAATATGTATAAGTATTATATGTATAAATATATTTGTATTTATAAATATAAATGTATTTTTAACATAATATAGATACATAATTGCATTGGGATTTTAGATTTTTTTCCCTCAGTTACTATTTTTTAATTCCATTAAGAATATTTGTGAATTAAGGGGAAAAAAGACAAACAAATATTCATTGCATCAGGACCTTTAGTGATAAAACATTTATAGGAGTTCATACATTTTTTCTACTTCAAAATTCATTCATTCATTCATTCATTCATTCATTCATTTTCTTTTCGGCTTAGTCCCTTTATTAATCTGTGGTCGCCACAGCGGAATGAACCGCCAATTTATCTAGCATACGTTTTACACAGCGGATGCCCTTCCAGCTGCAACCCATCAATGAGAAACATCCATACACTCCCATTCACACACATACACTATGGACAATTTAGTTGACCTAATTCACCTATAGCGCATGCCTTTGGACTGTGGGGGAAACCGGAGCATCCGGAGGAAACCCACGTGAACACGGGGAGAACATGCAAACTCCACACAGAAATTATCAACTGACCCAGTCGAGGCTTGAACCAGCGACCTTCAGGCGCTACCCACTGCGCCACCGTGGTGCCTCTACTTCAAAATTTCAGGTTAAATTCAGTGTTTCTTTTTTGAGAAATTAACAAACGATTTTTTTTATCCAAGTGGTAAATAAAATGAATATTATTTGAGTATTAAACTTTCGTTCTACCCCAGAATTAAATTTCTTAATTTAATGTTTACCTTTGTAATTGTTAATATCTTTGTTGCCTTTGCTGTAATTTACTAGCCATTTCTGAATAAAAATAGCTTAAAAGTAAATCTTACACCATTTTTTTTTCCAGCTTATGTGACCCTTGACCACAAAACCCTTTCGTTGCATGGGTATATTTTTGGCAACAACCAAAAATACATTGTATGACTCAAAATGATTGATTCTTCTTTTATATCAAAAATCATTAGAACATTAAAATTCTGTAAATGTACTACCATAAATATATCAAAACTAAATTTCTGATCAGTAATATGCATTTCTAACCACAAAATTTGATCAACTTAAAGGCGATTTTTCTCAGTATTTAGATTTTTTTGAACCCTCACATTCCAGATTTTCACTCTCAAAAAATGACGTTTGCTGTTTGTTCAAACTACTTATATAAAATGAGCTGAAACAACACAATTCTTGAGGTTTTATTGGCGACAACTTAATTGTTTCATGTTCAATCCACTTAAATTTGTAAAAACTAATAAACTAACTTAATTCCTTCATGTTGCCCCAACACAAATCGATTGTGTGGAACCCAGAATTTTCTTACAGTGTATCACAACCAAATATTGTCCTAAAATCCTAAAAATCCTAAAAATGCTGGATTCCACACAATTCCTTCATGTTTTTATAAAAAAAATGGATTAAGTTCAACTTTACAAATTTAATTGCACTGAAAAAAAACATTGTTTTTTAAGGTAAGTGGTTGCAAACAATATATATGGGCTAAATTTAAACAAATTAAACAACTAGAATGTATAGGAATTGAGGAAGTATGAGTCACGTAGAGGAGGTAATCTAAATAAGAAATTATTACAAAGAGAAGCGTTCTGGATTCATAAATTAAAATCACTTACACCAAGAGGAACAAATGAGGAATTGGATCTCTCTGTGTTTCTTTAATGTATTGTTGCTCATCTACAACATTGTAAATCATGGATTTTGAGTGTATAATGAGACAAATAATGATAATATATGAAAATGTATTTTTAATGTCTCGGACTTTCATTGTATCAGTTGGCAAATATATGAATGAGTGAATGATGATGATTTGGATGTGATTTTTCTGTGCAATGGAGATAATGTTTTTACAGGTAGAGGAAACATTGCTTATGTTAGCAGCTATATATGAAACGAAATGAGATTGTTTGTAACTATTGAGCAACTATATAATTAATGACGCAATGTGATTGACTGTGGAATAAGAGGGTGGAGTGAGGAAAGTACGTCATGCACTGAGGAAGGCATTGTGGCCAAACGTCTGTGTTTTGTAGAATGAGTGCGGATCATGACCTTCTGACTCTATTTAAACAAATTAAGTTGAACCCAGGCTCATTATGGATACTTGCCCCTGTATACATTTCTGGAGAGAGCGAAATATGTCCCAGGAGGTGTTTTTTTTGCTAGTTTTGTGAATCCACCAGAGGCTGCTGTGTATGCTTTTTGAGATCTCAAAGTTTTCTCGCGCCTGCTCTTCTAAATCCAGCAGAGGCCGCTGTTGACTGACTTACTAACTGACTGACTGACCGATAGTGATAGTGAACCCAACCGACAGTGTTTTCAAAAGCAATCCAGAAAAAGAAAAGCCCTTGCGGCCGCCTGATTTTTACCACATTTTCAGATTTTACCATGTTCTTACCCTGTTATTTACATTATTAAATTTTTTGCCTTTTGTTTTACCTGCTTTCTGGAACCATTCCTCGTCGGACTCGAGTATTGTGTCTCATGCCGTTCCCAGCAAGATGTCACCCTGGGTGATCGCCCATATTGCCCATGCCTAAATCCGCCACTGTTTGTCTTCACAGTGAGCCTGTGTTGTAAAACAAAATTTGTAACAATGAATCATTTTTTTCAGTGTAGAATGAACATAAAACAATTAAATTGCCCCCCAAGAAACAACATTTTTTGGAATTATTTTAAATAAGTAGTGTGAACAAGCAGCAAAAGTCATTTTTTGAGTGCATCCTAACAAACCATACACACTGAAAAAAATGGCAAATTGCTGCAAACAATTTATATGGGCTGTATTTAAACAAGCAAATTAAATTTAGTAATGTTCAACTTAATTTGTTTGTTTAAATTACCCTCAAAAAACACATACACTAAAAAAAATTAATAATGTTTTTTCAATGCATGAAAAAAAAAAATCTCAATTTAAAATAATTGACACTTGAATGACTGAATGAATGTACACCAAGCATTTTCTGACAGATTCTCTCTCTCTTTTTAATATGCAACAACACAGAAAGCACTAAGAAGGCTGAGGAAAAGGGAGGGAAGGGGTCCATCGTGGTGACCTTTACGCATTATAGCTTTGCAGCCTTAATCCAACTGGACTGGTCAAACCCCGAGAGCTTCATCTCTCTTTCTTCTTAGTCTGATCTAAAAACCACACCTGCCCCTCCCCCCCGTCATCCTCCTCTCTCGTCTGGTTATTGAATGACAGTTGAGATATGATCAGGATATTCAGACGCTTGATCGCATATTAGAAGATCTGGGGGGCTAGAGAGTAAAACCGACATTTACACATGTAATTAATATTAACTGGAATGTCAGCACAGTCATAGTCTGCGTGACGAAGACTTCATAACGTTCAATTCATAAAATGATGCGTTCACTAAATATAAAGGGCTTTTTTTTTGCATAAAAATGACTTTTGATGCTTGTTCAAACTACTTATTTAAAATAAATTGAAAAAAACAACACAATTCTTAAGGTTTTTTGGGACAACTTAATTTTCTTTTCAATCCACTTACATTTGGAAAAACTATTAAGTGAACGTAATCGTGTTGTGATAACATGAAGGAATTGTGTTAAACCCAGGTTTGTTTTTACAGTGTAGCGATGCATTGAACAAGTACTAAAAAACCATTGACTGAACAGTTCTTAAAAGAATGTTTTTGACTGTGTGAAGAACATAATAATGTAAAGAAATGAAAAGGATGTTGTCGATGTTTTATGGATCAGAATAGGCTGCATGTTTGAGCTTTACTGGTTTGGAAGAATTCAAATAATAATAATAATAAATAATAAATAATATTATCATTTAAGTTCCCAACCATTTAGTGGTTAAATTTTATAATTCTCAAGTCTTTGAGAATTCCAGTTGACCATTTTAAATGAGTTCTTGTTAGGCTGTAATAACAATAAATAAATAAATAAATAAAAAATCCCATTGGCAGAAATATGTTCTTCACATATGCTTTTATTTGTTTGTAAATGTCAGGGAACAAGTTTAAAAATGTACTTTCTGATATGTTACATGTTCTAATTCAGTAGTTTCGCCACCTTTTAATAATAATAATGATAATAATAATAATATTTAGTTAAATGTTATTTAAACTAGTTAAAAAAAATCAATTAAATTGTGCCCCAAAAAACAAAGAATTGTATTGATTCAGCTCATTTTAAATAGGTAGTTTGAACAAGCAGCAAAAGTCATTTATTGAGTGCATCCTAACAAACCATAAATCTCAATTTCAAATAATTGACACTTATAAATGAACACCAAGCATTTTCAGACTTTTTGAGAACTTCAGGTGACCATTTTAAAGGAGTTCTTGAAGGCTGATAAAAAAAAAAGGAATAAAAAAAAAAAAGAAAGAGATAAAAAAAAGTCCCACTTCGACAGAAATATGTTCTTCACATCTGATTTTTTTATTTGTTTATAAATGTCAGGGAACAAGTTAAAAAAATGTACTTTCTGATATGTTACATGTTCTAGTTCACTATAGTTTCCCCCCATTTAATAATTATAATATTTAGTTAATTATCATTTAAATTGGTTTAAAGTCAATATAGGATTTTTTTTAAATACTCACCTCTATTTCTTTGTTCTAATGAACAATAAACTTTATTCATAACTTAAGTATTCTTTGTGTTTTGTAGATGAAACAGTCATACAGGTTTGAAATGGAATAACATGGGATAAGCTAAAATCAACAAAATTCTGACTTCAATAGCATTTTTTTCCTTCCTACTATGAAAGTCAATAGCTTCTTTTTTCCAACATTCTTCAGAATATCTCGTTTTGTGTTCAACAGAACCACATGACAGAGTAAATGGTGAGAAAATGTTCATTGAGTGAATTGTCCCTTTAAGAAAATATGCCATTGAGGTGAGCTTCATCTTTCCTATTATTCCCACTGACTGAATTAAACGCCGCCCCAATAGATGGATTTTAGAATAATAAACAGCAACACAATCTGTACAGTTTCAGTTTTTTATTTTTTAGTTCATTCCTTTTAACCACATATTTAGCAGTCAACACCAAAGTAGCCCAATTCTTAAAAAGTAACAGCATAGAAATGTCCATTTCTGATTGGATGTAAAACAGACATAAACCCCTTTTCCATTTAGCTTACAAGAGGCAGTATATGTTCAAGGATGAGTGTGTGTGTGTTGATGTATATTTGGAAAGGTGTGAAACACCTGAGATGCAGTCACGATCAGTGGGAATGACTGGCGATGGGTTCATTTCTGATAACATCTACTGTTTCCATACATTTGTATGTCTTAAGGCTTCAGCCGTTTGTACTCTGCGTACGGTACATAACCCATATATACAAAACAAAAACTAGTACATCTACCCCCGCGGTGACATCATAGACTGTGACAAGCGCAGCGCCGGGACAAAAATCTGAAAGCATGTTTTTGTAGCGCAAAAATTCACATCAGTGAGATTGACAGCACCAAGTCTTTCACATAACATTCGGAAGTGCAGCACGATCTCTATGTCCCGCCACCGGCGTTCACAGAAGACGGCGAAAAAAATGCAGACTTGCAAAGTCAAAGGAAAAAAAAAAAGAATAAAAAAAAAAGGTGGAACTGCACAGAAAGCAGAGCCGACTTCGGTGGGTGCGGGTCGGGATCATATTCAAGACACCATTTCTCAACAAGACACAATCTTGAGAAGGAAGTTCACTTTTTAGTTTGCACCTTTTTGTAACAAATAAAAGCAAAACATATCAAAACAAAGGCAAACAGCCCCAAAACCCCTAATGAAGAGAGAGAGAGAGAGAGAGAGAGAGAGAGAGAGAGAGAAAAGAGTTGAACCCTTTCTCTCTGTCTGTAGACAGTGACGTCACAAACAAGCAAACATATATACTGTATATTTATATATATATATCTATCTTTTTTTTTATATACAAAACACACCCTCATCCCCCATTCCAAAATACACCGTGCTCTAATGCTCTCATGGCTACAACTCAAACAAGTTTTATACTTTTCATTTGTTTTTATACATTTTTTTTTTGGATTTCGTTTTAAATTCAAAACTACCCAACAGCAGCAATCCGTACATTAAGGAGGAACAATCCGTTTGTTTAAATTCTATTTTTGGTACATCATTCTGAAGTGCATGCATATACACACACACTGTAAATCTGAAATCAGTATATACTCTAAAATTTTATTTGATGGAACAGTACATTCAAACACAGATCCTTCACTAGGCTTCCTACAGAGCCCACTTTACTCACTAGTGTTATAGGAAAACGCTTCTCCAGGCACGAAAATAACAGACTACTCTGATTACCCACTTTCCACAATCGCAGTGCCACCAACACACCAACAAATACATCCCAATCAAGACTTTTTTAAAAAAAAATGCAATTTATCTCACTTTTTAGTTTTTTTTAAAATAGTTTTTAGTTGTCATTTTTATTTTTGTGCAGGAAATAAAATATATATAAAGTTTTTTTTTGGGCTCTGCGAGCGTCAGATTTTAAGATAATGTAAAACAAGATATATTTATACCTAACTATTTAGTGCAAATCAACTACACATTAAAACTAACAAAAAAGAAGAACTGAAGCAACTATATATTCTCATATATATATTTCTGTCAATGTAGATCAAATATAAATACTTTATCAATATACATACATATAGGGTAGATATCTCTGCTTCTGTGAACTATATACACTTCACGACTACATTAAGCTGAAATGGTAAAAAGCTAGGTAGCAGGAGTGAAACTGCAATGCAGTGCTGCAGCCACACACACGCGCGCGCAAACACGCATACACACTCTTACAATGAGGCTGATGGCGCAGGATCAGAGGGGTCCATCGCTCATACAGCAGGTAATCTGAAGCCTTTGTGTCAGTGTGTCTGCAGTCCATGCAATAATGCAAACCTCTGCTCTACCATGGAATGTGCTTCTAGAGTCGCCCTGGGGCTGAACAGTCAAGAGAAAAAGAAAACAGACAAACAATGCATCAGACGTACCCCCCCAAAAAAAAAAAACACACGCCACTGTCCTTAGAGAGAGAGGAAGAGATACCTGAGATCCAGACGGTCCCACCCCGTTTCCAAAAAACCCACCCCACAAACCCTTTGAAGAAGAATCTCATGCTGCAAACGCTCCGGCCCATTGCTTGCTGTAGTTGAAGGTACTTTTCAAGGTGGCAGATCATATTTAAAGTATTAAAAATGGATTTTCTTCTGATTAGGAGTCAGGAAATCCAAGTCTATTTGAAGGGGTGTATTGCTACCGCCTTGATGATTTAGCACAGCATGAGCGTAAATATTCAACGAAACCAAAACATCAACACATCAGTGATCGCTGCAGAATCGGGTGTTTTTAAAACAGTGCAGGTAGATATTTTCTCGTTTAAGACTAGCTAACACACTACTGCCTGATACATCACTAAAGTAGCTGCGGTCCCTTCAGAGAGACGTTTTTTAGAAAAACGAAACGACATGACAGCACATCTTTTTTTTTTTGTTTGTTTTTTTTGACACAAAGCGATCCTTGCCTGGACAGTAGAAGTAGCCCTTTTTTGCTCTGATCTCGCAGCTTTCCCCCAAAATCCGGTCCTTGTTTATTATTATGCGGGATGAGGCAAAACTGGAGTGTAAAAAAGGCCACTCCTACGGACGTCGTCATCTAAGTGCAAAATACCATGCTCTGGTAGGTTAGCTAACTGGTCAGGTGACCCAGCCCTGTGTCTGGACGGTACAGTTTTGTTTGTTGTTTTTGATTGAAGGAACATAAAGGGCTGTGTAAGTCAGCCTGGGTGTGATTG
Source organism: Danio jaintianensis (assembly GCA_903798115.1). Taxonomy (NCBI): domain Eukaryota; kingdom Metazoa; phylum Chordata; class Actinopteri; order Cypriniformes; family Danionidae; genus Danio; species Danio jaintianensis. The sequence goes on along the minus strand of CAIGQV010016645.1, from coordinate 21,431,265 downwards.
TCCCAGAGAGCGACAGTGAATAGGCAGTGGGTGTGGTATGGTACACATTCTTCATCTGGCTTGAGGTCTTTGAGGGTTTTTAGGGGGTCGTTCGGGCTGAGAAATGTCCCAAATCAAGTGCCTCTCTCCTGGGTGATGGGGTGGAAGCGAAGGCAAATGAGTGGGAATAGTGATGCATGACATTGGTTTTTAGCTGATATCTGATAAGCCATTATGTTTTCACTCCTTTATGCCGATAGATTATGCTGATATCTGTTTTTTTTTGGCAAAGTGTAAACCATAACCTGCAGCTTTTGATCATTAAATCAAATCAGACTTGTGATTTGATGACACCAATCAATGCTTAAAGAGATAGTTCACCCAATAACGAATATTTACTCACTATTTACTAAACCTTAAGTGGTTCCAAACCTTTATGAGTTTCTTCATTCTGTTGAACGCAAAAGAAGATATTTTGAAGAATGCAGAAAACCTGTAACCATCGGCTTCCATAGTAGGAAAAACAAATACTATGGAAGTCAATAGTTACAGGTTTCCAGCATTCTTCAAAATATCTTCTTTTGTGTTCAACAGGAGAAAGAAAGTCAAACAGGTTTGGAACAAGTAAAGAGTGCGTAAATGATGATACAATTTTCATTTTTAAGTGAACTAACCCTTTAATCGGAACAGAACTAACTTCTAACTAACAAAACAAATTTTTTTGAGTGTAACACAACATCCCCAGAATAAATCTTATTTCCTAGTGGGCAGGCTCTATAGCACCCTTGGAGGAGGCTGCTTAGGAAGGATATTATGAACAAAACAAATTGGTTTCTCCATTACACCAAATAAAACTCATGAGTATATAACATAACTATGTTATTTCTGCATTTCATTTTACTAGTCTAACGCTTACAGTGCCCTCAATTTAAACCAATAGTCTCACTGGGTGGTCACCGGGACCTGGAGACGGTGGTGACTGTTAATAAATAGATTACTGATGTTGTACATCATACATCAAGTCAAATTTGCATTTTAAAACTGCCATTTATAAATACTGTAACTTATGTGAATGTAAATCTTACTGCTAGAACTCCTAGTGGACAATTAAGTTACTGCAGGCTCATAAATCCACATCATCTAATCGGCAAGGCAGAATTTCACATATCTTCTAATGCCAATGCTAACATTATCGGCCGATTTGATCAAACTTTCCAATAATAATGCGCATCTCTAGTGGGAAGATCTGATTGGACGAAGGTGAGGGGATGTCAGTGCTGCATATATGAGGTCTGGTTGGTGAGCGGCACATCCAAATCCAATACTTTTCTCCCGTGTTTCCTCCTCGGGACTGGAGCAAGAATAAGAGCTTTATTTAGCTGTGAAGGAGTTGACACCGTTCAAGTATTAGAGGAGGAGCCGTGCGTAGGTGACTGGAGGTACAGGTTGAAGTGGTGCTAGATGAGTGGCCAAGGAGTGATCTGTGCTCTTATAGACTGCAGGCCAGCACCAGGCTGTTCTCCTGAGAATTGGCAAGGCGACGGAGACTGGCACTGGAATAGCCTTCATCGCTGCAGCTACTGCGCAAGCTTCCCCGCTCGTCCGAGTCGCTCACGCTGCTGGTGCTCCACTCCAGGTCTCCCAGCAGATAGTCTGTGCCCTCCACGTCAACATCCACCTCTTCTGTAAGGCAAAAAAAACAGAAAAATGTTGGGCGGATATTCACTCTTTATTCTTAATAATGTAATGTAATGTGTATTTATATAGCACCTTTATCGTGTATGGCCATACACCCAAAGCACTTTACAATTATGAGGGGGGTCTCTCCACACCACCACCAGTGTGCAGCATCCACTTGGATGATGCAACGGCAGCCACAGGACAATGGCACCAGTGCGCTCACCACACACCAGCTATTGGTGGAGTGGAGAGACAGTAGATGGGGATGATAGGGAGGCCATAATGGGTAAGGGCCAATGGAGGGTATTTTGGCCAGGACACCGGGGTTACACCCCTACACTTTTTACGAGAAGTGCCATGGAATTTTTAATGACCACAGAGAGTCAGGACCTAGGTTTAACGTCTCATCCGAAAGACAGCGCTCAATAATGATATAGAATGATAGACACAGAATGCCAGCAACCAGGATTCTTCAGAATATCTTCTTTAGTTTTCAATAGAAGAAGTAAACTCATAAAAGTTTAAAACCACACGAGGGAGAGTAAATGATGAGGTAATTTTCATTTTTAGGTGAACTATTCCTTCAAGCTAAAAGAACCGTTTGGCCCAATAGTGGGAAAATGTCTTGGATGAGCATGGTTTTAGCATGCTGTAATATATACATTAAGTATATATTACAGCATGCTAAAATGACTAATGTAGGTCAAGAATAACTCACAGCATCTATAATGACTTATAAAGTAATCTACAAATTGCTTTGTTATTAATTTGGGTAAAAAAAAATTACAATGCTTTTTACATCTGAACTTGCATTGCATAAGATCATAATATTATAACATATATAGTTTTAATATAAAAGAAATATTATTTTAAATGACCAGTTGTTTTTGTTCTTATTTTGCAAAACTCAAAATGCAAAAATTAAAAGGCAGCATCTAAAATTAGTTTAGAAATGTATTAAAGAAATAAATAAAAGTTTAAAACAAGACAAAAAAAAGAAAAAAAATGATGATGGATGATGTTAAAACAAATGTCTGAAAGTATGTCCACACTACAAACAAGATTGATCACATTATAATCAATGAAGCTGTCAGCAGTGCACACTCAGCCGGTTATAAAGGGAGTGATCCTGTTGTCATAAAAAAAAACATTCACAATACCACCATCGGCCAAATTTTCCTTGTTAATCCTCATCTATTGTCATGTATGCACAACACACTCAACCAGGCTTATGCAACATTGTTAACGCCAAATAAAAAAAATCAATTCACATGCACAGAATTTGTAATCGCATGCAATCCGTGCGCTGTAATTTAATTTGAGAACTTGTTTTCAATAAATCCTTATTAAGGTTACAGCATTTTCATGTGCATTTTGAAGAGCACTACGTTTCGTCAATCTGGTCCATTATCTCCATGGCAACATTCCAATTTAGGTGTTAAAGCATTCATCATGGTGCGGAAGTCTTTCTGTGAGCCATCTGTTTGCAGGACAGGCCACAGCATATACAAAATAAACTCCCCGAGAGACCATTATTTGTCTGAATTCGGAGAAAAATTCCTGTGTGATCAAACTGCACACGAATCTTGAGTGTGTGACGACAAATGGTTCTGAATGTCTGAACATACATTCTGAAAACTCATAATGCTAACTTGAAGCATGAAGCACGTCTTAGCCAATCACATATTGGCTTTTAGAGTCTCCTTCCATGCTTACTGCTATCGAGGCAACTTTCTTAGGGTTGAACATGTACACAATGACATCACCTATAAACTATATAACTGCAGGTTAACTATGCTTATATATAATAACTTTAACTGTTAAAAACTATTAGTTACCAGTTAATTAAAGTAATTAGCAACTAGGGATGCTCCAATCAGGATTTTTGCAGCTGATACAGAGTACCGCATTTTAGCACATTTAAATATGATACTTAAGAGGAGATTTCTCCTTACATAAGAGAGTAAATTAAGGATGCTGCATATAATCCCATAAACACATCTCTAAACATAAAACCCATCTTATAAACATTTAGGTGTGAAGATGTCATGGTCAGAAGCAGCTTTAAAAAAAAAATTGGTAAGAAAAATTACAAACAATGAAATATGGAAAAATTGCAAACGATGAAAGAAGAATTCAATATATTCATTCATTCATTCATTTTCTTTTCGGCTTAGTCCCTTTATTAATCTGGGGTCGCCACAGCGGAATGAACCGCCAACTTATCCAGCATATGTTTTACGCAGCGGATGCCCTTCCAGCTGCAACCCACTGGGAAACATCCATACACACACTCATTCACACACATACACTACGGACAATTTTTTTTTAGCTTACCCAATTCACCTATACCGCATGTCTTTGGACTTGTGGGGGAAACCGGAGCACCCGGAGGAAACCCACGCGAACACGGGGAGAACATGCAAACTCCACACAGAAATGCCAACTGACCCAGCCGAGGCTCGAACCAGCGACCTTCTTGCTGTGAGGCGAACGTGCTACCCACTGCGCCACCGTGACGCCGAATTCAATATATGTCAATCAAAAAAAAAATTGGAGCGCATATTTGACGCTTAAGAAGTTAAAATGCACACCTATAAATCCATTACTTCTTTAATAAAAGGAAATAGGCCTATAAAGTACTGTTTTTTTGCAATAAGTATATTATTAAACATTCATGTTGATTCATGTTTATATGTAAAAAGGCCTAAATACATGCAAGGTCATTCAAATATTTTGGTCATCTCCCAACCATTGACAGCAGATCCAGAGAGCCTCACAGCAGCTCGATACGAGAGGGAGATTTGCACTTGAGATATCTTTCTATTCATTTAACCTAACACATGTAATCACTGCATGCCTCTCGCGATCTGTTCTCTTGCTCATTAACTCTTGTTGCCATGATTTTCGGGGTATTTTATCTAATTCGCGGGGATGCTATGAATATGCGAGAGACTCACGGAGCTTCCGGGAGAGGTCATGAAGTTGAATGAGACACTAGATAGGGGCTACGAAACAATAATTATTGTGAAGAGGTGCTATAGAAATAAACTTTATAAAGGCTTTGGCGTTGCCACTAAAACAACCTTTTTCAAGCAAGGGCTTCTGGGTATTTCTAAAAAAGTTCTTATATCTTCAAATGGATCTTATTAGTTTGGCCTTGATATGTGAAAGTTAAACAATGCATACTTGGTACGTAATATGTAATAAATGCATTAAAACAAAACCTGAAAAGTGCCGTTACCTTTCTACATGATTAAACTCAAAGAATTGAATGCTTAATGTGTACTAAATGAGCAGTACGGGTTTCGACATGTTGCAAAAGCAAACACGGTTCAGTCCCCTTGTTTGCTCTATAGCTTTACATTCGCATCCATCTATGTTTGTTTGACTTCCTGTGCAATCATCTCTTGCCAATTTCCCATCTGTATCTGTTTGCTTTATTAAGCCTTACATTTACTTTACATTTAGGTTAATCTGCGTCCTACTTCCCACACTCAATCATTTCATTCACGAATGATTCTTTTTTATACATATTTGTATTTTAAACATTCAAATTTACATTTTATCTTTTTTTTTCTATTTCTTATGCATCTCATGATTTAATAAACTCGCCTTGCCTAATATTTCAGAGTACGTCAGGAATGCATTACATTCTGTGGGGATTTGCAATTTTTCATAATTCTCAGCCACCATAATGCTCATAATTAAACTAAAATTGTGACCATGGACCACAAAACTATTAGTAAGGGTCAATTTTTGGAAATTGGGATTTTTACATCCTATGAAAGCTGAGTAAGGTTTCCATTAGTATAGGGTTTATTAGGATAGGGCGGTATTCGGCTGAGAAGCAACTATATGAAAATCTGTAATCTGGGAGATTTAAAAAAAATCTAACTACTGAGAAAAATCACCTTAATTTTTGGTAGATTTTAGTAATTCAGCAAATGTTAGACATAGTCTGGGAAATGGACTGAATTTTCGATTATAAAAAAAATGTGTTCCATTTGGGCAGACAATAAACTCAAACACTACACTGTTGAGTGTAAAAGTGCATAGTGTGTAATTTGGGATGCGACTCTAGTACATTGACCACCAGACTATTCAGCTGGTATTTAGCCAATGTGAGTTTACTGGTTCTGCCACAATTGGCTGACCACTAGTAATAGAAATCATGGGGGAAAATGCTATGAAAAATGCTTTAAATTAAAATTAAATTAAAAATCTTGCATCTAAGGTTTAATGTTATGATACTGAATTAAGTAATATCTACTACTTCCTTATACACTGACCACAGCATTCAGATGATTTTTGGTCATTTGTTTTACTAAGCAGCATCGACTTTTTTTTTAAGAACCATTTATTGGGGCAAACACTTGTGTGACAATAACTCAGTGTAGAGCAGTCATGTGAGCTCTCATGTGATTCTGAATCCTCTCATAAATACATCTTTTAGGCAGATTATGGTAGTTAAACCTGAAAGCCTTTTAAATGCTGTTTTCACATTTGGATTGAATCTTTATTCCAAATTAGAGTAAGATTTACAAATCAAATTCACGAGCAACTCTTATCGGGAGTCAAATATGCGATGTTTGTTCACCAGCCCAAAACCACTAAGCTAGATGAATTTATGCGTCTGGCTCTGCTGCTGGTTTCTGATGGATCATCTGACACTGAAGACTAGAGTTACGGCTGATGTAAATTCAGCTCTGCATCACAGGAATAATTTTAAATACACATTTTAAAATATATTAAAATAGAAAGAAGTTATTTCATTTTTCATATGCAATAATATTTCAGAATATTTTACTGCATTTTTAAAATTAAATAAATGCTGCCTTGGTGAGCTTATGCAATTTTTATTTTATAATTTAAATGATTTTTTAAGATTGATTTATTCAATAGTAGAGAAATGTGGGAAATATCATCAGCTGGATTGAAAAACGTATGCTAAAGCACACTCATACATGAAAAGGCACTATTAGTTTCTTTTGGATATTTTGATAAACATAATAGGTATGATTTTTAACATATTAGATTTAATAACTAATTTCTAAAAAACAATTTTTTTTTGCCATGATGGCAGTACATAATATTTTATAGGGGTGTCAAAATTAATTGTTTCTTCGATGCATCGCGATGCAGACGTGGACAATTCGGTATCAGTTCAGTAATAGATCAAAACCGGTTATTACGTACTGACGTCATTTGTCTCATATGCGCTATGTCGTGGTAGAATACTATGGCGAAGGAGGCGAGGGCGAGTAAATAAATGCTTCAACTACTTAAAAAGCAGATAATTGTGCACAAATCACTGCTTGTGTGGAACAGCAGAAACAGGAGTCGCCATTTCACTGCTAGGGAGAAAATGAAAAAACATCTCCATCTCTCTGTCTTTATACCTTTGAACTGCTGGCATGTTTGTAAGGTAACTTTTCCAGACAGGAAATCTATTATGGATTACCTGTGATAACCACGCATTATGCGCATATAGACTGTAATCGCGTCTGCTCTTCATTGTCTGCGTCACTCATCGATGAACATCGCTGACAGTTTTAGAGCCAATAGCAGCCCTTTCTGTTGAGCGGGTGAAGACAATGACCAATCATAGGGGTGTGAGAACTCGCTTGACAATGCTCAGAAAGCAAGCGGAATAATATTTACATTAGTTTATTTGCTATAAATGCGCATGTTGTCTTTTGTACATGTATTTGAGTTGTTTAAAACATTCAAAAAGAGTGTTTTCTTTGAGCAAGTAAAATTAAAGGTACAGTTCATATATCTTACTGCTTGTATTAAAGGACAAAATTGTTTTACAAGTAATTGCATTACAACTATACAATTGTATTACAACTATACTAAATATAGTTATAGATTTTAATAAAATTTTCTTGTGATGTGAAGAAAAAAATATAATTGTGGATGAAAAAACATCATCAATGTATCGTCAATGCACTGAGATATCGCATTGAACCGAATCGATGGCATAATAATCGTAACCGAACCGTGAGACCTGTGTAGTTTCACGCCCCTAATATTTCACTAGCAATCTTGCAAGATAACAGTATACCGCTTAAAGTACAATTTAATGGCTTAACTTGGTTAATTAGGCTAACACGTCCAGTTAGGCAAATCATTGGACAACATCATTGGTGTTTTGTTCTGTAGCCAATCGAAAATAAATAATTTCTTAAGGAGCCTAATAATATTGATGTCTTTATTCCAGCCAAACTAAAAGAAATGAGACTTTCTGCAGAAGAAATATTGTAAATACAGTAAAAATGTCCTTGCTATGTCAAAGAAAATTTCACAGAAGGGCTAATAGTTTTCAACAAATAATGACTTCAACAAATGTCTGTTAAAATGTGTAGGCTATGTGTAGGCTATAAGGCGTTATGACGTCTCATTTTTGGATTGAGCATATAATTCATATTCTTATAATTTTATATATTCATATAAAATGTAAAGAGATTTAATATAATAGAATTTTATATGGATTGTGATTATTAGAAGTACCAGTTAATTTGCATTGTCATTATTGTTGTTAGTTTATCCATCCATCCATCCATCCATCCATCCATCCATCCATCCATCTACTTTTATGGTGCATCTAATGTATTTTTCTTTAGGCTATATATGAATGTTAAAATAATTGTTACTGAATAAAACAACTTTCAAGTCAAAAAAAGAAAAAAGAATTTGACTTCAACTGTATTCTTTGTATGTGTTGTAAACAGCTTCGAGCTGCTGTGACGCTATGCAACGCAAGTGACTCTGGTGTGAATACCAATGCATAAATACCTTGGTCGGAGTCAGATTTGTCTGAAGAGATGGTGGAGCCCATGCTGTCCATGCGTGTGCGCTCCACACCCAGCTGCTCCAGGCGCCTGCGCAGGTGCCGCTGTTCTCTCTGCAGCTGGTCTATAGTGTGCTGGGCCTTCCTTTCGCTGTCCTCCAACCTCTGCACACAAACACACCAGTTTATAATCAAACTGAATGTTAAACTGTGGAAAGCAGTATTTTCTAATTAGTTATAAAATAGCAGATTTACACAGTGAATCGCATGCTTCAACACTGACATTCATATTGACTGAACTGAATCATCACTGAACTAAACTAACGAGAACAAAACCAGAGTTCTGCTGAACTGAATGTGACTAATTTATTGAACTTATTTGAAGTTTTTTGTTAATTGCTTGTTTTCCCAATAAGGCTGCGAGTCCATTAAAGCATTTTTTGTCGAGCTGAGCATTCGTTTTCTATTATTGTCAATGGTAGCACCACATTTTTTGATCGCCTGCAGCGTAGCGAGACTTTGAGAGGGCATTCAGCTCAGACCGCTCTGCGTTTTTTCATCTGTTGCAAATTGAAAAACACAGCGGACATCAGTGTCACTTTTGAGCTAGCTGTCCAATCACAGTGGAGCAGGGGTGGGACAACACCACACAACTGTCAACAATTAAGGTCTTTGCACACTGAAGTCCGAATTTTTCATATGCGTTTTTTCGTATTCATATGCAAAAAATTTGTCACGTAAACAAACCTTGCACACTGAGTCCGATGCGTATTAATTAATCCATTAGGAAAAAACGCATTCAGAGTCAGTTTAAGCAGTGATACTTTATTCTCCTCTCTTCTCCAAAGTAGAAAAAGAAAGAGGAATAGGCTGCATATTGTGTTCATCCATTACTGCATAGAGAGGAACGAGAGTTCAGCTCATTATCAAAGATCTGCACTATGACTATCCCCAAATGCAAAGTTTATTTCAGGAAATCAGTGGAATTTTGATACATTGCTTGTGACACTTCATACATTCACGTACGTAAACAAATCCTGAACAGAGACTGGCAGTACCTATAGACATTATAATAGATGGCGGCCACGCTGACGTGTCGAAAGCAACAGACCGTAAGCGGACCATGCTTTCAATTATAATGTCTATGGGCAGTACGTCAAATGTACGGGGGGACAGACGGACAACCACACAGCAGCAGGAGAGAGGTGCGCCAGCCACTGAATCCAGCATATAGGGGTTCTCAACGGTTCACCACATTCTGTCTTTTTTTTCATGCATTGTGTTTGTCATAAAGTTATCTGTGGCTCAAGTGACGGCATTCTCTATTTAGCTTTTCGCTTGTACGGTGGCTCTGAATTGAAAACACCTCTCAAAGCGTTTTTTCAGATGCAAAAAGCGAGAAAAAATAAAATCAAACCCAGTTTGAATTTTTTATGATGGACGAAAGTTTCGGAGTTAGTGTGTCAATACGATTCACACAACGTGAGGTTGAATTTATTTTTTAACGTCCGAAAATTACGGACGAAAATTTGGATTCAGTGTGCAATAACCTTTAATCTGCTACAGACTTTCATCTATCTTGTAACGGTACAGCAGGTATACTCTCAATCAATCATCGCAACCGCCTGAAATAAACGATGTGCTGCAAAAATGCTCACAGCTGAGCGTTTTTAGAACAGCGCTCGCATTTCCGCAGTGTAAGGGGCCGTTCACATATTGCGTCTAAAAGTGCGTGGAAAGCTCGAGGAATAAATGTCATGGTTTACAATTTGATCTGAATGAATTTTAAAGTTACTTTAAATTGCACAATTTGTTATTAATATTATATTATCACAATATTACTATTTTATTGTGTTTGAGAGTCAGTTTTGTCATAGATATTAATGATGACTGTGTCATTTCTGATGCTTGAAAATGTCAGTCCCATATGACTGCAATAGAAAAAAAAATAAAAAAAAAAATCTTCCCAATTCAACACAAACTAATGAAATATACGGCTTTCTTTATTGTAATTATTATTTTAAATGTAATTAAAGGCTGGGTAAAAGAGATTTCTGAGAATCGTTTCAAAACATTATAAAAGGTTAAAAATGTATTACTGAAACACATTACAAAGACTCTGAAGTATGTAGGAGTAAATTGTAAATTTAAACCGGTAAACAATTTAAACAAAATATTGCTTTAAGCATTGGCAGTTTAAGCTTGCTGGAGTTTTCATGCACTCCAGGTGTTGTGCCCAATGTGCCCAATGATTGTACCACTTAACCACGGTACAATCACTACAATTACAATCACTACCTGATTCTCATGACTTACCGCTTGAATATCTTGTTTTCATGCCACCAAACACACACACACATACCTTAATGTGTTCCTTGGCCCTCATCAGCAGGCTGAGGGTTGTGTGCCTGTTTGACTCTGGTCCTAAGGGCACGAGGGATTTCAAGCGCTCCAAACACAGCCGTAAATGTGCCCTCCTGAGTGATCGACGTAAGGAAAGACAGACAGACAGACAGACAGACAAACAGACAGAGAGTGAGTCATAAAGGAACCGCAACTGCTTTCAATGCAATACTTTCAACACGCAGCATCAACGACATGAATTATAGAAAGAAATTACAGAGGAATGTGATCTGCACTGTTAACATTTTAGAGTTTGATCCTCATATGAAGGCAGAGTAAGAATTCAAAAGACTTGGAGAATGAAGTATACCGACTAGTTTTATCATACATTTTACAGTGATTTTGTGTCTTTAAAAAAAAAAAATTATTAATCGTCGGTTATTATTTTAATACATCAGCACATGCAAATAGAAGAAACAGTAGAAAATAATGGGAAATATACAAACAAGTAAACAAAATAATACAGTCAGGCTAGAAGCTAAATATGTACCACTGAATAGACATTCAGGAGAAATTATTAATGTAATGCCGAAAAAGTTGTCCAGAGCTGCCAAAAATCATCTGACTTTTGATGTATGTCATAGGTGAGTTTCTCGAGCGGAAATAGCATACATACTTGAGACAAGCACATTTTAAAGGAGGGTACCTGAGGAGATGACCACAATAAAAGTATACATTTTTTTGCCAGATAAACTAACTAATAATAATTTACAATACTAATGTCAAATTGATTAATGCTAATAAATGATAGATAATTAATCATTATTTGTTCTGATAGCAGGGATAGTGGCGATATTAAGCAATGTATAGCTGTTTTATTTGATAGTTTTATTAAATTATTATTTGCAGACAGATTTTTTTTCAGTGTTTTTATGTGACGTTCTTCTCTGTAAAAGAAGATTTTAATTTGAGTTTTTTTGAATTTTAATTATATTACAAATATAATAGTACTAATATTGCTATTATAATATAATTACAGTATTACTAATATACAAATATAATACAATTATTTACAATGAAAAATATAAATATGATAAAATAATACACATATTTGACATAAAATGTGCTAACAGGCAAAAAGACAAAAATATTCTCATTCAATAAACAAACTAAAGAAAATTTTAACTGACATACTTATGGATGATTTTTCCACCTAATATTGCCGTTATATGCATATGGAACAAAATAAAAATGTTATTTTTGGATAAAATATTATTGTTTTTTTATTTACCATATTAACAATCTTTTCTTAATAATACTATATTATGATACAGCAATTCAGCATTACGATAACCAAATGAAATCCTGAGCAAGTTGATCTTGTTAAGTTGACTGTCCAAAATGTTGATTAATTATAATTTACTACACTGCAATCATCTTAAAACCAAACAGTATGACACACACACATTTTCAAAAGAGATAATGAATTTCTAAGCACCAATAAAAAAAAGGGCACAATGCAACAAGTTACTAACATTCTTACATGCACATCTAATGGTACAAATCCAACAAATAAACATGCTGATGCATGCTTTCCCCCCCTAATATTGCCTTTTTAAATTATATGGATATGGAACAATTTTTATTTTTGGATAAAATGTTATTGTTTTTTTTATTTACCATATCAACATTATCTTTCTTAATAATACTATATTACGATACAGCAATACAGCATTACGATAACCAAAAAAGTCCTGAGCAAGATCTGTGCAAACCAAAACTTTCACATAATGTATGTTATCATTGAAGTCAGAATTATTAAACCCCCTGAATTGTTAGCCCCCTGTTTATTTTTTTTCCCAATTTCTGTTTAACAAAGAGAAGATTTTTTCAACACATTTCTAAACATAATAGTTTTAATAACTCATTTCTAATAACTGATTTATTTTATCTTTGCCATGATGACAGTACATAATATTTTACAAGACACTTCTATACAGCTTAAAGTGACATTTAAAGGCTTAACTAGGTTAATTAGGTGAACTAGGCAGGATAGGGTAATTAAGCAAGTTATTGTATAACATTGGTTTGTTCTGTAGACTATCGAAAAAACAATATAGCTTAAAGGGGCTAATAATTTTAAACTTAAAATGTTTTTTTTTTTTGTTTTTTAACTGCTTTTATTCTAGCCGAAATAAAACAAATAAGACTTTCTCCAGAAGAAAAAAATATTATCAGACATACTGTAAAAATTTCCTTGCTCTGTTAAACATAATTTGGGAAATATTTAAAAAAGAAAAATAAATTCAAAGGGGGTTTAATAATTCTGATTTCAACTGTATATGCACAAATCTAATATTGTATAGCTTCCTATTAAAAATATGAAATTTAAAAGATAGATTTGTGAGGGGTGTACTTATATATGCTGTGCACTGTATGTATGTGAATATATTTTTTTCTTCGTTAATTATTCATAACAAATGCTAAATTATTTTCAAAAGAGCTGACCAATTTCTAAACACAAAAAAAGCACAATGCAACAAGTTACTAACATTCTTACATTCACATCTAATGGTACGAATCCAACAAATAAACATGCTATTTAAATAATGAGCATTAAGTTCATCCCTCGAACGCTACTTAGACGTCCTGTGTCTGTGTGTGTGTGCAGCTGCTGGGTGTGGTGGTGATGGTGCCAGCAAACACATGACCGGTTATGCAACCTGCCAGAAACTGCAGACTGTTTTGCTCTGCTGCTGCTGTATTTGTATGGAGGCGTAGGTCACAACCCAACTATTTTACTGCGTCTGCGTGTTAGCAATGCGTGTTCTGCCAACAGAGAAGTGTCCATGCTGGAGGTGGGTAGCTCTCTGGAAGCCACTATAGTTTAGCATTTAATCATTTAAATAGTAAAAGTCGCATGAGAGGATGCAAAAATGAAAGGTGTCATTTTGCCAAATGCAAACTACAAGAAGATCATGCAAATTGTAAGATCGCAAACACAGAATTTATGTAAAAAAAATCTCCAGGCTTGTTTGTAGCAACAACATACATACAGTAACTTCCAACACACACGTTATATTATATTATATTATATTATTCATTCATTCATTTTCTTTTCGGCTTTAGTCCCTTTATTAATCTGGGGTTGCCACAGCGGAATGAACCGCCAACTTATCCAGCATATGTTTTACGCAGCGGATGCCCTTCCAGCTGCAACCCATCACTGGGAAACATCCATACACACACTCATTCGCACACATACACTACGGACAATTTATCCTACCCAATTCACCTATAGCGCATGTTTTTGGACTTGTGGGGGAAACCGGAGCACCCGGAGGAAACCCACACCAACACGGGGAGAACATGCAAACTCCACACAGAAATGCCAACTGACCCAGCTGAGGCTCAAACCAATGACCTTCTTGCTGTGAGGCGACAGCGCTACCCACTGCGCCATATATTACATTATATTATATTATATTATAGTGCTAGGCAAAAATTAATCACGAATAATCATATCCAAAATAAAATTTTGTTTTGACTTTAAATAAATGTGTGTGTGTGTGTCTGTGTGTGTGTACTGTGTACATTTATTATGTATATATGAATACACACAGACATGCCTATATTTTAGAACATTTTATTTATATTTAGATATAAAATATACATATCTATCTATCTATCTATCTATCTATCTATCTATCTATCTATCTATCTATCTATCTATCTATCTATCTATCTATCTAT
>CAIGQV010016645.1:21393001-21416704 GCA_903798115.1 Danio jaintianensis | reverse complement strand
TATCTATCTATCTATCTATCTATCTATCTATCTATCTATCTATCTATAAAGCTTTAATAATAATGTTAAAGTAGCCATCATGCTTATATTAGTTAAACTTACTAAAATAATTAGTTAATTATTCATTATAATTTACTAAAAATTAAGTGACCTTAAAATTAACATTTAAAAAATGAATAAAAATAAATAAAAATAATAAAAGTGAATAACTGTATGATTTATGTACATATACTGATTTAAGAACACAATGTAACCCGAGAACTATTATCAATTAAAACTATTTATTAACCATTTAATAGTTACAATAAAAAAATTTATATATAACCATAAACAAGGCAATTTACGATGTAATGAGAATTGCTGTCAAAAATAATCTTTATGATATTTATATAACTTTTTTGTACTAGTTAATTAGAAATTACTTACAAATGTAAACAAAACCTAAACAAATGTGAGAAATAATCTGAACCTAACAAAAAAAAATGTATACATGTTAAAAAAATAGATTTGTACTTGGTCGTGTTTTGAAATCAATTATAGATTTATTTTCACAAATTAATATACAAAAAACATGAAAAAGAGCAGTTTAAAGCAATATGAAGGTGCAAACACGGTGTAAATTAGAGCAATATCGGACTGCTGAAGGAAAGGTAATGTGTGTGTGTGTGTGTGTTCACCTGCCTCTACACACAAACACACCCAGACAAAGGCCAATGTTTGCAGCTTTGCTCCTCGCTTCATACAGTATACATACAGTCAACTGGTTCGAAGGTCAGGAATACTATTACATAACTTAAGAATCTGTGGTGACATACCCTGAGTGGCCTGTTTGTTAAGCAAATACAGACTGTGTGTGTGTGCTGTCTGTCATTTACGCACACTGGCTGTTAGTTTCTCTTTCTTTTTTGCTGTCTCTCATCAAACTAGTAAGATTTTGTTTGTATTTTTCTTTGAAAAACTAATCATTTTATTGAGCAAGAATCAAGTAGCATTCAAAAAACATGTCTACTAAATCCTGCCCAAACAAAGAAATCCAGGAAAGTATTTACGCCGCACAACGGTTTTCAACATAAAAATATATAAAAATACATTCAAAAATAAGAAATATAATGTATATTTATATAAAGATTTCATTCATTCATTCATTTTCCTTCGGCTTAGTCCCTTATTTATCAGGGGTCGCCACAGCATAATGAACTGCCAACTATTCCAGCATATGTTTTACGCAGCGGATGCCCTTCCAGCTGCAACCCAGTACTGGGAAACACCCATACACTCTCACATTCACACACACACACTCATACACTACGGTCAATTTAGTTCATCCAATTCACCTATAGCGCATGTCTTTGGACTGTGGGGGAAACCGGAGCACCTGGAGGAAACCCATGCCAACACGGGGAGAACATGCAAAGTCCACACAGAAATGCCAACTGGCCCAGCCGGGACTTGAACCAGCGACCTTTTTGCGACAGAGGGACAGATTTAACTTTTTTTTTTCTCTTCTTTTTTTGCCTTTTATTAGGATAGGACAGTATATTAGATGGGAAGTGTAGTTAGAGAGAGAGAAAGGGGGATGGGATTGGGAAAGGACCACGAACCAGCACTCAAATTCGGGACACAAAAAGTGCTATAGCAATATGTCAGCGCACTGACCATGAGCCTCACAATGGTGCCAACAATGCTTTTTTTAAAAATTAATTATCATTATATTTTGGTCCGAACAAGATAAATTGCAAGTACAAAGGTAGTATTATATACAAAGGTATTGTCGTTTGCACTTTTTAACCACAAAACTACAAAAGGGGGGAAAAAAGACAGGAAATTAATTATCAAATAAAAATAAATATTATGGGGGCAAGAGGTTTTGAGGGGATTTATGGTTGGAGGAGTATTTTCTTCTCTATATTTCTTATTAAAAGATCCCATGTTTTGTAAAATGCTATGGCTGATTCTCTGAGAAAATATTACATTTATTTTTTCTGTTTTAAGAAACTCATTAAGGGCGACACGGTGGCTCAGTGGTTAGCACTGTCACCTCACAGCAAGAAGGTCGCTGGTTCGAGCCCCGGCTGGGTCAGTTGGCATTTCCGTGTGGAGTTTGCATGTTCTCTCCGTGTTGGCGTGGGTTTCCTCCGGGTGCTCCGGTTTCCCCCACAGTCCAAAGATATGCGGTATAGGTGAATTGAATAAACAAAATTGGCCGTAGCGTATGTGTGTGAATGAGTGTGAATGGATGTTTCCCAGTACTGGGTTTCAGCTGGAAGGGCATCCGCTGTGTAAAACATATGCTGGATAAGTTGCTGGTTCATTCCGCTGTGGCAACCCCTGATGAATAAAGGGACTAAGCCGAAGAAAAAAGAATGAATGAATGAAACTCATTAAATCACGAAGCCTTGGTGACTGTTTAGGTGGTGTTAGTGACTTCCACCCTAGGAGAATTTTATCTTTTAACTATTAATGCTGCCAACAATGGTAACACTTTACAATAAGGTTGTATTAGTTGATGTCAGTTAATGTATTTACTAACATGAACAAACAATAAACAATACATTTATTACAGTATTTGTTCATGCTAGTTAACGTTGATTAAAAAAAATACAGTTGAAGTAACTCATGGTGCATTAGCTAATGTTAACAAGCATAAATTTGGATGTTAATAATGCATTAGTAAATGTTGAACTATGATTAATAAATGCTACATAAGTATTGTTCATAATTAGTCCATGTTAGTAAATACATCAACTAATGAAACCTTATCGTAAAGTGTGACTCAAACAATAAATGTTTTTCAGCATGTTAGCATCAACTGACACTAAAGACAGAAGAGTAAAGGCCAAACATATATATTTTTTATTTTATTTTTCACATAATGCACAGGCTTTCAAAGTATACTCCAATTGATCATATGAACACAGACGCTCGAGTATTGTACACTAATAGGTTTTGTTCAAAAGTTAAAAGCTCATTGTACTTGTTTTAAATAAATGTAGATTATTGTTAATCTCTTCACACAAGAGGTCATCAATGCTTATGTCTATTGTTTATTTGAGGGTAAAAATAAATAAATAAATACAATTCAGGCAAACATACATTTTCAAATAGTCAGAAGTGTAGGCATAATAAACAATATTTTACTTTCATTACATTTCTATTTCTGTAAAATAGAAAACTCCTTCAAATTATTTAAAAACCCTCAAAAATGTCCATGCCTACTTTCCAGGAAACGTGTGACACAAAAATAAAAACTAGAATGATGTTTGAAATTCTGATATGATCTTATTATTTTACCTCTACACTACTTCCAGTTGATTTTGATTGTCTAGCACTGTCTAGCATGTTAACTTTATATGCCTCTAAGGTGTGTGTGTGTGTGTGTGTGTGTGCATGTGTGTGCGTGTGTGTGTGTTTGTGCAGAAAAACCAAACTGTTCACAATGAGGGTGATCATGAAATTCACTTCACACTCATTCACTGTACATACAATTCTAAGTCTACCTTGGGCTTAATGGTTACTGAAAATTCAGTTTTACATCACAGGAATAAATTGCATGTTAGGCCCCGTTTACACTAATACGTTTTAGTTTTAAAACGCATAAGTTTTGCTATGGTTACACCTTCCGTCCACACTACCCCGGAGTTTCCGAGGGCCGAAAACGGAGCATTTTGGAAATACTGAAGAGGCCGTTTTCATTTTAAAACGCGGCTGCTCCGTGTCAGTATAAATGGGGGAAAACGAAGACATCTGAAAATGGAGGCGTGGCTGCAGACATTCGCCTATCTGATTGGGGCTTTTTCCTCAATATTAAGTAGCCTACACAAAGTTCAGTCTTGCATCCTTTCTTTAAGAAAACAAACTCCTGAGGACACGTCAGGTAAGTCTTCCAAGGGAACGTCATTCACATCACCCTGGCTACGCTGTTTCACTATCTTAACAATAAAATGAAAACATGATATAAGGAACTGCCTATTTTCATTTTGATATTAACAACTTAGACACCAAAAATGTTGAGGCATCGTGTAGCTTCATATTTATATGACCGTCATCTTCACTGTATGCATATTTATAACAAAACAGAGCCTATAACATAACTGCCTCCTTTCATTTTCATTGAAAAATAGGAAACATACCCTGTCTCTTTCGCTGAATACCAGTTTTAATAATCAATAATGGCCATTATAAAAGTATAACATACAATAAGTTTACACAATATAGGAAAGGAAGGCAGGCAATCAGTCAAATGTGCAGAATCAGTGTACGTGGTTACATAATATATACTTATCTTTGAGCTCAGCCAAAACACGTTACCTGAGAACAATAGATTCAAAAGACCAAAGTCGGGGAATATGTCGTTAGATATAGACAACAAGATGAATTAAATATCACGTTTAACAAATATAATGAGATGAAATCCAGCGGTAGATTCTTGATGAACCGTCCGACGTGCACAGCTCTCACCTGCAGTTCTGTGCTAAAAGCACCCACTGACTGCCTGGAGCTCAGACGCGCGCATATATGCTGCAGCACATGCCAGAGTGTGTGTGTGGTCACGTGATGTCCGTTTTCAGTGGTGTAGTGTAGATGGAGATCTGTTCAGAAACGCTAGGTGAAACGCCAATGTGGATGTGGATCGTTTTCATTCTAAAACGCCGTTTTAAAACGAAAACGTATTAGCGTAAACGGGGCCTTAAAGTGGATTTAACTTAGTGCTGCATAATATTGCAAAAAATGAAAAACCCTGACTTTGCGATATGTTGTTATTTCGGCATGCACATATTGTGATATGAAAACAATTTCACCTCGAATAGCTCTATACGCTAAGAATGAGAAATAAAGCACGATTCTCATAAAGCACTAATGAGTCAATGAGAACAAAATCGTCACTTCCTGATAAACTGGTGCCAAATATCAAACATTAAAAACATTAAATAATAAATTTCTATGGTTGGAGAAGACACTGTTGGCCTTTAATTATTATAATAATATATTATTATTAATAATATATTATTAATTATTATATAATAATATACTTGCATGTCACAAAATGAAGGTTAAATTGCAATAAATGCAGTCATAACTGGCTTTTGGAGCACAGCTGCTTAAGACCATTCTGGGAGGTAACATCGAACTTTGGTAATACAGAAGGAATTTTAGAATAACCAAAACAGCATTTCAGATATTTTACAATGTGGTTGTTCCACTGGTTTGTCCATTAATGCCGTCCTATCAATTCCAACATGAAAGAGGATTGCCATTGCACAGTATAAATTGCCTACAAGCACTTGTCATAACAAAAATCACATGACTTTTTGATGAACATGCTGGAATTTACTTGGTAAATGTGTTTCCATCATGGTTTATGTATTTTGTGACACCACGAGCATAACATAAAACGACAGACTTTTATTTTGCTATATGATATATATATATATATATATCAGCAATCAAATCAGCAATAAAAATAAATAAATAAAATTAGATGCTGCATCTGTAGTGTTTACGTAACAGTCCAGTATAAAAAAAACAAAAAAAACACTCTCTCTACAAAAGAAAGACCACCCTATAGTTCTGAGAGACCCCACATATCTGCTCTTTAAACAGGTCACACTCTCTCCATTCAAGCCATATGACTTTTATCATAAATCACCGTCCTCTCCTGGCCTTTGACCTCTGACCTCCAAGTAATTGTCTTAACCCTGCTGGAAGAACTGTACACGCAAAGGCATCTGCGGTGGCCCGGAGCTCAGGTTACAGATCTAAAACCCTCTCTTAAGACAAACAGGCCACAGTATGTGAAGTCTGTCTAGAGAGCAAACACACCACCATCTTCGCAGGCAAACCTAACCTGTGCTTCTGTTTGACAGGGTGTGCTGTTGTTGTGGCTCCTGTTTGACAGAAAGCGCAGCATTGGGAGCAATTGTTTGCTTTCTTTCTCTCTTATGAAACCACACAGTGTTAAGAAGGGCTGCACAATATATCATTTCAGCATATCGCAATGTGCAAGTCTGCAATAGTCACCTCGCAGGGATCTGCAATGTAGTTGAAATTATAGTTGACCAGACATTACAGCTACAGGAGTAATTTCATATTTTAATCTTAGAGTGAAAGTTTATTATTTGCATGTGTTTTCAAGACCTGATTGTGAGAATTTGAAGCAATTTTAAGCAGGGTGCGAATTATACATCGACGATCAGGGGGGGCAACTTTTTTGGTCTTGTTATTTGGCGTAATACATGCTTCAGTGAATCAAATTAAATGACATTAATTTATCAATGCAACATATTTACTGTAGGTCAAACTATAGAAACTATGCATCTAATTTTACTTTACTTTTGTGAACACTTACCAAGTCTATCAGCTTAGATTAATTGACGAGATAATGCATTCACAATGGTATAATCCATTATAGGAGTGGTATATTCATATTATCTATTATTTAACTAGTATTTAAGATGCAGATCAGAGCAAACTATTTCTTACTATTTAGAGGACTGACCTTCGCATACATGTTGTTTTCACATCCTTCAAGCGTGATCAAGCATTAATTAGGGGGGTCAGTTCCCCCCAAACCCCCCTGTAATTCGCACCCTGATTTTAAGCCATTTGGGCACAATAAATGAAATGTTTGTAGCTTACAGATTAATTGTACATTATATAATTATTTACTCAATTAAAACGATACAGAGTTACTATTATTATGATACAGTGATTATTTAATTTCTGCTTCTGAATACTGTTTGACTACCCAGAAAATCATAAATCACTGTTTATTTGCATCTTTTCTCTGTTCTATTTAACTTTGCTTGTCTTTTTTTTTATTATTACATTTTATGCAGATATGCTCCCCTACAGAATCATCCCAACTGTTCTAAAACTATTCAGGTCATCTGGTGAAATTGCATTTGTATCGCAATATATATCGCAGTGAATGAAAATATTGCAATGTCAGTTTTTTCCAATATCGTGCAGTTAAGCTATAAAAAGCAGTGTTATTTATTTATTTATTTATGTTTTAATGCCATATCAACAGCATTGGCTATATTCATGGCAAAACCTATACCAAGTATACAGAATATAACATGCAACCATATCAGTTTCTTAATAAACATTCATTGTACAAAAAAAACATACAAACAACAACACTAAAGAGTCATATACAATATTTCAGTTTGATTAATGATAAATATTCTAAATTAAATTACTAAATAATTAAATTGTAACTAATTTAAATGATTATAGTATAATTTAAATAAAATTATTCTAAAATTCCTCCAGAAGACACCTTTTTAAGCATTTCCCCTAAAATATTTCTTGAATAAAAATGCTCCCTACCATCACTAAAAAATACACATTCTGTTAAAATACGTTTTATCGTCAAAATATTCGTACACTAGTCACAAGAGTTTTTCTTCCCCTTTCAATACATATGAGTGTGTACGTCTTGAGTGACCGATCTCGTATGTACAACCTGATCATGTCTATTTTCAAAATGGTAATTATTTCTTTCATTTGCAAATGGATTCACTTCATATCATTTGTTGTTTCTACATTCATCCCATTCCATTTGCCATTTCTCATTAATATACAGATTCAAAGCAGGAATTTTATAAAAACAGGAATTTTATTAAAAAAACAGTGTTACGTTTTGCCTATAGGGTGTGTGTGTGTGTGTGTGTGTGCGTGTGTGTGTGTGTGTGTGACATATGGCCCATAACTGGTGCAGAGTGAAAACACATGCCATGTGTGGCACTGAGGTCACTAGGACAAATGTTAGAGTTTCACACGATGCAGGTGTGTGACATTTTACATGACACCGAGAGCAGGCTTTCTGCGGGGCGTTTCAGGTGAGATTTTTAACTTTCACAACAGCAGATTTTTTTCTAAATGGCAGTTAAACTACGATCCAGGTGCAAACAAAGCTTGATTTTTTTTGTTACAAATATTCAGCAAGTTTTTTCTTGAGGGACGAAAACACAGATTAAAGAGATGTGCTTAAAATAGATTTTTTTTTTTTAAGTAATACATCATATGCCATTATTTCACCTAAATGGTTCTTGAAAAGAGGTTCTTGACAAGATTTTATGTTTTTGCAAGAAGCCTCTTCACTTATTTAATTAAAATAAAGTAATGCTGTAAAATTACAATTAACAATTGCATTTAATATATTTTTTAAAAAGCATAAAGCTTATTCCTGTGATAGCAAAGCTAAATTAAGCATTATTTCAAGCTTCTTTGGCTAGGCTAATTAGTTCTTTCCCAACTTTATTTATAGAATTTTCCCAAAAATTACAAATATCACACATTTTTGAATATTAGTGTACATTTTGACATAAAGAGAGAGAGAAAAGGAAAGTAAACAAAAATCCAAAATGATTGTGACAACTAATGACCCCCAAATATATTTCTATATTTTAAAACAAATAAGAAAATACACACACAAAAAATTTGATCTAGGCTAATTAGATCTACTAATGTTCACTCAGTTTCTCTCTTAAAAATATTGAATTGTGATTTTTCAGATTCTTTAAAAAGACTGGCTGGATTAGTGTTTATTACTCCTGTCAACATCAGCCATTCTGAATGTTGACTGATTTGAAAAGAACATTTCATTTAACACTTTAAAGTATATTTTGGCTGACTTAATATCACACATCTTCTTAACAAAGCCCAAGCAGGAATATTAGTCCAACTCAGATTATTAAATGCCATATAATCACAGTCCATGATCCAGTACTGGATTCAGTCCAGTAATCGCTTTAATTCTCCAATGTGGCGCTGGAAAACATCAGAAATTTCTTGTAACATTACAAATACCTTTACTGCCATGTTAAGCAATTTACAGAATTCTTGCTAAATGAACACAATAAAGAACAAAATTTAGTTCGATAAAAGAGAAAGAATGAAAATCTTCCGTACAAGCATAAAGACGCCACTATTTTTTGGAAATAGGCTCATTTCGCAAGTCACCTATTATTTATTTATTTATTTTTATTTAATGCCACATCAGCAACTTATGGCTATTTCATGGCAAAATGGATATACATAAAAATATTACATGATAACAACAAACTCATATTACAATAAAAGTTACTTAGTCAATTATATAAATAGAAATAAATAAATACTATTTACACAAAAAACATTCAAAGTTAAATATGATTTTTCAGTTCAATTTTTGATAAATAACTTAAGATTCTTCCTGGTGGTACCTTTTTAAAAATACCCATCAAAGTACTCTCCTTATAAAAATTTGACCTAATGGTATTCAAACTTCCACATTGCAACAAAATATGTTTCATGGTAAGAACAGCTTGGCAGTAATTACATTTAGGTGGTGCTTCATTATTCAGTAGATACAAATGAGTCAACCTAGAATGTCCAATTCGACATCTAGTATAGACAGTTTGTTCATGCCTGGTCTCAAAATTATAATTTGCAAAGTGTCTTTCGCAAGTCACCTATAAGTTTTACCATTTTTAAATCTATTTAGCAGATTCCCGGTTTAGGCGGGAGCACTTTAGAATTAGCATAAATCATTCAATCCATTAGCATCTCAATCAAAAAAAGTTATTAATTTATAATAAATAAGTCAATTTTTCTATTTAATGTTTGACTCTTCTGTAGTTGCATTGTGTACCAAGACTGACAGAAAATGAAAAGTTGCTATTTTCTGAGCTGATATGCTAGGAACTATACTCTTATTCCAGCGTAAATAATCAAGGAACTTTTGTTCTTCTTATCAAAACTCTTTTTTTGAATGAGATGCTAACGTTCTAATCCGATTCAATGATTTATGCTAAGCTAAGCTAAAAATGCTCCCACCAGACCCGGAGATCGGCTGAATGGATTGAAAAATGTCAACTGTTTAACTCTAGGGCAGCCTATTAAAGTGTTCCTTTAAAGGGGTAGTTCACCCCAAGATGAAAACTCATCAAATACTCATCATCTTTTTTGTTTATATATCTTCTTTTGAGATCAACAGAACAAAAAAGCTCAAACTGGTATGGAATAAGTGCGAGTAAATGATGACAGAATTTTCATGTTTGGATGACCCATCCCTTTAAATGTCGAACCACACATGCTAACTGCTAGGCCACAGTATTAGCCTTGTTATATATATATTTTTTTTGAACCACATGAATCATCACAACACAGCTGTGCTCACATCAGACACGCTGCCCATTTCTTCAAATCTGCATCACAAAAGCACTCCCACTCCAGTAGCTTTATGAATATCAACCCTGGACTCCATTTTGAGCCAGTGTGAAACAAAAGCAGAGACACGGGAGCCTCGCTTTCCTTCTTTGCCTATTTTTTTCCCATTTCTAAACAGTAGATGAAAGCCGCTCTTCAGAAACGAATGGCGGATCAGTTGTCTGAAGCACTGCGACCTCAGAGTTTGGTCTGATGTATTCAAAAAGGACACACTTTACTAAGCACTAATGGGAGCGCGACTTAAACTCTGTGCATTGTTAGGAGTTTAGAAGTCAAAGTCCAGACACCCTGGTTTTGCTCACTGCTAAGCCTCGCGCCATGTATTATTTAATGCATTCGGCAAGCTAAGCTCAGAGATGGGTGGCGCGTGTGTTACCCAAACCACAGAGCACCCGGCGACGGAGACGTTAAGCCTGCTTCATTAGCCGGTTGAAAATTTCAGGTCATTTATTGAGGGTTTATCTCTAGGTCAAAGCTGAATGGATACATCAGCAGACTCACTGACCTTAATACTTATCTCTGAGTGTGCTATATTGGTGCTAGTGGACTCACGTGAACAGAAAAGACCACATTCGGTCACATTCCCTGGTCCTTTAGCTTTTAATTACTGAAGTTGAATCTAAATCTGTGTGGATATAATGAGGTATAATCCTGGCAAAGCTTACAGATAAGAACGAACAACTGTGACAATGACATGAAGGTGAAATGGACATACCGGTTCTTCTCCATCTCGTTGTGTGTAGACCTGCAGAGACAAAAAAAGAGAGAGGGAGATATTAGGAAATGTTTTTTTTTCTTTCATTTATATGTACATTTACGCATTTGACAGACACTTTTATCCAAAGCAACCTTGTTTGTATTTTATCAGTTCATGCAAATCGAACCTATGATACTGGTGTCACTAATACAGCACTGTATTGTTTGAACTTGTTAAACACATATTAATAATGAATATGTTTCCATCCACCAATTTTATCTGCATTTTGGAATATCACATGAATGACTTTTGAAAAGGCACATAAAAAAAAGTATGCGCACAACTGAGTAGGATAAACTTTTTATACGATAAGAAAAAGTGTGTATAAACTATGATGGAAACACATTTACAGAATAAACAAATTTTAGCGTGCTTCTACTTTTTTATATTTGGCGCCAGTTTATCAGGAAGTGGCGCTTTTGTTTTCTATTGGTGCTTTATTCTCAAATATTTTATGCAAGGTTCCAGCTTAATTCGCATCTTTGGATGGAAACTTAGCTAATGTTAAGTAGGGATTATGGTTAACCAGGCACCGCAGTTCAGAATGCATGTGATTTGTGGATTAATTGCAAAGTTGAACCATATTAGAGTGAAACTTAATCATTTGAATGTGTTTTAAAGTAGGCATAAGAAACAATAATGTTTGTAGTTTTATTTATGAAGCACGCATAGGTTAGCAGAACACCTTAACTAATCAACAGTGATTACAGTGATTGATTTATGTGTCATTCCAGTTTTGCGCATAAGTTTAATTCACATCTTTGGATGGAAACATAGATAATGGTACAAATTCTCAAACTCTGGTTTAGGAATCTGAACTGACCCCAACCTTAACTTTCCTTGTGCTAGAGACAAGAATAATAGCTACATTCAAGCTGCGTCAACTAAGCTAATTATAGTAGCTAGTTAGGCAGAATTCAAATATTACTTCAAACATTTTTTCCTAGTTTTGACTTTAACTTAAAAAAGATTGTAATATTGGCTGGATTAGTGTTAGTAGTTCCATCAACGTTAGCCATACTGAATGTTGACTGGATTCGAAAATAATCCTCTATTTAACATTTTAGTATATTCAGATTTTTTTTAAATGTTCCAACATTTTATTAATTAGCATTT
Source organism: Danio jaintianensis (assembly GCA_903798115.1). Classification (NCBI taxonomy): domain Eukaryota; kingdom Metazoa; phylum Chordata; class Actinopteri; order Cypriniformes; family Danionidae; genus Danio; species Danio jaintianensis. The sequence goes on along the minus strand of CAIGQV010016645.1, from coordinate 21,404,616 downwards.
TTTCAGTGTGTCCTAGCTACACGCAACATGATGCTGCAGGATGATAAAAGATATTTTTCCATTTTAAAAGAAGAGTCAACCAGCTGCAGAAATGGTTTCTATTTCTGCACTGCCGCGGTTGAACAACAGCATAAACTACTATGACAATGATCACCTCAGGTACTGATTATGTGCTTTATTTGGGGCAAAATGCTTTATGACATTTACACAGACAAGAATAATATCTAAAATCATTTTATTAAGAAGAGTGTTTTTCTTTTCTAGATAAATCGGTTCATGAAATTCATCTGGTAGACTCTAAAATTTGTTCAATAATCCATAAGAAAATCTATCCATCCATCCTTGCCTACCATACAAATTTGTTCAATAATCTATATAAAAAAAAAAATCTATCCATCCATCGTTGCCAACAATATAATATTTCATAGATTTTTTCAACCATGTCCTAACTACACAAAATGATGACATTCCCAGGATAAGCCACAGTGTTAGTGTTAGCCGTCATGCTTTTTTGGCTAAAGGTTGCAGGCTTGACTTCCAGTGGCTTTTCTCCAATTAACTTGACATCTCTGGATTAACTGGTTCAGGTTTGTTTTTCTGCACTCTGCAGGACAGCGGCCCTCCAGGAGCAAATCTGGACACGCCTGGTTTAGAGACTTTTGATGTGGGCCACATAGCAACTACCCAAAACACCCTACCTTAGCAACCATTCAATAACACCTTGACAACAACCACCCCACAGCAACACAGCATTTATTACAGTCTTAAAAAAGCAAGTAAGAGGAAATGAAAGAACCCACTCAGAACATCATAGAAACGGCAAAGAAACATATTCTCATTTTGAAAAATATCTTCATATTATATATACACATGCATACACACACGTACATATTACACACTGTAATACATATTTATATATAATGAATGCCATGACAACTTATGTTTTATGTTAATTACAACATATTAATCTAAGTTAATTATGTTTTAACTTATGTTTAAGATACACAATCTGTTTTAGGTCAGTTTAATGCAACTTAAGTTCGTTCATTCATTCATTTTCTTTTCGGCTTAGTCCCTTTATTAATCTGGGGTCGCCACAGCGGAATGAACCGCCAACTTATCCAGCATATGTTTTACGCAGCGGATGCCCTTCCAGCTGCAACCCATCACTGGGAAACTTCCATACAGACTCATTCACACTCATACACTACGGACAATTTAGCTTACCCAATTCACCTATAGCGCATGTCTTTGGACTTGTGGGGGAAACCGGAGCACCCGAAGGAAACCCACGCGAACACGGGGAGAACATGCAAACTCCACACAGAAACGCCAACTGACCCAGCCGAGGCTCGAACCAGCGACCTTCTTGCTGTGAGGCGAACGTGCTACCCACTGCGCCACCGTGACGCCCTGCAACTTAAGTTAATAAGGTTAATTTGATTCAACTAAAAGACTTAAGATAACCCGTCATTTTTTAAAGATTTATTTTTGGCATTTTTGCCTTTATTTGACAGGACAGTAGATTGACAGAAAGTGAAGTGGGATCGGAAAAGGTCCATGAGCCGGGATTCAAACTCGGGATGCCCAGAGCGCTGCCGCACCATAACTAATCACTGGGCTATCGCGCCGACCATTTTTACATTTTATATAAATATTTATAAACAGTCACACATTTTTTTTCCTCAATATATAATGTGCATTTAGATAAAAGATGAAATGTCCTGTTTTGGTGTCTGTATCAAACTAAATTTACAAAAGTGATTTTAATTACCAAAACAGTGGTTTGAAGGTTAGTGGTAAAGTATAAAGACACAATTAATTTAGGGACATTTTGGGGCTGCACTGTGATCCTTAAATATTAATAAAAATAATCTGACAAAAAAAAAAAAAAAAGTTATATAAATTATTGTTACACAAAGTTGTAAAAATTTAAACGTCACATTCTAATGTATGAAAAAAAAAAAAAACTAATCAACATTTAAAACAGTCTTACCCTTATATTGTTTCAATGCCTGAAAACACACCTGGTCCAATATATAATGGGATTTCTGACAATATATGAGCATAAAAAAAAGCTCTTTGCAAGGGATCATTTAATGTAGAAATTTCTGCCATCGAAATCCCTATTACCAAAACAACAGCTCCAACATCACCTCCTTGTTCTTAAAGCGACATTTCACCCAAAAATGAAAATATACTTACTATTTACTCATCCTCAATTGGTTCCAAACCTTTATGAAATTATTTCTTTCGTTGATCACAAATGAAGATATTCTGAAGAAAGCTGTAAACCTTTTACTACTGACATCCATAGTAAGAAAAACAAATATGGACGTCAATGGTTACAGTTTTCCAGCATTCTTCAAAATATCTTCTTTTGTGTTTTACAGAAGAAAGAAACTCATAAAGATTTGATACAATGAGTAAATGATGACCGAATATGCATTTGGATGAACTACCAAGGCACACAGAGAGTGTCCTTTGCTCAATGCTGATTTGAATGTTCAGTACAAAGGTGAACTGGTGCGTGTGTGTGTGTGTGTGTGTGTGCGTGTGCGTGTGTGTGGTGTAAAACCTCTACAGAAACAAACTCCAAAACGGCAGAGGGATTTTAAGGGCCCCTGAGCTTGTTTAGTGGACGCAGGAGTTGCCAAAATGCTAATTGCTGATTGCAAATGTACTCGGTCCTCTCTGTGTGCACGTCTTGCTACGTTCGCAAAATACATAGAGGCCCTGGGCCCCGCTTAGCAACAGTAACTAGAAACACAAGCCTGAGACACAAGACGGTGGTGGGGGGATGAGTCCTTCAAACACACCATGTGAAGAATGAAGGCTCGTTTCAGAGAGGATATTTCGGCATCAACAGACAAGTGAAAGAGAAGCAAAGCAGAGGACGGCAAGAGAAAAGATGAGGGGGAAACAAGATCTCAATAGAAAAAGAGTCTGATGTCCAATGCTTTTGCTGCATTCAAGTCATGTTGACAAAATTATGCTTTTTTGTGAGATTAGTGAACATCTCAAAGTCATATCTATCATTGGGTTGTTGTTAGATCAGATACAGTTGCGGGCAGAAGTTAACAAGAAATATTTATATTATTTATTAAATTTCCCATTAATTGTATTTTATTAACGTCTACCCCTACCCTAAAACCAACCGTCACAGTAATGTAAAAACAGTAGTTGTCCCGAGTATTATTTATGTTATTTATTAAATTACCCAATAAATTGTATTTTTTAACGTCTACTCCTAGGTCCAACCCTAAACCCAACTGTCACAGTACTGTAAACATATTAATTGTTATACAGTGTCACAAAAATAATGCTATATTGATGTGCGTATAAGCAGCTGTATCTTATCTAGACTTTACCCTATCATTGGAACTTTGTTTGATATCAATTTATTTAATACCACATTTTTTGCTGAATCCGGTATCGATCAAAATCAACCAATATAATATTGCGCATGTACTGTTCTGTGATACTGATTAGCCCTATTTTTTCCCAACACAATATTTTTAAATAGCTACTATTGAGCACTCATTCTAACTGCTGAAATTTCTTCTAAACTCAGTCTGCAATAGTATTTTTGTTTGAATATTTTTCTCATTAGTTGCTTTTCTTTGTAATAAAGTAGTCTGTAATTAGTAGACTGTACTTAATACACAGTTTATATTATAAGTTAAGTTTCTATACCTCTGACTTTTGAGGTATAGATATTCTATACTGTAGAAAAACTGTGCTGTATAGCAGTGGTCCTCAACCACCGGGCCACAGACCGGTACCGGTTCGTGGATCAATTGGTACAGGACCGCACAAGAAATCATTAATTATTTCCGTTTTATTAATCATCCGAGTCTAAAGGATCTTTTATTTAGAAAAATCTTTTATTTAGAAAAATGACCGTATTCTCTGGTTTACATCTCTTACATTGAGCGCCCAAATTTAACCTTAAAAATTTAAATTTAACACATTTCGGTAGACTAATTACCTCAGACAAACACAGAACACCCAAACACTGCAGTGCTTTGTAATTTTCTCCATAAATAAAACTCGTATCAGAGCTGCAGCAATGTTTTGCCAGCTTGTCATCCTCTGAGAAACCTGTCCGCAGTGATAAAAAGGTTGGGGACCACTGCTGTATAGTATTGGACGATACTCAAAATGTTTGATTTTGACAGTTTAGGTTGTTTGCATCAAATGTGCCTAAAAACATAAGGTGGTAGATTAGTGCAACCAAACCACACTACCCATAATTTTCTTGGGCACAACATTACGTTACACATTTAATGCACACATATCTTGCTTTTTAATTTGTTGTTTTCTTGCTAGAAAGAATGTTCTTGTTTACAAGGCAAATAAACAAACAAAAACATTACAATTGAATATCGTGTTAGTAAAACGTTTTAAATATTTTTTAAATTTGTCTTATACTCCCCAAAAGCTAATTTTTTGCTCAAAAAATATAACCAAGGATTCAGCTAAACATCCTCTTTAAAAAACAATCCTGTCATTTTGTGAAATATGACTAAAATATCAAATTTATAATGGCTTACTATTGTGATATGTAATTTATTCCAGAAATAGTAAAGCTGAATTTTCAGCATTTCAGCCATTACTTCAGTGCAACTTGATCCTTCAGAAATAAATCTAATAGAAATCATTTGATTTGATACTGACATTATTTGAAACAGAAATCTGAACGGGTAATTTTCTGAGATCGGTTGTACCATGTGACTGCTGTACCACCTGACTGCTGCATAATCATTTTAGTACCGTGTTTAGGTATTTATAATGAGGTCATCACATGCAGTCATCTTAAAATTACAGTAAATTATGAGATAGCATGCACAAGCTTTATGAAGTACATATGAAATAAATCTTGTTACAACAAAGATTGCATGCAAACCTCAACTAGTCTGATCGAATTAGTGGGGTTGGACTGTATAAAGGTAACATTAAAAGTGGATGCAACAACTTTGAATGCTATTAATCAAACCAAAAGATTACATAAGCTCTATAGCATTGGTCAGAAAAGCAAAATCTGTAAACTCTAAAAGGGAGCTTGGAGGGATTGTGCCATCTCATTATTCATCCATGCATCCATCCATCCATCCAGCTGACCTAATGACCCTTACTCTAAAAATACACCCAACGTTGGAGCAGAAGATATCTTCTCACCCCAGTGTCTCACAATTCTTGTAACCCCTTAAACTCGCTTGTTCAGGACACTAAAATCCTCTTGAAAAGACATCTTCTTTTCGGAGACATTGTGTACCGTTTGTTTGGGTAGATACCATATCTCATTGGCAAAGCTAGATAGGATAGACACACAGTATGTTCTCTTTGTGCCACAATTTTCATATTGCAAGATTAAAATTTAAAATGAACATTTTGTTAGGAAATACAGTTTTTACTTGCTGAACATTTAAAGAGATAGTATATAATGATAAAACATACTGATCTTTTATCCCCTTTCTATTCGAGTTATTGTCGTTAACTAAAATTAAAGCTAATAAAAAGAATTTGATGAATTAAAATCTATTTAAAACAAATATGTTGCTTAGGCTTTCCCGGTACTGGGTTGCGGCTGGAAGGGCATCCGCTACTTAAAACATATTCTGGAATAGTTGGCTGATAAATAAGGGACTAAGCCGAAGGAAAATGAATGAATGAATGAATGAATGAATGTTGCTTAGGCTGGGAACTAACTGACAAAATTAAAACTAAAATCTAAAAATGTAAATTTGCTATTATTTTACTCAACCTCAGGCCATCCATGATGGTTTTTATTTTTTTATTAGAAACATAGAAGATTAAAGCACGCTTTTTTGTGATTCTTATTGATTCATTGAATCTCAATGAGCAACTGGAGATAAAAAAAAAATAAAAAAATAAAAAATCAATGCAAACAAAATTTCGCTCTTGCATTTTATCCATTACAAAGGACCAAGGTCTCAGCTAAAAATCCTCTTTATTGTTCTACTGAAGGGAACAACCCCCCCCCCCCCCTTGGGTTATCAGAGTTTGTTATTTTTATTTTACTCTTATTTATCAGAAAATGTTTATTTTTGAGAGAACTCCCTTAAAGCATCAATTGGAAATAATTAACATCTAAAACAGAAATAAAACTTAAATTAAAAAAAGAAACAAAACAATTAAACTAAAAAATAAAAGTCAATTCAAAATATGAATAAAACCAATACGTTTAATATAGATACTTTCTCTCTCTACGGTCTAAAATGTCTTTTGATCATCTGATCTGCTTGGCTGGCATCTCACTCGGGAGGTGGATTGACTGAAACCAGTGACATAACAGCCCATACCAATGTGTAATGCCGACTCCCCTTGTTGCTACTGTACTTGCCAGACCACCTGTTCCAACACATTAAAAGCCAAGCAGTTTCCAAAGCATATCTTGTCTTATTATTACCTACATACAGTATACACATCCAGTTCACCCTGCAGTGTAACAACACAGTGTTTCCCATACACTAATAGAACTGTTAAAATGAATACACAATGGAATATGGCTCCACTGTATAACATACATTCATGTAACGATACTATACCAGCTGAATTCTACAGTTTTGCAGCCTTAAAGGGCTTCACAGACTGTTGAAATTAAAAAATAATAATTTCTATTGGTCTATTGGTTTTTTGCCAGCACAAACGTGTGAGCATTTTAGTGACTTTTCCACATGCAACTTTAACTATTGTAGAAGTATTAATGACGATACTAACGTTTATAAACTACAGTGGTACAATCAGTGTTTTGGAGCCATAGTATCACGGTACTACCATAGTACTGGTAAACCGTGCAACCCTACTTCACTGAACATATTTAAAGGGATAGTTCACACAAAAATGAACATTTACTCACCCTCAAGTGATTCCAAACCTTGTTTCTTTCTTCTGTTAAACACAAAAGAAGATATTTTGAAGAATGCTGAAAACCTGTAAACATTGACTTTTATAGCAGGAAAAATAAATACTACAGAAGTCAATGGTTTCCAGCTTTCTTCAAAATATCTTCTTTTATGTTCAACAGAAGAAACTCAAACAGGTTTGTAACAAGACAAGGGTGAGTAAATAATGACAGAAATTTCATTTTTGGGTGAACTATCCCTTTAAAAATGAACATGACAAAAACCCATGGTTGATGCTATGTGCATTAGCCCACATTCCGTATGAATATAAGTGAGGTAGGAGGAGCCCTGTCAAATATAAATATATATACACACACACACACACTTATAAAATGGGGGTGTTGGAGCAGCACCATTTGCCTGAATCAAGAAAAAGAGAAGAGGGGGAAGGGGAGAGGAAGGCACCAGCCCACCAATCTCACACATACACAGATCAGGGACACACACTGCCAACCCTTCCCCCACGATCCATCAGGAAAACACAACCACAGGAAGCTGGAGGCTGGTTCGAGAGGGAGATCCACTAGTTACAGGAGATCCACCTGACCTACATCTAATAAAAACCTTTACACAACACACTCCAGTGCAAATGGGATTCTTGAGATGCTTTTCAGAAGATCCATCATCAAATGAGCTCAAGCAACTAAATCACTTTCTATCCTCCAAGCTGGTGTGAATGAGCGGGAGAGCTAATGAGTCAGGAGTGCAGTCGGAGAGATGTGAGGAGTTTATTCAGTGCGGAAACACCAGGCGCGCATTCTAGAGTGAAAGGGTTTCATGCATGATGCATTAACACCAGTGCTGGTGTAGTGAATGTAGGTTACTTGCATATTCTGAGCCTGTGCGCATGAGTTCTGATGCATGACTTTATGTATTTGGTGCACCAAAACTTCTTGCAAAACTAGTTTTTTTAAAGGTGTGCTCAAGTTGACTGCAGTCAGTTTATGATCAAGATAAGGTATTTAACAGCAGGCCATATTTCACATATGTCTTTAATAGAATTGCCTTGCATTTAGAGGATACAAATCGTGGACTCATATTATAGGTAAACAACTGGGACATAACTACAGCTTGGACATTCATGGATTAGTTAAACTTAAAATTAAATTCTGTTATTGATCATTCATGTCGTATCAATCCACTGAGACCTTTTTTTTTACCTTCAAAACTCAAATTAAGATATTTTTGATGAAATCCGAGAGCTTTCTCAGTGACAGCAAACCAAAAATTATGTCAAAACATTACATGTGACTTCAGTGGTTTAACTAAATCACATGACGTTTTATGTGGCAAAAACTGTAAAAATCAATGTCTTCTTTTCTTCGTCAGGGTAGTACGACAGATTATCGTTAAGAGTCTACAGTGTAACACGCAACCATTGTACAGCCTGTAGTAAATGTGCTCCCTGACATAAGCTAACAAAGTGGTTTTATAGTTTTTTGTGGTGCACAAAAGTGTTCTTGGAGCTTCACATGATTACAGTTGATCCACATGGAATGTTTTGATAATATTTTAGTTCCTTTTCTAGATTTTGTACGTCTCTGGATGATTGCCGTCTATGGAGAATGAGAGGGCTCTCGGATTTCATCTAAATGATCTTAGGCCATATCCAAACGTTCAAGGGTATTTTTATAAATGGGGTTTTCCATGCTTTCGTTTAAAAAACTTAAAAATTAAAATCACCGTCCACATGAAAATGCAAAAACGCACTATGATGAATGTTATGTGCACACCGAACCAATAGATGGTGATAACAAGAATCAGAAAGGAGAAAATCGTGCACATGCTGACGTCATAAGTCCAGAAAAGAAAGCAAAAATGATGTCCAAAGATTACATGTGACATCAGTGGTTCAACTAAATCACATGAGGCCGTTACCGTTATGGGTCTACAGCGTAACTGGCAACCATCGCAACAATCAGAAAGGAGAAACAGAAAGGAGAAAACCGTGCGCATGCTGATGTCATAAGGCAAAAACTGCAGTTGTAGCGTCCACACGGTACCCGGAGTTTTGGAAAATCTTCACCCTGGCCGGAGTTTTCAGACAGTTTTGGTTTCAGTTTTCATGGGGTCAAACAGCAAAACCAACAAAACTGTGGTTTTGAAAATATCTGTGCTCATGTGGCCTAAATTTGTGTTCTGAAGATGAACGAAGGTTTTATGGGACTGGTACGACAGGAAGGTGAGTAATTCATTAATTTTGGGGTGAACTAATCTTTTAATAGTTACAGAAAATGGGTTTACAACCACCAATGGGGAACTTGCAATCAACCCTACCAATGATAAGTAAAAACAAAAGCATCCAACTGACCATAACTTCACATACAGTTCAAGTTTTCTTTTCAAATATTTCCCAAATGATGTTTAACAAAGTCCCTTTAAGGCAAGTCATTTCACTCTGCGGCCATCTTTGAAACACCTCTCGGGCAGTATGCTTGGGCTTTCTGTCTGAATGGGGAAACATCAAATTCTCCAAAACTGCTAGCCAAGCTTGAATTTCATATTAGGAATCACCAATAAAATTAATAAAACTAAGTGACAACTGTCTCTTTAGTTTCATTTCTGAACATCCAAATCACACAAAATCTGCAGAAACTCACGTCTGGTCCGAGCCCCTCCCCCGGAGTATAGTCAGTCTATAGCGATCGATGATTGGCTCCTGTACTAGAAGGCGGGGCTTTATTCACCATATTGACCGTTATACTTTTCCCCATTCAAAAAGATACGAGTGACATATCTTGTGTATTCTATAGTCTTTGTGTTTAAAAGACCAAGGAATTTTTCACAGTATTTCCTATAATATTTTTTTCTTCTGGAGAATGTCTCATTTGTTTTATTTTGGCTAGAATATAAGCAGTTTAAAAATTTTTTTTTACAATTTTAAGGTCAATATTATAATATAATAAAAATAATATAATAATTCATAATTATATAATAATTCAGGAGGGCTAATAATTCTGATTTCAACTGCATATTTACTGTTCAAATGATTGGGGTTAGTAAGATTTAGTATGTTTGTTTGTTTTTGAAATATGAAATGGATACAGAAATACAAAAAAAAGCAAGAAATCGTTGACCTGATTGTTGTCCATAACTATACACACACAAGCATCTGACTCTTGAATTTGCAGTCTAATATCGACTTTTCTGTTCTAGCAGTAGCCCATGACCTTGTATAGTAAACAACACTTTACCAGTAGACACAACATGAGCCCTTATAATATGAGATTGATGGCAACACACACTAGGTGATCCCATGTACTCTGAAATCGCACCTATCCACTATCTAGAGATCTGTCGCATTAACAAGACAGCTGCTATTTTTTTTTCCAGCTAAACCAACATTTAAACAACATCTTCAACTGAGCACGCCATAAGGGTGTGTATAAATAGCTACAAACCCAGAGATACCCTTGTTGGGTCTTAATATCCAGTTACAGGCCACACAAACATCCAGACACCGTTTAAGAGTCGGGACTGTTTTCAGCATGCTGGTCACAGAATAACTAGATTTTGATCCAAGGTCATTTATTCCTAAAATAGATCATCTCTATGATTCAGACGCAGCAGCTATTATGACCCTATGCTGACCTGTTTAAGAGATGCTTGTGGCTGTGAATCAGTATCATATGGGATGCATGACAGCAATTTGTGTTGTCATTGAGCCACAGAGAAAAAAATTCTCGATGAAGTTTAATCTGGCAGGCTCCATAAGTAAAAATCCAATTCATTTTCTCTATAACGTACATGATTGGTTTTCAATTGAAGGTATATGCTAGTACTGAAGTCTTTATTATTAAAAAAATTATGTTTAATGGTGCAGTTCCTTTGAAACAACTACATTACCCATGATTCTACATGATATCTCCACCAATCAGAGAATGAATCAGTCTCCCTATATTCTTAAATTACTTAAAAGGATAGTTAACCCAGAAAACAAAAACTAAAAAAAAACCTAATTAATTTACTCTTCATCATCTGGCTGTCCAAGATGTAGGTGATTTTTATTCTTCAGTAGAACAATAAAACAGATTTTGGTCTTGATGATAAAATGTCAAAGTCAATGGTTACAGCCACTTTGAGAGTCAAAAAACGTACAAGCAGAAGAAAATTAATACTCATGGCTCCTGGCAATATACAGGTCTTTCGAACGAAACAATCAATATGTGCAATACACTGAACATTATTTATAGCATTATTACCTTATAAACAGCCTCTGGAAATTGAGGCTACTGTAGGAAAACGAGCACCAGCTCATACAAGGTGAGTTCGCAGCCTACAGGTTTGTTTTAACTATACATGTTTTTATTGACTCAAATTGCCAGTAGCCATTAACTTCTATTTTGTAAACAAACAAGATTATACATACATATACATTCACATGGCCTCACGGTGGCGCAGTGGGTAGCACGTTCGCCTCACAGCAAGAAGGTCGCTGGTTCGAGCCTCGGCTGAGTCAGTTGGCGTTTCTGTGTGGAGTTTGCATGTTCTCCCCGTGTTGGCGTGGGTTTCCTCCGGGTGCTCCGGTTTCCCCCACAAGTCCAAAGACATGCGGTATAGGTGAATTGGGTAGGCTAAATTGTCAGTAGTGTATGAGTGTGAATGAGTGTGTATGGATGTTTCCCAGAGATGGGTTGTGGCTGGAAGGGCATCCGCTGCGTAAAACATATGCTGGATAAGTTGGCG
>CAIGQV010016645.1:21361128-21387791 GCA_903798115.1 Danio jaintianensis | reverse complement strand
GTTATTAACATCTACACCTACCTCAACCCTAAACCTCAGTTATTAACATCTACGCCAACTAAGCCAACCAAGTAGGATCTGAAGGAGCACTTGGTAATAAATGACAGGTTGCAAGCTGAACTCTGCAGGAAGGTAGATCTCCAGGAACAGGATTGGGCACCCCTGGTCAACACTAACCCCAACCCTCCTCCTCACAGTTATTAACGTCTACACCTTCCCCGACCCTAAACACAGCCGTCACAGTAAGCATGCACGTTACAACACGCACTACAAAATGGACCAGATATATTTTTGGGTGAACTATCCCTTTAACATGTCAAACTCTGAAACAGATGAGCTACAGCAGCAGTTATATGTCAATAAAAGGTTTTCTGGTCTGATGAATCTCGATTTCTGTGAAGAAATTTTGAGAGGCAGAATTTGAAAAACATTAAAGCAAAAATCTATAATGTCTTGTATCAATACCTTAGGCAGATGGTGGTTAATGGTGTGAGAGATTTTTTTGACACATTTTTGGCCTTTATTACCAATTGAGTATTTTTTAAATGCCCATACAACCCGAATGCAGAACATGTCCATCCCTTTATAAAGTCGCCATGAAACAAAAGTCAAGATTGTCTTTTTTCCCCTCTATCGTGACGTACATCAACTTAAAACGGTCCTAAAATTAGGAAGAAAAAAAAAAAAAAGTAGGGCGGTGCATGATTTTGTCCTTTTGGGAACTGATCGGATTGTTGGCTAACAAAATGAAAGAAAATTGGTGAATGGATGAAGGCAGAGCAATAACGAGACATGCCTCTGATAGATCCTCCTGAAAGACACTCCATGTGGGAAAAAATAAAAAGTCATTTCAAAGGGGGAGAAAAAGTTATGGTATTTGATGAAAGTGAATGAATGAAGTGCACGGATACATTGTTTATAACAAGCACTACTATATACATATAGAAATAAGAAGAGTACATTTTGATTTAATTGGGACTATAACCTTGTGATCAGCAGGACAACACATCACGCCAGAAATCAAATCAATTCAAACTGGTTTCTTGAACATAACAGCATAAGAACTCTATACACAAATGACCTCCAGAGTCATCAAATCTCACCAGAACAGGAGACCAAATATGGACCAAAATCTCAAATTCCCTTTTTTTAAGGAATTAAAATAATTAATGCAGTTCTGAATACAAAAGAAGGTCCCATGTGCTATTGGCAAGATGTACCTAATAAAGCTAAAACTGTAAACAAAGTTCACCTTTGAAGTCTCAAAGGATCCAAAGCCCATCAGTTTCATCATCTCTATTTCCTCTTCTGTCTTTCCCTGCATGTCCTCAGCTGCATGAGCAAACAGATGACAAAATGCATCAACACATCATATATCACTTCAAGTTATATTAAACGGCAAATTCACCCAAAAATAAAAAGATAAGCTACTCAACATTTCCTCTTTTCCAAACTGTCAAACCTTCAAGATTTTATTTTTTCTGTTGAACACAAAAGATAATGTTCTGAAGAATGTTGGAAACCAATTGCCATTGAGATCCATAGTATAATAAAAATATGTTTAACCAGTTTTCAAAATATCTGCATTTGTGTTCAACAGAAGAAGAAAACCCCCTCAAAACAAGCCTGGAACAGATGAGCAAAGGACAGAATTGTAATTTTTAGGTAAATATTCCCTTTAGAGTCTGTTTTCAACACAATGACACCAGAATGAAAATGCAATCACATTTGACTATTTAAATTTTGCACTTTGACACTTTTGAGGAGTTTTTGTGAACTTTTTGTTAATCTTCATGAATGAACACTACCATTCAAAACTTTAAAAAGTTTACTATTTACTAAAATTTACTATTCAAAAGCAAGTGTTTCCATTTAAAGCACATACGTTTATTCAAGCCAGGCAACATTTAATTTACCAGTAAAATGATAGTAAAGACCATAGAATTTTTATTTGTGAATGGATCTCATTTCGGGCTGCACGGTGGCACAGTGGGTAGCATGTTCGCCTCATAGCAAGAAGGTCGCTGGTTCGAGCCTCGGCTGGGTCAGTTGGCGTTTCTGTGTGGAGTTTGCATGTTCTCCCCGTGTTAGCGTGGGTTTCCTCCGGGTGCTCCGGTTTCCCCCACAAGTCCAAAAACATGTGGTATAGGTGAATTGGGTAGGCTAAATTGTCCGTAATGTATTTGTGTGAATGAGTGTGTATGGATGTTTCCCAGTGATGGGTTGCAGCTGGAAGGGCATCCGCTGTGTAAAACATATGCTGGACAAGTTGGTGGTTCATTCCGCTGTGGCGACCCCAGATTAATAAAGGGACTAAGCCGAAAAGAAAATGAATGAATGGATCTTATTTCTAGAAAAATATGAATAGTACAATTGTTTTTAAATATTGATTCTAACAAACGTTTCTTGATTAGTTCGTCATATTAGAATGATTCCTCATCTTTGCTTCAACTGAATAAATTACATAAAAAATTGTAGTACAAAAGAAAATGCTTTTAACAAGTCCTTTACTTAAACAGTCAATTATATTACGTCATATTTTAATATAACCCTGATTTTCAACCACAACCAATGAAAATATTTGTTATTGTGACCAATTGTAACTTTCGACAAACAAACAAAAAAAAGCTGTAAATGACAAGGCTTACTTGAAAGAAATGTATCCAGACATTTATAGAAAAAAACTAATATTAACATTTTACTCAAACACATACCTAGTAAATCTAGCACATCCACAGAAACTTAATGGAGACCTATTATGCCCCTTTTTACAAGATGTAAAATGTCTTTGATGTCCTTAGAGTGTGTATGTGAAGTTTTGTTTGTATGTGTATGTAAACTATTTGAAGCTGCCTCTTTTAGGCTTTGATCAAATTGTGCCATTTTGGTGACTATCGCTTTAAATTCAAATGACATTGTGCTCTTTTCAAAAGAGGGCAGAGCTACAAATGCCTATGTGTCAGCATAGTGGCAGATTCAAAACAAGATTAATGTCTTATGCTAATGAGGGAGAGATTATCACTAAAGGGCGGGGTTTTCCCCCTCTGATGACACGTACAATGGGAAAATGTCAATCAATGCATTTCTGCAGACTGTTTTTATCATGTGTGATTAAACAAAATACAAATAATAATTTTTTACCATTAGAAGCTGGTCAAATTCACAGACTGTTGCCACACAACTGTGTTTAAACCCCTTATAAAAGTGATTTTTGCATAATAGGTCCCCTTTAAGAGTTTGCAAGTGCTCAATTTATTCAATAGCTGTATATACACATGCAATAAATTGGCTATTTTATTCTCAGTTTGTGCCTCTGAATAACATTCAGGTTTTTTACACAAGTATGAGATTTATATTCTCCTATTTCACACTCAAAGAGCTATACAAGCGTGGTGTATGAAATATGATAGTCAACATACTTAAATCCATACTAAAGATCCTTTTTTTTTTTTTAAATAATCAGCTTCAAATGTATATAACATTTCTGAATCTAGATTATTTAGCTTTAAAACTAATAATCTTTTATAATTCCTTACATTAATATAGTGCTT
This sequence comes from Danio jaintianensis, assembly GCA_903798115.1. Lineage (NCBI taxonomy): Eukaryota > Metazoa > Chordata > Actinopteri > Cypriniformes > Danionidae > Danio > Danio jaintianensis. The sequence goes on along the minus strand of CAIGQV010016645.1, from coordinate 21,384,240 downwards.
TTCTGGACACTCAAAGCGCTTTACACATGTTTGGGAGGATTCTTCTCATCCACAACCATATAGACAATATAACATTTTTGACTATTAACTCATTTGCCAGGCTTTACAGTTAAAAGGAACTTTAGCGTAGCGTAAAAACTGACTAAATCTCCACCTGATATCTGATGGACCTTTGCCGGCTTTTCCTTCACATCCTTCCTGTCATCGTCTCGCCTGTCCTTCTGCCGCAGTGGAGACAGAGAGGAGGAACGGTGTCTTCGTGGAGACCTGAAAAAAAGAGATAAGCACACAGCTGGAGGAACAGTTATCAGAAACTAGGGCTGTGCTATATTGAAAAAAAAAACTCTCAATGTTTTATTTTTCTGTAATACATCATTGTGATATAAATATAATTTCACCAGATGAACTTGAAGAGCCCCATTTCTCTTTTTTTATTTTAGAATTCATAATTTTTGACTAGCTGGGATTATTTTGTAGGGCAGTACACCTGCATAAAATATAACATACAAATGACAAGCACAGATAAATAGAATAAAGCAAAGACACAAATGAAATAGACAGTGCTTTATGGATTTCTGGAGACTGTATTCAGGTACAGAAAATTAATAATTAAATGTAAGTAATTTTGTCACTGTATAGTTTTCATTGCATAAAACAAATTCAACTAACCTAAAGTTACAAACATTATAATTTCTAATAAACAAAGGTTTAAATTCGCTTGAAATGTACAGTCACAGGCCTTAAAAACACGAGCAAATGAAAAACATTTACTCTATTAAGATTAAACTGAGGTCGGATTTATCAAGTTTACATAGAAATCTTTCTAAGGGAACGTACACCAGAATAAATAATAATTTATAAATGATTATTGTTCATATGATGATTTAAAGTGAATCAATTAAGTCAATATTTAAAGTTAAATATGTTTACTTATGAGTATGCTTAGTGCTGCGCACATTCTCCCTTCCAGTTTGTTTTTTTTATAAATCACAACTTTAGCATGGAAAGTGACAATCACATTTCTGCCCGTTTTGTGCGTACGCCACGTTTATAAATGAGACCCCTGAGCTGTGGTTCCTGGGGCCTGTTCCATAAATCAAGCTTAGAGAAAAAGCCAGGCTTATTTTGGTACGCCAGGTTTATTAATGGCAGATTCTGTTTCATAAATCAAATTTATGATAGTTCAAACTCAGTTACTCTGGCAACTTATGCTGGAAAACTAGCCTGGTCCGGGGCAGGTTAACTCTTAGGCTAAGTCTTAAGTTCATGCTTAATCAAAGTAATGTTAACATTCGCCTGCCGTAATTTGATGCCATTTTAATTCACTTAACCTCTTAATAATGATTAAAACTTTATAGTCACTTAATAGTAAATATATATATACACCAAAAATCTTTTAGAATAGAACGATAATACATTTTAATTCAAATTGAATTAATCTTATATTTTTTATGTTTCTGTTGATTTTTTCCTGTTTATTAAAATTTTATTTAACATTTTCCCCAACAAATTAATTTTTGGACTGCGATCTTCAGTTTATGTTTTTTGGTTTTTGTCTAATTTTGGTTCTTTGACTAATCTAATGTATATGCACAAAGATATTATTACAAAAAATTCCAAATATTTAATAAAGAAAATAATATTAAGAAAGCACTGACTGACATAAAGAAGTAGGCTACATTTCTTAAAGAATGACTTTAAAGCTGCAAACCCTGAGTGGAATAATCGGGAGATGGATCCGGGCCAGCAGTAGCCTCACTTTAATATAAAGATAGTTTCCCTTGTGGCACGGGAAACACAAGTGTCAAAGGGAAAGCAGCAATTTGCAGCGTTTTCGAGAGCAATCTTAAAATCCCACCGCTTGTGCGTGCAAGGGTCCTTGTAGCCATTATTTTAAACTTAATGTGCTTACGTTAAGCATTTTGTATGTTACAGTGAGTCTGCAATGCATTAAAACTTTTTCTTGCAAGCAACAATTGGCAGTAAGCGCGCATTCTCAATTTCACTGTGCTTTTATTGTATTGTGAAAAATATTTAATTTAACGATAATAGGCCTATAAGGGCCTATATTTTAAAATATATTGCTACATATGTAGCCTATTGTGACAATCTGCAATTTCCTCTCAGCCTTCTCTCTTGCAAGCCGTAGTTTTCTATTATTATGTTTAAATTATTATATTTTTGAACTCTAAAAACAAACGCTGCTCACTCGCTGTGAACTCAGCTGTGTCTCATTTCAGAGCTCTTTCTTTCATTGTAGTTGCCATGGTAGCAAACAACATAATCGATGCATCTATGCTCGACCTTCAGGGTTTCACGACAGTAACGTGCATGAGCAGTTATCTAGATTATTTAAACTGAACTCAGATTAGTTAGATGAAATGATCTTCAACTTGCTGTTATGGAACCAATTTAAGCGTGAACATTTAGTTCGGCTTACTGAAGTCAGGTTTTTGACAGATGTGCACATTGTGATTTTGATGCTGAAACAATGTATTGTGCAGCCCTTTCAGAAACTAAACATGAGTCAAGACCCCTGCTGTTTGTCAAACCAAACACACTGTGCGCACATGTAGTGTACTCTGAGTGTCTGACATCAGCAGCTCACCTGGATCTGCGTCTGTGTGGAGATCGCGAGCGTGACCTTCGCCTGTCTCTGTCACGGGACCGCGACCTCTCGCGCTCCCTGCGCCGCCGCTCACGGTCACGAGAGGATGAGCGTGAACGGCGTCGCTCTGAACATAACAAATTAAAAAGGTTGGAAAAAAAATTAGAATAAAGCATGAACATCTGCCCTGCCTGCACAAGTCTCTTATGCCCGTCATCTGGTGTAGAATTTATTTTCATATTCTTATTATTAATTTTCTTATTAATAAATTGCTTTTAACTCTTTATAATGAAAAAATAACTAGTTACAAAAACACACTTACAGCATAATTGCTAATACATTCAAATGTAGTACAGTAAAAAGGAAAAAAAAATTATACACATATATAAACAAATACATGAAAAAATATACAATATAATAAAATAAAAATAGAATAAATAAGGGCCTCCTATTCCGAAACATTTCCACTATTTTCATCTTAGTCTTCTTTTATCTCAAGTGTATCCCCATTATTTTTGTTTTCTAAAAAAAAAAAAAAAAAAAGCGTTCCAAGTTTCTTCAAAACCCTTACATCTGTCTTTAGCAATACATGTTATTTTCTCCATCTCCAATGACATATTTAATGGCATTTCCTTAAGCCACCTCTCCATATTTGGTGGCTTCAGCTTTTTCCAGTGAAGCGCTAGAAGTGAATTAGCTTGTAAAGAAACACACATCTATTATCTACAAATACATATTCTGTTGAAAGTTTGGTTCAAGAGAGATCATGATATTGATTAGATACTTTATCACACTATGCACTCTTTTCCAGAATTTCAGGATCTCTTCACATATTTTCATATTCTTATTTATCCCAAGGTTTATATAGTGTGCACTAAATTAATAATAATGCACATAAAAATAAATAATATTAAATCACATGTGCATGTAACAATTATCTAAATGTGTACCAGATGTTTTCACTTTCTAATTCAAATCTATTGATTTTATTGTCATGAGCAATAGCAGAGATGTGGAAAATTACCTTAAAGTAGAATATGTTAGAATATGCTTTTCTCTTAACAGGTTTTTGTGCTTGTCTAATGACAAACTACTGCAGCCTAAACAACAGATCGCTTCATGGAGGTGAAATAATTGTATTTAGTCTGAAACTATTCATTTGTTCTTTTAAGTGTAATATTTGTGTAGTTTTAATAGAAATAAATGAGCTTGGACTGTTTTGAGCAAAGACTTATATATAATTTCTATAATTTCATTAATAAAAGAAAGGTAAAGACAGCAATAATCACGTTATCGTCAAGATATAATATAGTTTTAGTTGAGAAATATAAAAGTTAGGTTTTATAGAATAATCCTCTCCGTGTTTATATACATTTTGTGAATGCAAAACTTATGACGGTAAAAACTTATTTGTAATGTTATCATTTCTTGCATGAGACTCACATTGAGGTAAAGTTGGTTTTATTTTCGCACAAAGTTTCTTCTTAACAATATAATTTCAGAAAAGTATTGTTTGCTAATTCTAAATACTGAAATCATATCAGCAGCTAATGACTATCATAGTACAACATTGTGCACAGTCAATTAAATAGTGCTAATGTTGTTTTGAAGTCATACTTGCATGCTATTTCAGACTGAATATTCAAAGTAGCGTGGTAAACAACATAGGGAGCGTGTCACAATTTGTCACTGCATATAAAACCAACTTTACCTCAATTTATGTCACTAATGTTACAAACCTTGCATAATCTGAAACAATTTAGAACAAGTAATAGTAGAACAAACGCAACCAATATGGACGACACGGCTAAGAATAAAAAATAAAAGCTACTGTTAATTATCAAGCCATTATATTTCACATATATAAATAAATAGAAATAAGTAACATTTACTAAATGAATCTGTTGAGCAAGATTGTTTAGCTGCTGATGAGTTGTGTGTGATGGATGTGCGCCAGCTGCGGTGTTTACAACGCTACCATCCATATAACGTTTATTTTAAAACAATACATGAATTCAAACCTCGTCGAGGGGGTGTCCGGCTTCTGCTTCTCCCCATTATTATTTTAGGATGGAACAGACCTTTCTTTTTTTTTTTTAAGCGTCTCTTTCACAAATAAACAGCTATCCAGAAATTTCGGGACTCAAACGTCTGCTGGTCGCCATCAACTGTGCGTCACAAAAAGCAACTCGGAACGACAGGCCTGGCCTTCGAGTGTTCCGTAAAAATAGTTCCTACCACAAAATACGTTCCCCTTACTGGACAGCTTTGAAAGTCAGTAGAAAATAAAATGTAATTAACTGTATGGCTACCCATACACTTTTAGTTTAATATTGAAATACATATAGCAAATAGACTCATTTTACAAGTCCCCTTAAAATAAATCTATTTCTAAAAAGTGTTTTGATCATTTCCCTATTTAAAGCTCGACCCTTCTGTGGTTAGTTGGTATTTTCTAAGTTGATATGGCTGGGAACTACATAATATAAGACACTATACTCTCATTCAAGTGTAACAATCAAGAAACTTTGCTGCCAGCTAGGTAACAAGGCTGCGTAATATCATTGCACCTACTGCAACCATGGTTCAACAACAAAGTTCCTTGATTTTTACACCAGAAAGAGAGTGTAGTTCCTATCCATATCAGCCAAGATAATAGCAACTTTTAATTGTCCATCTTAATACATGATGTAACTACAGAAGCACCAAGCTTTAAATAGGAAAATTATATTAACTCTTTTTTGATTTGAGCGAGATGTTAATGGTCTAATCCGATTCAATGATTTATGCTAAGCTAAGCTAAAAGGGCTCAGGCCAGACCTAAAGATCGGCTGAATGGATTCAAAAATCCTCAACTCAACTTGTTTAACTCTGTTGGACTTGTAAAATGAGCCTATTTCCAAACAAACAAACAAACAAACAAACAAACAAAAAATCAGTCATTAAAAGTAAAAAATCCAACCCAAAGAAAGGACAACAACTCAACATGGATGTGAACTTTAATGAATGGTACATCCGATCCTAGCATTTTACATTCTAATATTGACATGGAATCAAGTTTATAAACCAGCTAATATACACACAAAAGCATTTAAATAACAGTGACTGATCATAAAAATAATTACAACTGCAAAGAAGTCTCCAGCATACATATAAAATAAACATACCAAAAAAAGAGAGAAAACAATTGGAAAAAAACAACAAGTGGAATAAATTCGTGCATTTAAAGTTGAATTTTCTTTGCAGCAACAAGCCATGATCTTGCTTATTTTGGCCATCAGACGTGTGTGTTATTTGCAAGCCATTGCGATCATGATTTCCAGTGATTGGTTCATTTTCGGTTAGTTTTAATCCCTGCTATTCATAACAAAGTGAGATGTAGGATGTTTTAAAAAGATTCATCAACTCAGAACACGGTTATGCCACATGTATGTATATAAACATGATAATGAGCAACAATCAGAATCGATAGACATGAACAATCAATGCTTACTCAATGCCACATTCTTGTTTTTTTTTTTCTATGCATATACTAAGTGCAATTCATTTTAAAGCAAAGGGAAGGGTCACATATTCAATGTGCATCAGTGAAGCATTGTGAAATTGAACGTGAAACATGTTTCAGATCACAAAACCATAATTAAAAACCGGTGTGGCATGTGAACCCAGCGGGCACCTTGGTGTAAAAACTGCATAAAAAAAAAAAACATGTCAAAAATGCAATCATTTTATGTCGATTGACTACCTTGATGTTAAAACAACATCAAATTGACATCTAACATAGGCAAAAAAAACACATCACAACAAAAAAACTCATCAAAAATCTTTCACAGTCCTATAATCATCCTAAAATAGTTTTTTGATGGCAATTTTAGATGTCATTCATTCATTCATTCATTTTCCTTCGGCTTAGTCCCTTATTTATCAGGGGTCACCACAGTGGAATGAACCGCCAACTACTCCGGGATATGTTTTTTGCAGCGGATGCCCTTCCAGCCGCAACCCTGTACTGAGAAACACCCATACACTCTTAAATTCACACACACATTCATACACTACGGCTAATTTAGTTTATTCAATTCACCTATACCGCATGTCTTTGGATTGTGGGGGAAACCGAAGCACCCGTAGGAAACCCACGTGAACATGGGGAGAACATGCAAACTCCACACAAAAATGCCAACTGGCCCAGATGGGACTTGAACCAGTTGCTGTGAGACGACAGTGCTACCCACTGAGCCACCGTGCAGCCCATTTTAGATGTCAATTTGATGTAATTTTGTCATCAAGGTACTTTACGAACATTTTAGGGTTACAAAATCCACTGTAAATTTGTAATTTATAATTGAAGCTTTTAGATGAATAAACATTTTCTTATTACACAAAAAAAAAAAGAATCACGATGAGGTTTATCATTAACTGTTTGTAACCTTTTGATTTTATTTACTTGTCGGTTTTTTAAAATGTATATTGTAGAATTAATCTAAATACTATTGAATCGAATGCTATTAGATTTAATTGTTAAAAAATATGAATATGGTATAAATATCTATATCTATCTATAGCTATAGAAAAAAGCCAGATCCAATTAGTTAAATTCTATGAGATTGGTTTACTTAATATTCGGGGGCAAAATCGATGCAGCTCCAAATACTCCACACAATAGATTAAATCCAATGTCTTTTAAATTAATAATAAAAAACACATTGGATTTATTGATATTATTATATAAATCGTGTTCTTATTTGTTTCATTTATGTTTAACTAACAAATACAAGTGACGTAAAGTTTATTAGTTCAAATACGTAAAAAGTATGTAATCCAAATGGATGGAATTTTGATATGCAATCAGAATACATAAATCTTATTTGTTAGGCCTACATTTTTTTTGTGTATAATATTTTTTTGTGTTGTTATTTTGGTGGTCAAAACGGCATCAATGCACGGACGTCAACTGGATGTCAAGGTATTGCAACGCTATCTCACGGCAATTTGTAACTTTTTGATTTAGTAGCTAATATGAATTTGTACGATCTCATTTGTACGATTTACTCATCCCTTATGATGGTTGGGTTAAGGGGTGACTGAACTCATACGAATTTGTACAAATTAGCTACTAAACTGAAAAAAAAGTAAAATAGTTGCATTTTGTGAGATCAGGCTGGGTTTGGACATCAAATCAATTAGCATTTTTGTCATGTTTTTGCTTGATGTCAATTTGATTTCGTTTTGACATCAAGGTCTTGTTTCATTTATGTTTAAATATCAGTCACAAAGTTTATTAGTTCAATTATGATAAAAGTATGTAATCAAAATGGATCAAAATTTTATATGCAGTCAGAATGCATAAATCTTATTTGTTTTTTTAAGTCTAGAATTTTTTTGTTGTTGTTATTTTGGTGGTCAAAGCGGCATTAACGCACGGACATCAACTGGACGTCAAAGTTTTGCAACGCTATCTCACAACAATTCATAACTTTTTGATTTAGTGGCTAATTCATCCCCCAATGATGGTTGGGTTGTGGGGTGGGGTTTGGTGTCACGCCTCCTTTTTAAAATCATACATTTTTGTTCTGAACTTTTGTACATTTTCGTACGAAACTGACAAAACCAATGCTATCTCATGGCAATTCGTAACTTTTTGATTTAGTGGCTAATTCGTATGAATTCGTACAATCTCGCTCGCACAATTTAGTATGATCTGCTTATCCCCCAATGACGGGTGTGTTTAGGGGTGGGGTTTGGTGCCACACCCCCTTTTTTAAAATCATATATTTTTGTACTAAACTTTCATACATTTTTGTACTTTTGCATTTTCGTACTAAACTGACAAAACCAACGCTATCTCATGGCATTTCGTAACTTTTACTTTTAACTTTTATTTAGTGGCTAATTCGTATGAAATCATACAATCTCATTTGTACAATTTAGTACGATTTGAACATCCCCCCTTGACGGTTGGGTTTAGGGGCGGGGTTTGGTGCCATGCCTACTTTCAAACATCTTACATTTTCATACAACTGAACTCGTACGAATTCGTACGAACTAGCCACTAAACTGACAAAACATAAAATAGTTAAGTTTCCTCATAAGATCGGCCTGGGTTTTGACATCAAATCAATTTGCATTTTTGACGTGTTTTGCATGATGTTAATTTGATTTCATTTTGACATCAAGGTCCTCGCTGGCAAGGTCAGTGAATGGATACACAGTGGATGTGAAGTATTAGTGAAGAAAACGTGTCTGTAAGAGTTCAAGTTTCTGCCTTCTCTTTCTGTTTCTTGCTTTTCTTGAGAAAACAGGGCGCCTTGAACTTCTTTTTTTTCTTGGATGGGGATTTGGACGGCGAGCCTTCGGGGGTGTTTCCTGCAGGCTTGTTGAGCGGGGCTGTCTGTGGGGCAGAGAGCGTGGTTTCTGAAGTGTCAGTGGTCGATAGCGCCTTCATTTGATTTTCTAGCTCCTCCTGGTGCTTCTTCTCATCGCCTTTATCATTCTGAACAGCATCTGTAGTCTTCCCATCTGTATGCGAATGCAATTGAAATGAAAATGCAAAAGAAATAGTAAAAGAAAAAAAGAAAAGCAGTTAAGCATTTGTCAGAATGTTCAGCGGTTTTAACCGTGGCACAGAAGCAGCTGCTAGTTGTGGCCAACAAGCTGGTTCAAGTTGTGTGCAATGTCTTAGTTTTCTATATACTCACTAGTGAGACAAGATCTCAGTACCAAACGACTGTCCTACAAATTATAATAGAGGGACAGAGACAGACAGAGAAGATGTGAAGACAGATGGAGGCCAAACAGTACAGAGCTGAAAATGTCACACGTAAATAAAAACAGGAAAATTAAAATAAAAACACCGACACAGACTTGAATACAGACATCCCATGTTACTCTGCATCCCGTTAAAGGCACTGTTCACCCAAAAAGAAACTTCTGTCATTATTCGCATATTCACAGAACAATTAATTTTGTCAAAGCTGGTTTTGTGGATTTAGATACACTCGAAAAATGACTTTTGCTGCTTGTTCAAACTACTAAACTACTATTTAAAATGAGTTGAATCAACACAAGTCTAAGGGTTCCAAAACTTAATTGTTTTATGCTCAATTCACGTAAAATTGTAAAAACAATGAAGTTAACTTAATCAATTTGTGTTGTGACAACATGAAAACATTTTGTGGAACCCAGCATTTTTTACAGTGTATGGTCAGATTTGTCATTATTTAAAGTGATTAGTTACTTTACTTAAAAAAAAGTGAGTAAACCCGTTGTCTTAACAGTGACAAATTGACTTCATTTAAAAATTGAGTAAACCCATTGTAACTTGGAACTGCTAAGTTGACTTCATTTTTATAATTGTGCACATAGTTCATACGAAATCATTTTAAGGCAACGGGTTTACTCACTTTTTTAAGTAAATTCAACTAATCACTTTAAAACCAATTTACCAAAACAACAAATACTCAACTCCGCTCCCCAAATTAATAAACATTAGCATTTACTGATATCTTTCCTGGTTAAAGAAATTACTTTGATTACACGTACATTATAAACAAACTGGTTGTGGCACTTTATTAAAACTGTTTGCAGGGGGCAGAGCTAAAGAGTGTATGAGTGTCCGCCCACTTTTTCAGCAGCACTGGATGTTTTCCCCATTCACTTTTCCCATAGGGATTTAAAAAAAGTCTTTGTTAAAACGTTTTAAGCTAAGAACCAAACCAACCAGCTACATTTGAAACTCTTTTGAAGCTTTGATTTTTGAAACTTTTGATTTGAAATAAAGGATATGAAATTCAGCTGTGCAGCTTTAATGAAAGAAAGAGCTACAGTCCCATGAAGCATTGCAATCCAATTGAAAACTATTAATTTCAAGCTGAAACTTTTGTGTTCAGTGTTCTGTGTGAGTGGGCGGAGCTAATTATAATAAGATTAAATGCTTTTGCTCACTGTGACTTCTGATTGGTGAAATTGTACACAACTTCATGGTTAGTGTAGTTTTTATGCACTGATTTAAAGGTGCAATGTGTAAGTTTGACACCCAGTGGTTGAACTAGGTATTGCATTCCTGGATCAAAACATGTAAGCGCAGGTTGGTAGGACCATCAGGAGTGTGCCTGACTATTGAGCCTGGTTGAGGCTGATTTAAATCGTGGTCTAAATAAAAGCAACAGCACATGATAGAAGGAATATTTTCCATATTAAAAGGAGTTTTTGTTCTAACCAACACCTGAAATTTATATTTTAGAAATAGCTTCAATTTTTTTTGCAGCTGAACAACAGAAAACTTTGTAAATAATCACCTCAGGTACACCTCATGTGCTTTATTCAGTGTTAAATGCTAAAAATGTGAGTTTGAATGCCATTTTACATGACATTTATTGCCATACTACTGAAAGCAGCAGCAGATAGTTCACCTCAGATCTTGAAAATAAAATAAACTGTTAATGTTAAAGAGGTTTCATATGTATTAATTAGATCATAAACCCAGTGAGTGAGTGCATTTTCTGTATTTAAATTTCTGTCGTGTTTCGTCTGGAGCAAACAGCCAAATTGCTTATCACTGCAAATCATCACGTAGCGTGTTGTTAGGTTACAGTGGTTACAGTGTAACCTGCTCACCTAATGTTTACGTTTGTTATATTTATATTATTTGCTAATTAATAACCGTATGTGTAACTGAATCTGCGTCTCATTTCGGAGTCTGCTACTGTCCACCAGAGGTCGCATTTCGGTCACGGACGCATGCTTTGAGAGCGAAATATAATTGGCTAAAGTGGCAGTGGGTGGGTTAAAAGAACCAAAACAAAGACACCCATTCTGGCACGTATCGCACATTTTCAAAGCAGAATAACTTCAGCATTGTTTTTCAGATAAACAAGAACGTTCACTTGGCATGTTTCTTAAATATCTGCAAACATATTATGGTATTTTGTATGTTTAGAAGAGTCAAAAACTTACATACAGCACCTTTAAATAAATACATAAATAAAATAACCTAAATTAATTGATAACAAATTGATGAAATTAACCAAAACATATAGGCTACCATTAATTGACTACCTCAGAGCTCAAAACCGGTCTATGTTGAAAGATTTATTAATTATTGTTAAAAGAAAAACTATTTCCCTATGGAAAAAATGAAGGAGTTTTTACTTCTGGAAGCCAGATCTTGCAATCTATGAGGTTTTATAGACAATGAGTTAGACCTAAAGAATGACATAAAGCATCATTTTATAAACAAAATTACACAAATTATAAAAATGCTTAAATAGCCACATATTTTGCTCCTGTTTTTGTTTTTATAATTATTCTTCTTAAAAAAACAAAACAAAAAAAAAACTGACTGAAAATAATTATATTATGGTAACACTTCTGAATAAGTTTCATTTGTTAACATTAGTTCACATATTACCTAACATGAACTAACAATGAACAATACATTAATAAAAAAGTTAGTCAGTTAGTAAATAAAAATGTTAGTTCACAGTGCATTGGCAAATGTTAACCGATACAACCGTTTGTAAAAGTTTTAGTCAATCAGTTTTAGTAAAGCATTAGTAAATGCAGTGATTGACTTTAAGTGAGAATAACAATGTAGTAAGACTGTTGTTCATTCTTAATTCATGTTAACTAATGTAATGCAAAAATGAAAATTTCCACATCATTTACTCATCCTCAAGTCCTTCAAATATATTTTATGAATTTCTTTCTACTGTTGAACACAAAACAAGATATTCTGAAGAATGTTGGAAAAACGCAACTATTGACTTTCACAGTACACTGTAAAAAATCCTTAAATTTACAGTAAAAAAATGGATTATACCATTAGAAATACAGTTGAAAGCTTACCACAGAACCATAGTAATGTCAACAAAAAATCACAAAATGTGAAGTGTTATGCAGGAAATTCTGGGAAAGTCAATGTTAGTCACCATACATATTAATGTAAACTTACTGTTAACCAGGTTACAGCTTTTTTACTGTATCATTTTTAGTTTTTTTTACCATTGAAATCGCTGCAATTATATACAGTGTAGGATCACTATGGAAGTCAATGACTGTTTTTTTCCAGCATTCATCAGTATATCTTCCATTGCGTACGACAGAAGAAAGAAACTCAAACAGGTTTGAAACAAGAGTAAATGATGGCAGAATTTTCATTTGCAGGTGAACTATCCCTTTAAATGTCACCATATGTAGTGCAATGTTGGAAAAAGCAGCTATTGACATTCATAGTACACTGTAAAAAAATCCTTAAATTTACAGTAAAAAAACTGGATTATACCATTAGAAATGAAAAAGTGTCACCATATGAAGCGCAATGTTGGAATGTTGGAAAAGGCAGGTATTGACGTTCACAGTACACTGTAAAAAATCCCTAAATTTACAGTAAAAAAACTGGATTATACCATTAGAAATACGATTGAAACCATACCATAGAACCATAGTAATGTCAACAAAACAAAAATCACAAAAACTGAAGTGTTCAACTGAAGAAAGAAACAAGTATAAAACAAGTCAAGTGTGAGTGAATGATGCCAGAATTGTCATTTTTGGGTGAACTATCCCTTTAAGTGTCACCATATGTAGCGCAATGACAGAACAATCATTTCTGGGTGAACCATTTCTTCAAGGCAGTTATTATTAGTGATTATAATAAAAGCAATTTGCATTGATCTACTTAAACCCATATGGACGAAACACAATGTTCTCTTTAGTAACAGGGGTTGTCAGGTGGACGTGGATGATGCGACTACAGCAGGTGTTTCAGCAGGTTTTCATGCACAGGTGTGGGTGAAGCACCGCCGGCTCTCACCTGACGCTGCTGGGGTCTTAATGGGGGAGGTAGTTGGGGAAGACCCCGTGTCATTCACCACCTCCTCCACACCTTTACACAACATCACAGTGAAGAAGGAAGAGGAGAGGAAACACAAATACAGCACAGGGAGATAAGATAAGAAGGAGGAGGTGCACAGTGAGCGAAAACCAGTGCTGGAGAGTCATTTCATAAAAAGAGAAAGGTTTCCAAAATTAATGTGATTTTGTTTTTGCTATATTTTGTTCCATCTGAGTGTTTGGTTTAGCAAAACTATTAGTTTGCTTGTGATTCATGGATGTTTTCTCTTAAAGGTCTGTGTGAAATTGACTGTTTTGAGTTTATTTGACTGAATTGAGCTTTGACAATTGACTGAATTGAGTTTATTTTGCTAGCGCGCATTGTTATTCTTTAATCATATGTTAATCTACTGAAAAAAAGTGCTTGTTTTTGTTTGTTTCAAAGTCTGACCATTTGCCTCTGCTTTTGAAGTGGTGGTCCTTCTCTTTTGACGCTAGTTTGATGCTTCAGCCATAATATTCGTAGCCACACCCCTCTTACTGATAATTTGCTATGAGAGAATGATGCACAAAAAGTCCCGCCCACTACTCAATGTTCACTTTCAGTTGGAAGTACATCAACATACTGAAATAAATGTCTCAGCAATGGCTTTCGAATTGCATTATCAAACCTGAATTTTATTGACGTTTAGTGAATTTTATCGATATTTGAATAAGTTGGAAAAAATTAATTGTCTGGGTTGTAAATTTCGGTTCAAAAACCAGGTAACTATCAGTAACTTTTCTGTTTTATAATAGATTTATATCTAATTATTTCTCAAACAACAATAATATTGTTTTCAAACTACTAAAAATGCAAAAGTCAGTTTCTAATTTTCAACATGCAAAATTAAAATACTCACAGATCATGAAACATAGGAAACTGTAAACGAAGTTTTTTACTGTGTAGATCTGCAAAGTGTAAATATATGGTTTCATTGGAATTCTCATTATTTATGTGCCAAATAAATACTACCATATAATTATATATTTTGTGGATAGTAAGATTTATATCTTTTTAATTGCCATTTTTATTATGTATGGCCTTAAAATTTTATTTTTAATAAAAGTTTAATAAAGTTACATTTGTAATATTGCATATGTTTATTATATTAATATTCATTCATTCATTCATTTTCCTTCGGCTTAGTCCCTTTATTCATCAGGGGTTGCCACAGCAGAATGAACCGCCAACTTATCCAGCATATGTTGTACACAGTGGATGCCCTTCCAGCTGCAACCCAGTACTGGGAAACATCCATACACACTCACATTCACACACATGCATGACGGCCAATTTAGTTTATTCAATTCACCTGTACACCATGTCTTTGGACTGTGGGGGAAACCGGAGCACCCGGAGGAAACCCACGCCAACACGGGGAGAACATGCAAACTCCACACAGAAATGCCAACTGACCCAGCCGGGACTCGAACCAGCGACCTTCTTGCTGTGAGGCGACAGTGCTAACTGTGTCGCTCCTATATTAATATTGAATATGTAAAAGCTTTTCATTTTAAATCAATGCAGCTGAAAAATAAATAATACCACAGTCTACACAAAAATATGAATATATCAACAATTAATAATAATAATAATAATAAGTATTTCTTAAGCAGCAAAGAAATACTTTTTTGAGACCTAAAAAGCAAATTTTTAAAAATCTTACCAGCCAAAAAACTTTTGAGTGAACGTTTAGTGTCTAATAACTAAACTGTATCCTGCTAAACCATCTTAACTATGAATTATGTGAATTTTGTAACCTTGCATTTAACTTCCCCAACACTGGTAGTAACTATAAAGGAGTTCTCGGATTTTAGTGCATGTAGGAAGGCTGTCAGGCTCAAAAACACACGACACAGTGGAGAAAGATCAGCGATCAGGTGCTAAATAATAAAGAAATGACGTCAGGACACAACACCTCCAGTTAGACGTTTCTGGAAACATACTGAAATTCAATTCAACTTTAATTTCATTTATTTTCAAGGCACACTTCAGTATTAAATACATGCATTCTGTATTTAAAAATATATATTGCTTCAAATCTTAGATAAAAAATAAAATTAAAAAGCTACACTTTGGTATTCAGTGACAAAGTCAATGTTTGTCTAAGGATATGTACTGTAGAGGTGCTTATTGGATTGTCTTCATTAATCCAGTGGTAAAATCAATCAGATGTCAATGCCTGGGCTTGAAATCAATAGGTTAGAAAAAGAGGATGTGGGACTGAACTACTCTCTCTAAGTCTAGTTAAGACACTGTCATCTCGTACCGTCCTGCTGGCCGTGTTGTTTGCGCTGCACCTCCTTGCGATATTCCTCCAGCTCATGATCCGTCAGCTCGTTGAAGGGATTTGGAGTTTCCGGCTCTGGTGGGACTGGAGGCTCAACAATCTCAGGAGACTGGAAGAACAAGAAACAGGCTCACATAATCCTGAAATATAATAATTGCAATCTCAGAATGAAATGTGACCTCACCCACCACCGCATACATTAAATCTTCGGTCCGACTTTATATTAAGTGGCCTTAACTAATATGTACTTACACTGAAATTAATAATTCGTTACAATGTACTTACTGTCTAAATACACATTTTTACATTGTACTTATGATTGACTAAATACCAGCACCAGAAGTGTTCTGCAATACATTATGAACACAGTAAGTACATTGTATTTATATTTTGATGCAAGCACACAGTAGTAAAGGCCACTTAATATAAAGTGGGACCAAATCGTCAATTATACACTATTGTTTCTACTCCAATGACTTGGTTTCAAATATATAAGGAACACTTGAATAAAGCAAACCTGAGGCCCTGACACAAAACAGAGTGAATTCAAGAATTCAAGAAGAATTCAAGAGAGCGGAGTCAATTATTCCACTTATACTATAGATACCACACCTAAAGACATCATTCTGATGTTGTAATTTTTTCACTCTGCAAAAAATGCTTTTCTTACTTAGAGAATTAGCATGGATGGAAGTGACGTGTGCCCACCAATGTTCACCGATTATTGAAATGTCCCCACCAACAATTCCCCATTCAACTCTCATTAACGTAGAAGTAGAGAAAGGGTTAAATCGTGTTCTCTATTCAAGCCCTACCTTGCCTTCCCCAAACACATATAAACATTGTGATTGGCTGTGCCTTTTCCTGCTGTCAAGTGGGAGGCTGTTACGGTACATTCGGATGTTTGCAGCGCCAAAACTGCAAGGAAATATTCCAATCAGGCTTACTGAGCAAGACTCGGGTCTGAGATGGACACAAGGAGCTACTTTTCAAAGAAAAGTGCAAGTCACTTGAAGTCAAGTTCCACTATGAGTCCACCATAATAGCAACCATGGCCTCCACAACGATTATGAAAAAACAACAATCGAGATAAAATGGTTATTGCGTTATTTGCCTCCCCCATTCCAGAAGTCTCCATTCATTCCTCCGCAAAGAAAATTTATGTAAATGTACATTTGCAGCATGAGACATGCTTTATGTTTTTTATTATTATTAAATGTATTTTATTTTTTAAAGCACAAAATAGAATGTATACTGTTAAATTAGATCCCCACCAATATCGAAAAAAAAAAAAATATATATATATATATATATATATGCCCTGGAGTTTTTGTATTGTTTCGACTCCGAATATCTAAAATAATTCTTAAATCAAGAAGAATTTTCTAGACAAGTAAAAAATGTGGTCTTGTTTTCAGAATTATTAAGTTAAAATGAAGTGAGTTTTCCTCACTTCATTTTAACTTTCACTTCGCTAAGCAAAATAAGCTTCCAACAGGGTATGTAAAATAAACTTGTTCTTGCTTTAAAATGAGTTTATTTTGCAACTCATTCGTTGTATAGATCAGTGGAAATAGCTGAAATAAGTTTGTGTAGTAATACTGAGCTGTAATTGGCTAAAGACTTGCCTAGAACTGCCTCAGCTGTGCATTTATCTGAAAACAATATCACAACTTAGACTCTTGCTGTTTGTTCAAACTACTTATTTAAAATGAGCCAAAACAACACAATTCTTGAGTTTTTTTTGGGTCAACTTAATTGTTTTATGTTCAATCCACTTAAATTTGTAAAAACTAATAAGTTAACTTAATTCCTTCATGTTATCCCAACACAAACCGATTGTGTGGAACCCAGCATTGTTTACAGTGTAGATTAAAATGCATCAGCCAATAATTATCAAGCATTCAACAGACCAATTCGTATGATACCCCTGATATAAAGCATATTGCCTTCCTTGGTTTATGTGTATTATGGTGGAAAATCCTTATTTTTATGTGATATTTGCATCTACTTATTGCTATTCGCATTTATGTATCATGAAGTGATAGATTCATATAGATCTGTGTAAAGCACTTTTGTGTGAGGATAGAGCACTAGAATATAATGCATTTGAGTCTGTATTTTCTCAAGAGAAAACAGTCTATCTGTTAGAAAACGACCATGAGTCCTGCCACGGTTAGAAGAGGAGTTTAACCACAGATGGCACCTACCGGGAAGAGGAGAGAGATAATGGTGGGAGGCAGACGAGAACAACTAAGGAGTAAAACATGTTTTGATATAGTATCAGAAATGAAGGATTTGCTCAAGGATTTTCTCAATGAAGGATCATTATAGTTTGGATGAGACCAGCTGCAGTCAAATAACTTGTAGGTTTTAATTGTGGAGACTCTGAGAAGCGGGGAAGTATCTCAAGATAAGAACACAGGTGCAGATAAAGAAAACATATAAGAATGCTGTGTTCAGACTGCTTGAGCAGACTTTTGATCAATTGTCTTTTTCTGCTGTTTTGCTGTAGCAATAAAACACTATATATATATACATATACTGTATAAACTGACACTCTGTGATCTTACCGGTGGACTGTTGTCTGTGATGACGCTGGCTAGCACTTGAGATTGAGGTCCGGCTGTCTTCATGTCCTGACGATTCTGCTCTCTTATCTGAAAAAAAACAAAAAAACATAATTATACCAGGGTTCATATTCATTTTTACTACTAAAACTCCAGGACCTTTCCATGACTTTCCAAAACTTTCAGGTAAATATTCATGACCTAATGTTTCATGTAATGTCTACGTGGCAAACAAAAAAAAATGCATGTTCAAATTTATTACAGCATATCAAAAAATATGTGACAATCTATGTAGTTTATATTTATTTTTATATCTGTGAAATAGTTTTTAGAAAGTATCTTGCTGTCTGTGTGAAAATATTTTAAAAAATGTTTGCTTGTGTTTCCACAAGACTTATAAGAATAGTAAAAATGAGCTTTTAGTACCTACAGTATCTTACCCCTGTAGTTAGAGATTATTTCTAGACACCACACTCAAAATGTAGCTTGAATTAAGGTGAAAGTGAGTGAAAGAGAGGCAAAGCTGAAACTGTGAGTTGTTTTTTGCCCCACACAGAGAATGTCACGTGAAGGGATGAACAGCGTAATTGTATTTAAAATTTACCCAATATTATCATCTCAAATACATTCAAGTACACAGATAATTGTTAATCAAATTTCCATGACTTTTCCAAAACTTTCCAATCTCACTTTTGTGCAGACACTACTGGAATAAGAAACCGTGTTCTTGCCATATTCTCTTTGTATGCACATTTAATATGGTCTCTGCTTCTCTATTAATCAGGAATCTGACTGTTACCTTCATTGCAACAAACATTTATCGATTTTATGATCCAAGTAAGCAAAGTATATATATATGCTATTTTACTAAGGTACAAAAATCATGTAAACATATTTATATTTAGACATAAACTTAATTCAGATTTAATGCATTTTATTATGTTTTTATTCAGCTTTCTTCTTCTTTTGTTTTCACCATCAGTTTTGTCCTGATGGTGAAACTGAAAAGCAACACATGTCGAAACACTTCTGTTGCAACAAACATTCTGTCTCAGTCTTCACTGTTGGTGAATCTGCCATTCTGTGCCATAATAAGTGAAATCTGCTCTCAGTTCTGTTGGTAAGTCATGCGACAACAGCTAACAGATTATGACAAAATATGTATTTTTTTTCCTTGAAAAAAATGTATTACACATATTAAATAATTCAAAAGTATGATTGATTAAGAGATAAAATAGTAAGAACAATGCTTGCACACATCATTAAGGGAAATGTTATTCAATACCCTTCACTTTTTCCCCATACTGTTTGAGTTTCTTTCCTCTTTTAAACACAAAAGAAGAAAGCTGGAAACCTGTAACTATTAACTTCTATAGTATTTGTTTTTCCTACTACAGATGTCAATGGTTATCAGCTTTCTTCAATGGTTATCAGCTTTCTTCAACATATCTTCTTTTGTGTTCACCAGAATTAAGAAACTCATAAAGCTTTGGAACCACTTGAGGGAGAGTAAATGGTGAGTACATTTTCATTTTTGGGTGAACTATGCCTTTGAGTATTCTCCTATTTATCCTGTTTTTCATCTGCTGGCCATTGAGTATTTTCTAGTATTTTCTTTTTGAGTATTTAGTAGTTTCTAATCATCAAATAAGTTTGCACATTTTTAAACAGCACAACTGTATTCAATATTAATAATAATTAGACATTACTCAAATATTAAATTATATTAGAATGATTTCTGAAGGATGATTTGACACTAAAAACTGGAGCAATGAGGCTGAAAATTCAACATTGCATCAGAGAATTCAATTACATATTTAAATGGAAAAGTATATATTAATATTTTAATAATATTTTCCAATAATAAAACTTTTACTCTATTTTTTAAATAAAATAAATGCAGTCTAGGTAAGAATAAGAGACTTCTTTCAAAATCACATGATCCCAAACTTTTTGAACAATGGGTCTCAAAGTTTGTCTAAAATGTGCGTATATACGTATTCTAATAAATTATGACTCATCAAAAAATTTGTACTGAAATTTATTGTACATGTATGAAAAATTCAACAAACAAACTTGTACCACACATATGAAATAATCATGTATGTCCAGGGCATTATAAGCATGTATAAAGAACCCTACGTATAATTAAATATGTAATTTACAGTGTGGGTGAAAAGTAACCAGACATTAAAAATTGACAATACAGTATCATTAGAAGACCAATTATATAAATGTATATAATTAGAGTCCAAACAACAAATCTATTGATTTATCCCCATATAACGGTGATTATTGTTATTGATTATCACCTTGTGTTTGGAGGCATGGCACACTTGGTAATGCTTGAAGACATTCCGGTGCATGTGTCTATATTTTGGTTGAAAGTGATGAATGCTGCTTTTTGTGGAAAGCCCTTTTATGGTACTTGTTTGGGCGTGTATTATGCAAATTACCAACCTTGTGCACAAGGGCGCTCATTTAGAAGACTCTAAATTCACTTACAGAAGAACGAGTTTAAGAACAAGCCCAAGTGTGTACGCATGTGTTGTGAATTAGGCGGAAAAGTTTTCGAGAGAATCTAAAAGTTAAAATCTGATTCGAGTTAAAATCTGCTTATAAATATGAAAAACATGCACAATTATTAGTGTATAAGACCCAATGTTTGGAAAGTAAGATCTTAAAAATTTAATAAAACCAGAACGTTCAATACCGATTGTAGCGAGTGGGGCAGGGCCGAGAGTCCTGAGAGTTGTACCAGTGTTGGGTAAGTTACTTCAAAAAAGTAGTTACTAATTACAAATTACATAAATAAAAATGTTTTTAAATTACTTTGCTAATTACTTTGTCTGAAAAGTAATTTAGTTACTCAATAAGTAATGTAATGACTTGACTGAACTGTACTTAAAAGTACTTAAGATAAATAGCTGTTTTAATTATTTAAATTTCAGTCAAACAGGGCCTTTCAGCTGTATTAAATAACTCAACTAAAAAGAAAAGTTAAACATCAAATGTATCTATGTATTGTAAATGTATTTTAAAACAATACCACCACATTTCATACATACCATATTGTAATTAGGTTCTGACCCAGTTCATTGTTTCTTAAAGTCCAATTGAAATCAAAAAGCTTTTTCAGTTAGCTCACATTTTTATTCTTAAGGTAAATAATTAATCCATGCAAGTTAATCCCCAGAGAAAAAATATGTTGTTTTTTTAATGTTTCATCAAAGTCTGACTGTTTGCTTCCACGTTTGTAGTGGCGGTCCTTAGGTTGACGACAACCTGAGGGCTTCCATATAGCAACTGTTTATTCATTTATTCATTTTCTTTTCGGCTTAGTCCCTTTATTAATCTGGGGTCGCCACAGCGGAATGAACCGCCAACTTATCCAGCATATGTTTTACGCAGCGGATGCCCTTCCAACTGCAACCCATCACTGGAAAACATCCATACACACCCATTCACATACATACACTACGGACAATTTAGCTTAACCAATTCACCTATACTGCATGTCTTTGGACTTGTGGGGGAAATCACAAGTTCCTCCTCCCGGAGGAAACCCACGCGAACACGGGGAGAACATGCAAATTCCACACAGAAACGCCAACTGACCCAGCCGAAGCTTGAACCAGCGACCTTCTTGCTGTGAGGCGAATGTGCTACCCACTGTACCACCGTGCAGCCCCAAACTGTTTATTTATTTAATAAAATCATTTAAAGTTCTTCAGTTCTCCTTCTTCCCGATGGCCATCGAACCTTATTACATCATTGTAAAAATTCAGTAAACAAATGAAAAATCTCCCTTTACCTTATTTCTAGTCTCAAGCACCTCCTTTGGATTGGTGAACAGAGGAACAAACTGATTTGGATTCTCAATCTTTATGGCTCGTCCACTGCCCTGTGTGATTTCCTCAGACTTTTGCCACTGAAAGAGAAGAAATCAATACAGGAGAAATTCAAAAGCACGTCATATCACACTCACATTTTTATTATTCACATTTCTTTCTGTTAAAAAGCAGATAATTTGAGGGAAATACGAAAGACAAACGTGCAACAGAACTGAAAGAAGCCAGGAGATGGCAGTGCAATCACTGCAGAGAGTGTCATGGCAATAAAATATCTCCCCCTGCATTGCAGAGAAGGAGAAAAGGGAGGTGGGAGAGAAACACCAGTCTTCCCTCACAGCGTGATGCAACAAATACGCCATTATACCAATAATATCCTATGATTCACAGTCAGACTATTTTCTGAACACGCTCACTGGCTTACTCATTCACAAACACTGAAAACTACTTGTAGAAGAAAATCTGAATGGTTAGTGGCTAAATGTGAAGGAGACTGAAAGATTCAGTGGTAATACTTTACAATAAGGTTGTATTATCATTCATTCATTTTCTTTTCGGCTTAGTCCTTTTATTAATCTGGGGACACCACAGCGGAATGAACCGCCAACTTATCCAGCATATGTTTTACGCAGCGGATGCCCTTCCAGCTGCAACCCATCACTGGGAAACATCCATACACACCCATTCACACATACACTACGGACAATTTAGCCTACCCAATTCACCTATACCACATGTCTTTGGACTTGTGGGGGAAACCGGAGCACCCG
Organism: Danio jaintianensis; assembly: GCA_903798115.1. Taxonomy (NCBI): domain Eukaryota; kingdom Metazoa; phylum Chordata; class Actinopteri; order Cypriniformes; family Danionidae; genus Danio; species Danio jaintianensis. Next base: position 21,361,275 of record CAIGQV010016645.1, on the reverse strand, counting down.
GAGGAAACCCACGCGAACATGGGGAGAACATGCAAACTCCACACAGAAACGCCAACTGACCCAGCCGAGGCTCAAACCAGCGACCTTCTTGCTGTGAGGAGAACGTGCTACCCACTGCGCCACCGTGCAGCCCAAGGTTGTATTAGT
>CAIGQV010016645.1:21341337-21351774 GCA_903798115.1 Danio jaintianensis | reverse complement strand
GCCTGTGTATGTGTTGTGTGTCTGTGTGTCTATGTGTATGCCTGTGTGGAAATGTGTATGTGTCTCTGTTTGTATATGTCTGTGTTTATGTCTCAGTGTAAATGTGTGTGTCTCTATGTTTGTGTTTGTGCATGTCTGCGTGTGTATGTCTGTGCGTGTGGGTGTCTATGTGTGCATCTCTCTATGTGTGTGTGGGTGTCTGTGTTCATCTCATGTTTGTGTGTCTCTCTTGTGTGTGTGCTTTTGTGTGTGTCTGTGTACCTACTTTTATATTTATACCTACTTATATATTATATTATATATAATTATATATTATACTATCTGGGGACCAAATTGTACTCAAAACTGAGCAAACAAATTCTCCAAAACATCTTATTAGGGATGTCCTCATTGTAAAATGGTTATTTACATATATATATATATATATATATATATATATATATATATATATATATATATATATATATATATATATATACACTTTTATTATTGTAAAACTACATGGAAGGTGTCTCACCAGGCTGGAGGCCGTCACCTCCCCATAGGCCAGACCGTCCGGTAGCACCAGGAAATGTTCCTGTTCTTTACTAACACGCATCTGCACAGAGAAAAACACACTTTTATCAACAGCAACTCAATATACAAAAACAATCCCTACAGCAAGCTGAGGTTAAAGGTGCTGTATGTAAGTTTTTGGCTCTTTTAAAGCATGAAAATACCATAATATGTTCGCAGATATTTAAGAAACATGCTAAGTGAACATTCTTTTTTTATCTGAAAAACAATGCTAAAGTCAGTTATTCTGCTTTGAAAATGTGTTTTCTGTGCGAGAACATCTGTCTGTTATTTTGGTTCTTTTAACCTGACCAACTGCCACTTTAGCCAATTATAGTTTAGCACCCTGGGTTGCCTTGGTGGAAAACCGCGTATTTCATTCATTCATTCATTCAGAAAGGCTCTGAAAGCATGCGTCCGTGACCGAAATGTGACCTCTGGTGGACAGTAGCAGACTCCGAAATGAGGCAGATTCAGTTCCACATGAGGTTATTAATTAGCAAATGATAAAAATATTACGAGCGTAAACATTGAGTGAGCAGGTTACATTGTAACCCCGTGTCATAACAACATGCTTCGTGACGAGATACGCAGTGATAAGCAATTTGGCTGTTTGCACCAGACGAAACACGACAGAAATTTAAATACAGCCATTCAGAAGCACAGAATATGCACTCACTCACGAAATGGTAAGGTTTATAATCTATTTAATACATATTAAACCTCTTTAACCTTATTAAATGTAGATGCTGAGTTATACAGTATGTGTTTAGTTCCAAAGTTGAATTTTAATCGGTTTATTTTATTTTCAAGATCTGAGGTGAACTATCTGCTGCTGCTTTCAGTAGTATGGCAATAAATGTCATGTAAAATGGCATTCAAACTCACATTGTTAGCATTTAACACTGAATAAAGAACATGAGGTGTACCTGAGGTGATCATTGTCGTAGCTGTGAGAAATAGAAGCCGTTTCTAATATATCAATTCAAGGTGTTGGTTAGGACAAAAACTACTTTTAATATGGAAAATATTCCTTCTATCGGGTGCCTTTGCTTTTATTTAGAACACGGTTTAAATCACTGGCTTCTTTTGGTCCTCAATCTGGCAACCTGCGCTTGCGTTTGTTTTGATCCAGGAGTGCAATACCTAGTTCAACCACGGGGTGTCAAACTTACATACTGCACCTTTAAAAGGACAATTCCCTCATAAATGAAAACTCTGACATCATTCACTCATCCTCATGTCTTACCAAATATGTATAGCTTTTTATAAGACTTTTTACCAGATCTTTTTATGGTAATAATGTTTTAAAGCAAGACACTGCAGGTAAAGACTACTTAAGCACCTGTAAATGTTAAGATTTTGGTCTTTTTGGCTTTAAATTAAGTTTTTTTTTTCAGTCTATTGTAAAGAAAATATGAGAAATACACTTTTTCATACTTGATCAACTTGTTTCAAAAATTTCAATTTTCCACATGAGTTTTTTTCTCTCTCTTTGAGCCACGAATCTCCACTTCAGCAGCCCTAACATACAACGAACTTTCAGTTTTATTCTGTATATTCTGAAGGCTTTTACTCAGCAATTTATTCAAATAAAACTTCTCTGATTATATACAACATTTTATTTTACACAATGTTTTGGAATTTATTCAGTATTTAAATCACGGAGTAATAAATAGAGATTCCCCAAATCCTCTTTGTAAAACCATTTGACTCTAATGTTTCTCAAAAATAAAATAAAAAAGAAACAAGAAACAATTCATTAATGTTCAGATTTTTGTCCTAGAAATGTATGCAAATGAACACGTTTAACACAATAGTGGCTCATTTGCATATTAAGACAATATATTAGAAAACTTGTAATTAAAATAAAAAATGTTTGACATTCTCAGTGAAATCAATCAAGTGAGGAAGTATGTGAGAATGATTACTACCTACTGTACCTACAGTGTCTTGTCTTACATTCAGGAAAAAGTTTATGTAACCACAAAACTGTAAGCACAAAAATATTTAGCAGCACTGCTGTTAATAACATTGGTAATAATAAGAAGTGTTTCTTAAGCAGCAAATTAGCTCAATAAAAAGATGTCTGAAGGATCACGTAACACAAATACAACCCGGGTGATCATAAGAGACTGATTAAAAACCATTAAGCAAACGTGCAGAGTCCAGATTTTTTCAACATGAGCTTACATGATTTATCTTAAATGACATTTATTGTTAAAGACAGCCCATTTAATCAATCAAGCTCTTAGAGAAAAGCACTATGAAGCAGTCTTGGCATGCTGACAGAAGGTGTAACCGTCCCTGAAGTGCGTTTAAATGTGGAGCTTTGTTCATCGAGCAACGTAATTTCAACTGAAACATGAAGACACGGCGGGACATCAAGTAGCCCCTCCTCCTTTAAAAAAAAGCCTATAGCATTTAGTTTATTTTCATTGTTCCCACTCTAAAGGTCTTTGCACACTGAAGTACGAAAATCCAAAACCTAAAAATTCGTCATGCACACAAACCTTGCACACAGAGTCTGATGTATATTAATAAATCCATTGCAAAATAATTTGCAAAACAATACAAAATGCAGTCTTTGAGCAGTGAAGATGATTTTGTTGTTTTCTCCCTGCTTAACAAAAGCAAAAAACAAAGAGGAAATACTGGATCCATCCCATCCTTAGATTGTGGAGAGAGGAAGGAGAGTTCCACCTCCTTATCAAAGAGCTGCAGGATTATCCTGACTAATTCAAAGTTTACTTTAGGATGTCCGTGGCTCAGTTTGATACTTTGCTAGCGATGCTGGAACCCCATATTAAAAAGAAGACCACCAATTTCCATGAACAAATTGATTCTGAACAGAGACTGGCAGCTTGTCTAGAGCAGTGTTTCCCAACCCTGTTCCTTAAGGCACACCAACAGTACACATTTTCAACCTCTCCCTAATCAAATACACCCGAATCAACTCATCAGAACATTAGAAGAGACTCCAAAACCTGAAGTTAATGGGTCAGATAAGGGAGACATCCAAAATATGTACTGTTGGTGTGCCTCCAGGAGCAGGGTTGGAAAACACTGGTCTAAGGTACCAAGACACAGACAGATGCATGCAAACAGACACACATGCACGCACACAAAACCAAGCAGACAAACTAGCATACAATAAAACACAACATTTGTATTGTCAAAACACCTCTAAAAACGCCTTTTCCGTTGCGAAAAACAGAAAGAAATAGAACCTGATTATAATTTTTTTGTGACGGACAAAAGTTCCGGAGGCACCAAGCCAATACGATTAACACAACGGAAGGTCGATTATATTTTTCAATGTGCAAAAATGATGGACGGAAATTTCAGATTAAGTGTGCAATAACCTTAAGCCACGTCACATTCCCTGACTTTTACATGAATTAAAGTGAGAACCCTTGAACATATCCTTTTTACATTTTTTTTGGCACACAAATGTGTTCCTGGAGCTTTGTAGGATTACAATTGAACCACTGAATTCACACGAAATGCTTTGATTCTTTTCCATATGGAGGATGAGAGGGGTCTCGGATTTAATCTGAAATATCATGGGATTGGAATGGCATCCCAGCGGGCACCTTGACTTCAAAATAACATTAAAAAAAGTTTAAAAATGCAAATTGATTTGATGTCAGTTGACTACCTTGATGTCAAACAGACATCAAATAGACAGCTAACATTGACATCGAGAAAAAAACGATTACAGGACTAATCTATGTTTTGATGCGTTTTTTGACACCATTGTTAAATCTCTATTTGATTTTATTTGAGTATTTTACATACATTGTAGGGATACAAAATCCAGTGTAAATTTGGAATTGAAGCTTTCAGATGAATAAACATTTTCTTATAATGTAGTTCTTTTTGTGTCGCTATTTTGGTGGTCAAAAGGATATCAATGTGTGGACGTCAATGTTTTCACATTAAATGAATTTGCATTTTTGACATGTTTTTTAACATACCTAATATCAGCTTGATGTCATTTTCACTGGGATGAGGGTGAGTAAACATTTGGGTGATCTAACCCTTTAAGACCAACATACAGTTGAAGTCAAAATTATTAGCCCTCCTGTGAATCTTTTTCCAACATTTCCCAAATTATGTTTAACAGAGTAAGGAATTTTTCACAGTATTTCCTATAATATTTTTTCTTCTGGAGAAAGTCTTATTTGTTTATTTCGGCTAGAATAAAAGCAGTTTTTAATTTTTTTAAAAACCATTTTAAGGTTAATATTATTAGCCCCTTTAAGCAATTTTGTTTTTTCAATTGTCTACAGAACAAACCATCGTTATACAATGATTTGCCTAATTACCCTAACTTGCCTAATTAACCTTAAGCCTTTAAATGTCACTTTAAGCTGAATTCTAGTATCTTAAAAAATATCTAGTAAAATATTATTTACTGTCATCATGGCAAAGATAAAATAAATCAGTTATTAGAAATGAGTTATTAAAACTATTATGTTTAGAAATGTGCTGAAAAAAACACATTAACTTTCCATTAAACAGAAATTGGGGAAAATTCAAATACAATAATTCCGACTTCAATTGTATTAATACTACCATTCAAAGTTTTCATTGGGATGTTACTGCAGGGTTGTGTTTTCTTACTGTGAGGCATGTGTTGGCCAGTTGAGCCCATCCGTGCAGATCCAGCAGGCGGTGAACACTGGCCAGCTTACAGCGCATCAGTCTCTCCCCCTTCACCATAGACCTCGGCTCCCATCCGTGCAGATCATTAATGGGGGTTACGATGGTGACGGCTGCTCAGAAACACAAGTGTGTGTCAGTGAACGTCTCAGTTATGAAGGACTGCATGTAAAAAGAGCTGCGCTAGTTAAAGAGTGAATTAATGCAAATAAACTAATTCAATTCAAGTTTATTTTTATAGCGCGTTTCACAATAATTATTGTTTCTAATTAGCTTTACAAAAGGTGCACATTATTGCATTGCAATCAAATTCAGAAAAGTTAAGGTTATTAGTTACCATAACTTTATTAGTTACTAATAACGTTAACAAATTAACTAGTAACTAATAGCTTTTAACAATTCAAGTTATCATATGGAAGCATAGTTAGCCTGCAGTTATATAGTACTGCATATAGGTGATGTCTATGTGTACATGTTCAATGAAATGTATTTGTGTGTTCAGTGTATGTGTTGTCCTAGAACAGTTGAATTCACATTCAAGTTTACAACAATATTAAAGGGATAGTTCACGCAAAATGATACTTACTCTGCTATTATTTGCTATTATAACTCTGCTATTATTTACTCATCCTTTACTTGTTTCAGTTTTGTTTCTTCATGAAGTAAGATATTTTAAATAATGCTGGAAAAAAACAGCCATTGACTTCCATAGTATTTTTGTTCCTACTATGGATATCAATGACTACTTTTCCTATCATTCATTCAAATATCTTCTTTTGTTTTTAATAGAAGAAAGAAATGAATAAAAGTTTACAACCAATTGAGTGTGAGTAAATGACGAGGAAATGATCATTTTTGGTTGAACTGTCACTTTAATACTTCTAAATGGGTGAATAGTGATATGGGAATTAGCACTGGTTGACCGAAATGGAAGCTTATTTGCATTAATCTTACAATTCAAAGCACATAGTTATGAAAAAATGCATATCTATTATGTTTATAAAAAAATATAAACCTGAAACAGTAATAAGAAAATGCCTGAAACTGTGGTATGAAAAGATTAATATCACAATTAACTCATATCAAGATTAATTAGATCATCTTTATTCTGTAGAAGAAAAATAAATCTGGGATGTAAGCTTATAATGATTGTATGGTGTTAATTTAAATGGAAAAGTCAAAATAGTGAGATAAAATGCCCTTCTGTTTTATATATTAAAGTATACATAAACCGGACGTTGCTGAGGCTTTTATTTCAGTATGTTGATGTACTTCCAACTGAAACTGCATATTAAGTAGGGGCGGGGCTTTCTTTTGTGCATAGTAAACAAATGGTAATAGGGGTGTGGTTAAGAATATTGTGTCTGAAACTGTCAAACTGACGTAAACAAGGAAGGACCGCTTCTCCAAATGTAGAAGTAAATGTGCAGACTTTGACTGAAGATTACCAACACCAACTTCTTTTTTACGCGGATTAATTGTTCAGCTAAAGAATAATAAACATAAACATTGTACATTTTGATTTCACACAGACTTTAACATAATGCTTGACATTCACTAATGTTCAATACTCAATATCCACTAAGCTGATAAAGAGATGCATTATTTGTGTGAAATGTAATGTAGGCACAAATAAAACACGAGCAGACTGAACTCCTGAGTAATGGTGTTTCGTACTGGATGGAGTGACGGGCAGAGCGGCTGGAGACCCGTGAGTGGCCATGAAGTCTGCGATCTGTCTGAGAGCCCAGAGGTTGGAGGAACTGCCTCCTTTCTTCATCTGCTCCTGAATCAACACATCCAGCTCCTCTTGAAACGACTGAAACACACAAATGACACGCAATACTCAGCGACATACTGCCTGCATATTGACATTACAGATTAGTGATATATTGGTCATCTTGTCTGACATTGGGAAGTGTTTGAGGGAGATGAGTAAGATATTGATCATTTGGTTGTGGGTGTTTGTTTTTAGGACTGCACATGCAAAATTGCCTTCTGTACGGTGGCGGAGAAAGCTCATACATGTGTCTGAAAAAACACATGCATATAAAAAAAACTCTATTTACTACTCATTTTGCACATGTACGACACAAAATGTGCAAATAAAAAAACGCACTGCAAATAGCACAGACCACAATGGAAATGTGTCGGGGGAACCCAAAAATTTACGCACACAGCTGCTTCCTGTATACACTCAGCATTGTTTTGGGAGATCTGAAAGGTGAGTTTTTGCTTCATTTTAACATCCTGGTCATACAGATCCTTTGTATTTTTCCTGTTCAACACATGCAAATAGAGAAACGCACTTCAAATAGCACAGACCACAACTGAAATGTGTTGGGGGACTTTAAAAAGTGACGCACTCAGCTGCTTCCTGTTTACAGTCAGCAGTGTTTTTGAAGATCTGAGAGGTGAGTTTTGGTTTATTTTAACATCCTGGTCGTACAGATCCATATTGTTTGCATATTTTAACCACTAATAATTTGATGATTTGCATAATTGGCATTAAATGTACCACTGACTAAACAGGAAGCAGTCAGGTCATCACTTTTTGAAGTCCCCCAACACATTTCTGTCTGCAGTATTTGCAGTGTGTTTCTGTATTTCCATGTGTTGCGAGAATTTGCATGCACGTGTGTTGTTTGGTGTATTTGTTAGTGTTTTTCTATATGCATGTTTTTTCTTAAGTTGCTCTTCAAGCTCTTTTAGGCACTGAATTTTTGACTAATTATGGCAAATAAAAAACAAATACAAGGAGATAAGTAAAAACACACAATGTAATAACACAAAAAAAACAAATGCACTAATGTCAGCAAAACGAGTTTTCACAGCAATGACATAAAGTAAGGATTTACAGCCCGCCCTCCTCCTCCCTTCGGCCCGCAACTGATGTCAAAAATATAACGAGATTCGGCCAGCCAAAACATATATTTTTGAACCACCATCATTGTTGTGCAATTGCATCTATCAGATTAGTTTTACTTTTATTTTCCCTCAGTGTACGGTCGAGTAACACACATGCGTTTTAATTCTGTGACTGATTTAAACGTTAAAATATATGTCTGTAAGTGCTCTATTTTTACTAAAGCTCTATTTTTGTAAATATTCAAGGGTCGTTTGATTATTATCAGTTTTATACCACTTGTATTTTGTTGTACAAACACTTCTTCATGGCTTACACGTTATGCTGGTTTTGTAACAAATAGGATAATTTTACTAATATTCCATTCAAATGGTCTCATTTAATAGATTTTCCTCAAATGCTTATTAAAATTTGCATAAAAACTATGTACATTAGTAAAATTGTACTGCTAGTTGAATTGAACTTGTTAAAGTAAATGTGAATATGTACATACTTTCCCCCTCTTTGTTGTAGTTTTACAAAAAAGAAAGATATTGAGAAGAAGAATTGCCAGTAAAGTCACTTAAGTTACCCAAACAGCTTTCTGCTGTTCTTACGCTACTGGGACAATACAATTGTTTGGGACAGAATAATAATAATTATGCCTATTATTTGCAGTATTTTCATAGCAATTTAAACTACCCCTTCGATATGTACAACAAGAAACAAAAAGCTGGAGTTTTGACTGCATATACTCTGTTGAAGAAAGACTGAGTGTCTGTCTAACGCTCGGTCATACACACAACAACCACAGATATATTTCAGCAGCTGATGAGTGACACGATAAACGCGCTGATTTGCATTATCACTGGTGACAGGTAATGCTTGAAATATAAACGTCATGTCTGTTGTCCTAAGATGCATCAATTACGTCAGGTTTCCACTTTTTTCTTGTGCTTGAACGGCCCTCCTATGAATTGTCAGTCACTGAAATGGCCCCCCGCCAATTTGAGTTTGAGACCCCTGCCATAGACTAATATTTTTTTTCCTACTATAGAAGTTGATGTGTCCTAACCAACATTTTTCAGAATATCTTTTGTGTTCTACATAAGAAAGAAACTCATAAAGGTTTAAAAACTCATGAGGGACAATAAATTATTATGGTTATTTTTCTTTTTGGGTGCACTTTCCCTTTAAGCTTTTAGGCTTTGCTGAAGTCTTTTCTTTCAAAGTCTTATCTTTCTTTTCTACATTTTAATCAACACATACTGTTACAGTCATAAATGTAACTGTAAATGGTTGAAAGTACATACAAGAATAAGCTATCACTATTATACATTCAAAAAGAGGTATGAAAGGAAGAGCAGGATAATATAAGAATCATAATTGATGAAATAATACAACATTGCTGTTTGTTACATTTTGAATACTGAATATTCCGTCAGTCAATTAAGAGAATACACAAACACTGATACTTAATAAGCTTCTATGCAAAATCAACAGCTGAAACTATTTTCAAAACAAAGTTTAAGTTTAAGATATGCAATAAGCAACTACTTAAGTTTATCAATTTGAGGAATATCGATAGTATAGATTCTTAAAAATAAAGCTTCTGTTTTGGCAATGATGGTTCAGTTAAGAAACGTTAACACCCCAAAAAAACTTTTCAAGTTCTTTATAGTGGAAGAAAGTTTCATTTATACCTATTTTCAATGTTTTTCACATAGACAAAAAATGTTATTAAAGAACCATTGACCAAAAGCTTGTTTGTGGAACCAAAAAATGGTTCTTCTATGCCATCACCCTTTAAAAAACAAATAAAAAAAACTTACTATACAACTTTACAATACGGTTGTATTAGTTAATGTATTTACTAAAATGAACAAACAATGAACAACACATTTATTACAGCATTTATTCATGTTTGTTAGCATTAGCTAATGAAAATAAAATCATTCATTTATTCTTTTAAACTCACAGTGCATTAGTTAATGCTAACAAACATGAGTTTGGATGTGAATAATGCATTAGTAAATGCTGAACTATGATTAATAAGTGCTGTACGAGTATTGTTCATTATTAGCTCATGTAAGTAAATATATTAACTAATGAAACCTTATAATAAAAAGTGTGTGACTGTAGTTTTACCTTTTAAGCCATTTAAAAAATTCATCAAGAATCAAAAAATGTTTGAAAAAGTTTGAAATCAAGTACTGCACAAATAATCAATACCACAGAAATGCAGAAAAACACATTTGTGAACAACCTACGGAAACAAACAGCTGGAAGAATATGTGAGTTCCAGGTTCCAGATCAGTCCACAACAGAGAAAGAGAGAATTGTTCCTCATCCTCAAGTGTAATGTTGAG
>CAIGQV010016645.1:21304919-21336337 GCA_903798115.1 Danio jaintianensis | reverse complement strand
TCACGAGTCCAACACTCTAACCACCAGGCCACGACTGCCCCTAAAACAGAGCTCGACTCACCCAGTTTCCTGACTTTTTTCAAACTAGAGGTGTGAAAACACCCTTCTGAGACAGGGGGGTTTCGTGGCCCTTTAAAGGTACGTCTCGCAACCAGCAAGAAGGCTGTAACTCAAAAGTGGCTACAATCTGAACCTCCAACAAAATCTAAATGGTTGGATATTGTGACCAAAGTTCAAAATATGAAGATGACTTATTCACAAAAAAAAATCTATGAATGGACAAATACTTAATTTGCAATATTATGGAGAAATGGATTGTGTTTATGCCTTTATATTGTGTAACCTGTGTATATCAGATGTGTATCTGTCACCATGACTTGTAAGTACTGATGTTATTGTATTTTTATTTCCTTCTTTCTTTTTCTCTACTTTTCTTTTCTTCTTTAAATGAAATAAAATAAATAAATAGTTAATTATTACTACACATTCAGTAAGGTCAATTATTATAAAAAGCAACACAATTACATTTTCAAGCCGTTTTTAAGCTTTTTTTTTCCAAAATCTAAGCCCTTTTCAAATCATGAAAACACTAGATTAACAATTCAAGCATTTTTAAGGATTTACAGCCCCCTTATCATACCTGTAATAATAACATTAGTAATTATAAATAATATTTTATTATTGCACTCACAAATGTATTCATAACATACATTTATAACTGAAATATGACTTATTTTTCATTCACTTCAAATATAGAATTAGGTTTTGCATTAAAGGTCCCGTGAAGTGCTTAGAAATGTGCAGTTTTATTTGATGTTTGATGCAAACTCAACCGAAAAACGAAGAGAGGGTGGGACATAGTGTAGCTCCTCCCCTTTTTATAAGCAGCCAGTAGTGTTTTGTTTTATCACCGCTCTGCCAGTCAGAGTTGTTGAGCTCAAGCGCATCAAATGAAAAGCAAATGAGAAGCGTCTTGAAGGGGGCGGGGCATGTCAGATACTAGAGAGCATTTGATTGGTCATGATTTGATGAGAAACTGAAGTATGAGGTGACTTGAATAAAACCGTTGATTCACTTAGGTGGAAGTGACGGATGTTTATATCAGGTTTATATATTCTAAACGCAAATTTTGTCACTGTTTTGGAGCACACTAGCTTATAGATATCCTAAAAACTAACAATACTGATACTAACATCTAAAAAAAACTTTAATTTCATGGGACTTTTAACTGCAAACAACTGAATAATTAAGCTCTTTACTGTTTATGTGGTATAGTAATATTTCTTTCACTGAGTAGACTTTCATACTATTTTATTTTCGTGCTCCCAAGTCTCTATATGGAGAAAATAACTAGAGAAAAATGCTTCAGGAAACGAAACTGCTGAAAAAGTAGATGATCAGCACTGCGCTCTATTAGCCCCTAAAGCTATAAACACAAATGCTTTTTCATGTGTTTGCCTCATTAGTGCGCATTAAAGACTCACAGGGCTTTGCAGGAGGCTGGAGACGCGTTTCTTCAGGCCACTGGATGGCGTGGACTGCTGCGGAGACTGGATCATTTCTCCCTCCAGACATTCTCCGTCTACAGGACTGTGCTGGACCGGCGTCCCTTTAGGGGTGGGAGACCGACTCATCTTCTTTCCCCAGTGTGGGACAGAGGAGAACGAGGATAGGAAGAAAACTGAGAAAAAGGAAAGGACAGGCAAAGCAGAAGCAGGCGAGATTGCTGGAAGAGAGACAGGAAGAAAAGAGAGAGAAAAAACAATATGGAAATTAGTCAATAATTATATGGATTATTGTATTTTTTTTTCCAATTTCTGTTTAATGGAGAGAAGATTTTTTCAACACATTTCTAAACAAAATAGTTTTAATAACTCATTTCTAATAACTGATTTCTTTTATTTTTTCCATGATGACAGTAACGTTCAGACGCTGGACAACGGACGTGCGGATCCACATGCAGTTTATTACAGGAAAGTCGTGCAGGCAAAGGTCACAAATAGGAACAAACAGGAGCATCAAAGTAATCCAAAAGCAAGGTCAAAAACAGGCGAATAGTCAGGCTAGGCAGCAAAGAATCAAAACAGTAAAACAAAGCAAGGATCGAAACATGGCAAGACAAACAAGGAAAAACGCTTTGTAATGTTACACGGGGTAAAGTAAGACTCAGCATAGTGTGTGTAACCGGGGTAAATATATCCATGTTATCATTGAGAATGACCATCACCTGTGTGTGTGTGCGTGTGTGTGTGTGTGTGCGTGTGTGTGTTTGTGCGTGTGTGCGCGTGTAATCAGAGGGAATAAGGAACTGGTGTGCATGAGGTGCATGATGTTATTTGTAGTCCGGTTCAGTGACAGATCTGTAGTTCTCAAGTGATTTGCAAGCATTAGACCGCTGGTGATCACAATGACAGTACATAATATCTTACTAGATATTTTTCAAGATGCTAGTATTCAGCTCAAAGTGACATTTAAAGGCTTAACTAGGTTAATTAGGCAAGTTAGGGTAATTAGGCAAGTCATTGTATAACGATGATTTGTTCTGTAGACAATCGCTTGAAAAAAAATGCTTAAGAGGGCTAATAATATTAACCTTAAAATGGTTTTTTAAAAAATTACTTAACTGCTTTTATTCTAGGCGAAATAAAACAAATAAGACTTTCTCCAGAAGAAAAAACATTATAGGAAATACTGTGAAAAATTCATTTGGGAAATATTTAAAAAGAAAAAGAAAAAAACAGAAGTGCCAATAATTTTGACTTCAACTGTAGGTCCACATGCTCATCATGGAGGAGTTTTCTTATGTATTATTACACTGTAACAAAATATCTGTTAATTAACAGTTTCCGTATTTTCTGAGTCACTGGTGTTTTCTTTAACAGTTATGCATTACATGATGGGGAGATTGATCTCTGCTCTGTTAAACTGCAAAATAAACATCAAAAGTCGGCAAAGTGACTTTTATTGACATTTTAGTAGTTAGAAACTATATATTGTAAAAGAAATAGTTAATATAAAAGAAACAGTATACACATATGTCTGTAAAATAACAGTAACAGCACTGGCAGTTTATTACCAGATTCTGTACGGTAATTTACAACAACAATTCAGACAATATATCACTTTAAACTATTAAAATTGTTAAATAAAAAGTCACTTTTTCAAACTTTTCAACATTAAAAGTTGTTGGATGAAAGATCAAGGTCCCATAATGCAATTGAAAAGCATAAACAAATGAGAAAACAAAATATGAATTACAAAAAAACTGAAAACTGCTAATTTACAGATTTTTTAATGGTATATATACATGTTACATATTTAAAAGTGGCGGCCCGGTGGCTCAGTGGGTAGCACTGTTGCCTCACAGCAAGAAGGCCGCTGGTTCAAGCCCCGGCTGGGCCAGTTGGCATTTCTGTCTGTTTGCATGTTCTCCTCGTGTTGCCGTGGGTTTCATCCGGGTGCTCCGGTTTCCCCCACAGTCCAAACACACGCGGTATTGGTGAATTGAATAAGTTAATTTGTCCGTAGTGTATGAGTGTGAATGTGAGAGTGTATGGGTGTTTCCCAGTACTGGGTTGCGGCTAGAAGGGCATCTGCTATGTAAAACATTCCGCTGTGGCGACCCCTGATGAATAAAGGGACTAAGCCGAAGGAAAATTAATCAGTGAAATCTTTTTGTTAAACCAAAATTGGGGAAAAAAATATATGTATATATCAAAGCGAAAACAAGATTATTTTGCTTACACCAATGGCAGATTATTTAGCTTGTTTTAAGGGAAAAAAAACACTTAATTTTGACATTTCAGAAAACAAGACAATATATTTTACTTGTCTAGTAAGCAAGTATTGGTCATTTTTAGCTTATGTTAAATACATTTATTAACATTAAATACTGGAAACTTATTTTAAAGTGTGACCCAGCTTGTTTTTAAATATGTATTTCCATTATATTATTGAACACGCAAATGTTTAGATGATTTGTGTACAATAATTTTTTTAATAATAATAATAATAATAATAATATATACATATTTTTTATTTATTATTAAAAGATTTATTCAGAATTTCTATGAAGAAATGGCAAAAACAAAAGTCTGCAGATTCTGACTGGCCCTGCATATTAATAGCAGGCACCCATTCAAAAACACAGAGGCAGTCCTGCAAATAGTAGATAAGTATTTCTGCACACCACACCCAAAGTCATGTGGGGGCCGCAGTAACTGTCATTTATACAGATACACATACAGCGTAAATAGTGCTGACAGCAGCATCCATACTGTTTTTTATGTGCATTAGTGAATGCCATCGATTAGTTTGGCTGCCATTCCTGAAATAGATGTTACTCAATCTTCCGGTTCCAGAATCAGTTCACTAAAGGGGCTTCGAGAACTAGAAATGATGCTCTTCAGCTCTTAATAGGATGTTTTTAAATAGAAGATTTGCTGTTAATTTAATAGATGTAGGTTACATATTTTCTTCAGTAGTTCATTGAAAGGATTTTAAGCTGAAATCGAGTTCCTTGGTAATTCACATACTGCATGTCAATACTTTGATATTCAGAAAAATACATAAACAGTGGTCATTCACTTGCATTTTATGAATCACCAAAGACCCCAATTTCAGCTAAAATGATTTTAATATTCTACTGATGGAAATTTTTTTTAACATTTTTGATGGCTATATATGTATATATATACACAGTTGAAGTCAAAATTATTAGCCCCTTTTTCTTTTTCAAATATTTCCCAAATGATGTTTAACAGAACAAGGAATTTTTTCACAGTATTTCCTATAATAATTTTTCTTCTGGAAAAAGTTTTATTTGTTTTATTTTGGCTAGAATAAAAGCAGTTTTTAATTGTTTTTAAACCCATTTTATGGTTAATATTATTAGCCCCCTTAAGCAATATTTTATTTTTCGATTGTCTACAGAACAAACCATCTTTATTCAATGATTTGACTAATTACCCTAACCTGCCTAATTAACCTAGTTAAGCCTTTAAATGTCACTTTAAGCTGAATACTAACATCTTGAAAAATATCTAGTAAAATATTAAGTACTGTCATCATGGCAAAGATTTTTAAAAAAAATCAGTTATTAGAAATTACCTAAAATTATTGTTTATAAATGTGTTGAAAAAAATCTTCTTTTTGGCGACATGGTGACTCAGTGGTTAGCACTGTCGCCTCACAGCAAGAAGGTCGCTGGTTTGAGTGTGGAGTTTGCATGTTCTCCCCGTGTTGGCGTGGGTTTCCTCCAGGTGCTCCGGTTTCCCCCACAGTCCAAAGACATGTGCTATAAGTGAATTGAAGAACTAAATTGGCCGTAGTGTATGTAATTTGTATTTATATAGTGCATTTATTGTGTATGGCCATACACCCAAAGCGCTTCACAATCATGAGGAAGTTCTCCCCACTCCACCACCAGTGTATGTGTGTGAATGAGTGTGTATGGATGTTTCCCAGTGCTAGGTTGCAGCTGGAAGGGCATCTGCTGTGTAAAACATATGCTGGATAAGTTGGCGGTTCATTCCGCTGTGGCGACCCCAGATTAATAAAGTGACTAAGCTGAAGGAAAATGAATGAATGAATGAAATCTTTTTGTTCAACCGAAATTGGGGAAATATATGTATATATCAAAGCGAAAACAAGATTATTTTGCTTACACCACTGACAGATTATTTAGCTTGTTTTAAGGAAAAAAAACACTTAATTTTGACATATTTCAGAAAACAAGACAATATATTTTACTTGTCTAGAAAATGCTTCTTGATTTAAGAAGTTTTAGATATTTGGACTAGAAACAAGGCAAAAACTATAGTAAGAAAAGCATTTTTTTTGCAGTGTACTCTCATTTTTATGTTTCATTTACTCCTGAAAGCAGTGTGTTCAACTGTCTAAAGTTAAATCCAAGTTCACTTTGGGCTTTAGCCGCTTGAAGACCAAAAACTTATTCTTAATGGATAAAACAGCCTAGAAAGCAGACAAAGAGTCCTTACAATCACTAACATCCATCAAATCTGGTATATAACAAATGAAATGGTCTATTTTACACAATGAATGGGCGTTATAAGGAGAATGTTTTAAGCAGTAAGTGGACTCTACAAACTTAAATGCCTCTGATTGGCTATTGTGATTAGAGCTATTAATATTCCAGGAAGCATCACAGTTGATTGATGAATCATAAATCTAAGACCTCATGCCAGAATATCCTTTATTTCTCAATTTCTTACTCCTATTCACAAATACTATGAGTTAAAAGTGTTCCTTCAGCCGGCACAATGAAATGAGACCAATGAAGCAGAAAGCAGAAGCAGAAGTCACTGAACTTTTGTGATTATAAAGTAGCCTGGGATTCTCATAGCCTGGGTTTAATCTGAGAAGCAATTATAAGTAAGCCACCGGGAAGTTCACTTCTCAGAAATGTAGAGACTTCTGTGGTCTGTGGTGCTTTTGAAACATTGATGTGTTAGTTTAAAAAGCCCAGTATACAGAATTGAGCAGTATAGTGGGTAACACTTTAGTTAAGATCACATAATTCATTAACTATGGCTGCACAATATATTCAACACAGGCTCATTGTGAATACGTAGCTCCGTATACATTTCTGGAGAGCGCGAATTATGTAGCCAGAGGTACGTATGGCTGCATTTCATCTTTAAAACGGATGCTACGGGGTGGTATGACGACACCGATGGCTTCTGGGGTTTTTTCGCGCTACCAGCTGACATTTACCTTTGTGTGGATGGCTTTTCTGCTGTTACCAGTTTGCCCAGTGGCTCGCCACGTACATCGGCAGACTTGAGATGCAGAGAGGAGTTGACCGTGATGATGGGGTTTGAGTCCGGCGAAGAACGGTTTCATAAAGTAGGTAAAACAAAAGGGAAAAAATAAAATAAACAAGTGAATAACAGGGTGAGAACATGGTAAAATGAGGTGGCCGGGAGGGATTGCTTTTGAAAACACTGTCGGTTGGGTTTAGGGAAGGCAGCGGTCAATCTGTGCTTTTGAAAACACTATCGGTTGAGTTCACTATCACTATCGGTCAGTCAGTTAGTTAGTAAGTGAGTCGACAGCAGCCTCTGGTGGATTTACGGAAGAAGAGCAGGCGTGAATGGCACTCGCGAGAGAAATTTGAGATCTGAAAAAGCGTACACAGCGGCCTCTGGTGGATTCGTGAAAACAAAAACTGCAAAAAAACGTACCTCCTGGGACGTATTTCGCTCTCTCCAGAAATGTATACAGGGGTATGTATCCATAATGAGCCTGGGTTGAATATATCAATCCAGCATCGATATCGCAATGTGTGTCTGCAATAGTCACATCGCAGGATATGCAATGTTGATTTGGGATTATAGTTGATCAGCACAATAGATGAGATTTATGGAGTCATTGTAAAGTATAACCATGACAGACTGAAAGTTTACCATTGCATGTGTTTTAAAGGCATTTCAAGAGTGATTAAAACATTCGGGCACAAAAAAAGTACATTTGTAACTTTATTGAAGAATAATTTTACTGAATTATTAATACAATGAAGACTATACCGTGTTATTGTATATTTCATTATTCAGTTTCTGTACCTGAATACTGTTTGACTCTCCGGAAAACTGAAGCACTGTTTATTTGACTCTTTTCTATGTTCTACTGTATCATTTTTCCTTGCTAATTTGTTAATTTTTTAATCCATGATTTACACCCTTATAAAATAATCTAAATTAAGGATTTCTTTCCAAATAGAGCTATTCAAGCTATCAGCTGAAATTGTATTCATATCGCAATATACGTATATCGCAGAGAAACAAAATATCGCCATGTCAGATTTTGCAGCCCTACTATTAACTACTGGCTTATTACCTGCTTATTATTAAGATATTAACTGTTCATTAGTAGTTGTAAAGTATGATCTTACTCTGCATCCCTAATCCTATCCAAAAACTAAACCCAACTTCTACCTTACTATCTATTAATACATAGCTAATTAGTAGTTTATTAAGCTAGTATATAGTGTTAGTTAATAGTTAGTTAATACTGTGAATTGTGACCTAAACTAAAGTGTTAACGAAGTTATTAATGTCGTTGTCACTATTACCATCACTCACCTGAAAAATCCTTTAAAAATACTTCAGATTTTACACACTGTAAAAACCTATTACTTACTTTACTTAAAAAAGTGAGTAAACCAGTTGTAACTTGGAGCTGTGACTTAATTTTCATAGTTATGCACAGTTTATTTACTTAATAATTTTAAAGGCAACAGGTTTCCACACTTTTTTAGGTAGAATCAACTAATTGCTTTTTACAGTGTAGCTGCTGTATGATAAAACTGGAAAATGAAATAAAATCATAAATAATACTAACAATGGCAATAATAATAATACATTTAAAATGTTATACTATTTTCTGGGGTACAAAGTCAGTAAAATTGTATATTTAATTAGGTAGTGATGATTATTAACATCAGGTCTTTACTGTAGGATTAGAAATAGGGTTAGCTGTAAAGTTATTACATGCAATTATGCTAGACTCTAAAAAGGTCTAAAAAGGACTTTTATTTTAAATTACTGGTTTACCTTTTGCATATTTGTATTTGATAATTTACCTGTATTGCATCTTAGTTTTCTTAATCATTTTATTTACTTATTTATTTTGTTATTATTTGTGTTTCTGTTAGATATCGTTTTTGATGCTTGAATTTATAACTGTACTATGTTTGATTCAAAGAGTAAGACAATGTAAGACAACTAAACGTATTTTCTCCTGACAGATTGGAACAATTGATGTATTACAGATTCTTTATACGTAATACTGTATCTCTCTGATTAATAAGCATCAATAAAAAACAGAGACGAACTAAAACGGACTCTAAAAATACTCTTAAAAAAACCCACTAAAATAGAGTTTTATTAAAATAATAATAATAAAAATCTGGCAAAATTCTCCAGGAACATCATAAAATTGTATATCTGAATTGTGTGTATCATTACTCCTATCTTCAGTGTCACATTCAGAAATCATTTTAATATGCTGATTGTGCTCATGATGCTTATTTTTTTATCAGTGGTGAAAATGGTTGAAGAAACAGGGATACATTTTTCTTTGATGAATAAAAAAAACTTCAAAAAGAATAGCATTTGCTTTAAATAGAAATACTGTGATTATAATTGTCTTTGCTGTCTCTTTTAATACATCTTTGCTGAACAAAAGAATACTAATATGCCAAACTTATATTTTTATCATTAACCGTAAAGGACACACCCATCCATCCATCCCTCTTTATATACACAAACATAAATACTATACAAACAATGTATAATATGTAATAGTATGTATAGTTACAAAATATATTTATTGGATTTTGTTTGAAGTTCAGAACAAAATATACAGAAAAAAAACAAACTTATTCTGAGACATTGAAACATAAGGAATCAAACAAGTGATTCAAAGGTAATAATAATAGTAGTAATAATAATAATAATAATAATAATAAATGACATACATTTAACTAATAACAATACATAATTAAAAAAAATAATAAAGTTCAATATACATTTTTGTACATTGCATTTCACAGCTTTCAATGTGTTGTTGTTGTTGTTTTTATTTTGATGGTTAAACAAGTTTGTTAATTGTTCTGTTGGAAATAGAAGACATCTGAACAAATAGACACCAAAAACAGGGTTTGACAGCTCAAGCATCCAAAATTGTGTCCACCTGGGTACAAAAGTGTTGAAAGTGTTAACAATAAAGTGTTAACAAAAATATATTGTGTTAACAATATATTTCGGCTTTTCCAGGGCAAGGATGCTAGTCATTTCTTTAATTCACTGGCTACAGGATGGCCTTTGAGTCTCCTTCCATTTTAAAGCAGTAACACCCTTGGCTTGGAGTAAGTTAAATTAGTTTGAGCTTACTTGTGTTCACGTCCAGATTTACAGGGTATACATGAAACAAGCTTAATTTGGGAAGCAGAGGTCTATTTTCTTCAATTAATTTACCACTCATTCATTCGTTCGTCCATTCATTCAGTCATTCGTTCATTCAGTCATTTGTTCATTCGTTCGTTCATTCATTTGTTTGTTCATTCATTTGTTTGTTCGTTCGTTCATTCCTTCATTCATTAGTTCGATCGTTTGTTCATTCATTCGTTCGTTCACTCATTCATTCGTTCATTCGTTAATTAGTTAGTTCATTCATTCGTTCACTCATTAATTTGTTCATTCGTTCGTACGTTCGTTCATTCATTCGTTCGTTCGTTTGTTTGTTCATTCATTCGTTCGATCAATCATTCGTTCATTCATTCGTTTGTTTGTTCGTTCACTCATTTGTTTGTTTGTTCGTTCATTCATTCATTTTCTTTCAGCTTAGTCCGAGTAGTGCTTTATAGTAGTGATTGTAGAGGCTTAGTAATGATTTATCAGGGGTCGCCACAGCGGAATGAACTGCCAATTACTCTGGAATATGTTCTACACATCGGATGCCCTCCCAAGCTGTTTATTTCTTTATTTTCTTTTTGGAGTCAGAGAGAAAAAAAAAGGCATTTGATCCAGCACTGACATATGCAGCGTTAATGCACTAGCAGTCACAGCATCTGTGTGTTTGGTGTCTGACAGGGGCTCAGGTGCTCTGGGACCCCACTGAGAGGCCCTCTCTCTGGGGACTCTCTATAACGAGTGGGGGACACCAAACTGGCGCTGCGCTCTGCTGTTCCTGGATCAGTTTCAAGCACAGCTTTCTACTCTAGCGCATCCGAATGAATCAAGTCCCTCTGCAATTACAGAGATCCATCTCCAGTCTGAGCGTATTCTACTGTTTAATCTTTATAGATGTTTAAAACTTGTTCAGCTTTGGCAAGATTCTGATGTCAGGCTGAAAGACATGAACATGTGTCTGTTAGTTATTGATCGGTCTGAAACAGAGCTTTCCTGACCGGATGAGGCTTTTTCTACCCCACTGAGAGGTCTTAATGCTTGTAGGAGAGAGAAGTATATGAGGGAGACGTATAATGGTTAAAGTGAACTTGGATTGATTTTAGATTAATCTTATAATTGAGTTAACGTGTGGTATATTCACTCCTGCATGATAATGCACTGAGAACCCAATGACCCATGCATTAAAAAAAATGCATGCGTGCGTGTAAATCTGTCACCATGAAGTGAAAGGTAATGCATTTTCTGGATATTTACAGGAATCAAAAAGTGAAATTCAATACCTGTTAAGAAATTTTTTAAGACTCTTTGCATACATTTCAAGACCTCATCGCCACTTTAGCTTTCAACCAGTAACATCAGAATCAGAATCAGAAAGAGCTTTATTGCCAGGTATGTTCACACATACGAGGAATTTGTTTTCGTGACAGAGCTTCTACAGTGCAACAGAATGAGAGAGACAGGATAAAAAACCTAATAAATATATTTTAAAACAAGAAGTAAACAGTGAATGCAAATATACAAATCGACAAAGGTATGTACAGGTATATTTAATACCATAATTTAATGTAAGAATAAAAGTCATTTCTATGCTTATATATATATATATATATATGTTTAGTTATGTTTGAGTGGTGTTTCTTTCCAATTACTAAATCGATACACAAGTAATGGGTTTTTTATTATGCCATTTTGTGAGCTTTAAAAACAGGATGGTTGGTTTAATGAAATTCATTTTTATGATGAAATTCATTTCATTTTGCCACTAATACGCATCTATTTTTCAACTTTATCTCTTAGTATGTTTTGGTGATTACATGAAGACAGACAGTAAACATTAAAAGGTATGTTTACACAATTTAAACTCAAAACGGAACGTCCTATCATATTTTTAAAAAATTACACTTGAAACCTTTTTTAAAAAAGGTTTCAAGTGTAATTTTGTTAAATATGATATTGTTATCATGTTCATTTAAACATATGCAAAAACATGATCGTGAAAATTGTGATGTGCACATCTATATTATATTCATTCTACAGCCATGCATGTGCAAGCATCATCTCAAACAACAGTTGTGGACTACAGGACTGTATGCGCACAGACACGTAGGGCTCTAATTTAATGATCTAAGCACATGGTCTAAGGCGCACGGCACATGTGCACTTAGCGTGTTTCTGAATACACTTTTGCAATTTTAAAAATGAGAGTACAATGTTGGACAAGCTCGGAGCATGCTATAAAAGGGTTGTCTTTATTCTCTTAATTATTTATGGGTGTGTTTTAGGTGAAATGCGCAATAAATCTATCAGAGTCTCATTTCCCATTCCCTTTAAGAGTAAGTTACTGTCATGCAGCGGATTCACTATATACATGGCGGACTTTGTAAGTGGAATAACTGAATGCTGCACTAGAGAGGAAATGGATCTGCAATTAGCC
The DNA here is from genome assembly GCA_903798115.1 of Danio jaintianensis. Lineage (NCBI taxonomy): Eukaryota > Metazoa > Chordata > Actinopteri > Cypriniformes > Danionidae > Danio > Danio jaintianensis. The sequence goes on along the minus strand of CAIGQV010016645.1, from coordinate 21,323,971 downwards.
AATGTCATTCATCATTATTGCAAATAGGTAGGTGGGGTAATTGATACATGCAGTGACTATTTATAATGAAACGTGAAATGATGTACATAAAAATACTTTACATTTGAATACTTTAATTTTTCATATTTGAAGATGTTTGTGTGCTGCTGCGCATCCTTGTGTGTGTAACAAGCAACATGTACATGTGTTGTGGAACTCACTCTTTAAATAAATAAATGAAAAAAAACAAAAAAACTCTGCACCATAGACTTTAGACCAGCTTTTAATTGTCTACGGCTCTGTCTATTTCAGATTCCTCTAAATAGAAACACACCAACAATGCACCTTAACACCTCATTTTCAGACCAGCATGCCCAAGGGTGCAAAAAAGGATGGAAAAGCATTTGTTATCTAAACAACGTTAAGCAGGATGTGAAAATGATACCTGTGCTGGGCTGAAAGTATAAAAAGAAAACACACGGCTGGACTCATAGTGTTTCTTTACAAAGTAATTAATATATTTTAAAAATTCAAGTAAAACATAAAAAAATTTATCTGTACTATAAAAGAAAAAGTACTGCCAACTCCTTACTCAGTTTTAATTTACAGTTTTTGTACCATTAACCAGAGTCAATGCATTGTTTCAAACGACTAAAAATGTCAATAAAAGTCACTCCAATAAATATTTCAACACAAAGTTGATGGAGCAGAGATCAATGTCCCATAATGCAGTTCAAAAGCGTACATAAATGGAAAACACCTCTGAATAACATACAGAAAAACAGATATTTTATAATGTACCAAGAAGTTTAAACTAAAATTAAATGAAAAACTAAAAACTATTACCAAATATGAATTAAAAATACACTAGTTACAATGGAATTAAAACAATACTGTTCTGAACATGCAAATATGTTTAACATTATATAAATTAATGTAATCTCAGGGAGTTCTGGCTGAAAAAAAATATGTTTGTGACTCCATGGTTTTAACACAACAAAGATTGTGATTTTTAATACTTTTAAAATCTGTGCTCAAAAATAAAAGCAGTAAGATCTAGGTCAATTACATACCCCAACCAACTCAATTTCCCCCACACCCCTTTCAAACCATTCCTTCACCCCTGCAGCTGAACCTCACTGAAACGCTGCACATTTAATGAATACATTATGATAATTTCCATTAATTCTTGATGCACAAAAAGACAAGATAATTAAAAGAGAAGTAGCCAACTGACCCTAACAAAAAAGGTCATCTTATTACCATCTAGACGCCTATTCAGAGGATTTTGAAAAGCTGAAAAATAGAGGGGCTGTGCCACCCTTTCTTTCCCTCCAGGGCTCATGTTTCAGGGGGAAAGACTCATGTGTCACGCCCACCACTTCTAGAAGAAAACAACACCCTCTGAACTGCACGAGAGAGACGAGATGTATCCGCCAATGACTACTGCATCATCCTTACTGACTAAACAACACACTAAAAGACATTTATAAATCATATGCATTAATAAAATTTCATAAAAAGAGCATCATTTTGTGCAGGAGCCGGTGCTTTCGCGGCGCGGCCTGCACGCGGCTGCCTAGCAACAACAACCCGAGGCCCGCAGCATCAGCACCAGCCTCCGGGCACCAACACAACAGCCCACACTAGAAGAATTTAGAAAGGAGACGCGTGGCATGTTTTCAGAAAATAAAATATAATCAAAACAAAGCAATCTTGCTTGTAGTATTTCAACATTAGATGTAAAAATCACGATTGGCGACAAAGAAGGTTACAAGTCACGAGATTTGAAATATCATGGCGCCTGAAAGTTACAGTGTCATACAATTGTACTGTACATTCACGAACGCCTAAATGAAACAAGACTCTACGGCTTGGGATTTAAAAAATAAATAAAAATACACGAGTTTATTAGTGATATTCAGATTACAGCACGCACATCTTTATATGATTAACATAACATTTCAATTTCATTCAATTCTATATAAGAGTTCGTAATACCTACGAAATCACAGCGTAATAATGAATATTAGCCTACGTGCACTCGTACAACATCATGCCATCATCATATAAGCGCACTGTCACCGTTAAACTGAGGCTCACAATCCAAAAATCCTTCATTCACTATATTTTTTTTAACCCCTGAGAATCTTCAAAAGGTATTGACCGAAACAGTGAATGCAAAATGAAATGAGGTAAGAGATGCTCACCTTACAACATCCTCTCTCCTCTTTGTCCTTTACGCGCACAGTCGCTTTATGAATCTGCAATGCAATGTGTCAAAACAGCATCAAGAGATCGATCAGTGGTCTTGTTTTCCAGCGTGAATGGTGTTGTTTTGGGTCTGTGTTTTCCTAGACCTCTGCATCCCCTCTGTTTTTTGACGTTTATTGCAGGCTGGACCAGCCCTCGACCACGCCTGCCAGATTCATGACCTCCTCACCGTCTACATCCAGATCCGGCACGTATTTTCAAAGGCGCGTTCAGTTTGTTTGCATGGAGCGGTAAAATACTAGTACATTTATCTATTTTAAAAGTGCCCGAGGGTTTACCCACCGTGGAGCGTTTATTAGCGATGATTTGTCCGATCACAGATGATTTATTCTGGATGTGTTTGCCCGCTGAATGATGCAGATGCGGATTAAAAGACGCGGGCACTGCCTCCATCTGCTGGTGCTTACATGATATTACACAAGGCTGTTGTGTGGAAAACGTCACATGCATGTTTTTTTTTCTTCGTTTCTATATTTAAGAAAGTATTAAAAAACTTAAACAGCTTTTAATAACCTATAATAATAATAATAATCACACATTTTGTTTGATCGCCTGTTTAAAATGTTTAGAAATTAAACATTTATTCTGACCACTTAAAGGGGACCTGTTATGGCCCCTTTTACAAGATGTAAAATAAGTCTCCGATGTCCCTAGAGTGTATATGTGAAGTTTCTGCTCAAAGTACCACATAAATAATGTTTTATAACTGCCCCTTTAAGGCTTAGATCCTAATTGTGCTGTTTTGATGACTGTCGCTTTAAATTTAAATGAGATCTTTCCAAAAGAGGGCGGAGCTACAAATGCCTATGTGTCAGCATAGTGGCAGATTCAAAAACAAGACTAGGCCTAATGTCATAATCAAAGTGTCATGTAATCCTAGTGTTTCTGCAGACTGTTCTTATTAAGTGTAATAAAAAAATATATATATTTTTACCATTAGATGCTGGCTATATTCACACACTGTTGCCACACAACTTTGTTTAAACCCCTTAAAAAAGTGATTTTTGCATAATAGGTCCCCTTTAAGAAACATTTAAAAAAATTACAGTTAAATACCAACAAATTGGAAAAACTCTAGTGACTTAAACAATGGTGGCAAAGTATAAATAAGACATTTAAAATGACTAATTAATTACATTAGTCATTGATTTGTATCTTGAGGCTGCACTATTAATAAACATCATTCAATTATTTTTGTTCTAGAAATGCCTAAATTTTTTTTATTATAATTGTATTAAATGTAAAGGTGTAAGATTTTTTGTTCTGATGCTTACAAACATGTTTGTATTGAAGATTATTTAAAATCAACTAAAAAGTAAATACAAAATTTATAAAAAAAGAAATTAAAATTCACAATTAATAATTAAAAAAATACTACTTGTATTAATAATACATTCAAATTAAGACTATGCATTTCTGTGTGATGTAAACCACAATTTGTGTGTACTTTTTAAATGTATGAAATCAACATGGCTTTCCAAAACCATTTTGAACATCTTTATGCGTCATTGATTTCTATGCCTTTTAAATCGACAATCATGTTTTGTAAAAATGGTCAAAACACGATTATGATAAATGTACAATTTATTCACACATGTAAACATAAAGCAGCTACAAAGGCTCAAACTAAACTTTATATACAGTTTCCTCACATATTCGGCCCTTATAAATATAAAAATAAATAAATAATGCAACAAAATAAGCCTTATGACAGCTGAGCAAAGTTAACCATCATGCCTGACATTTCATAGATTTTCGTAAGAGACAAACAGCACAACAAAAAATTGATCTTAAAGGCACATACAGAAAAACATCAGTGAATGAGGGCACTAAAAGTGACTAAAGTGTAGATCTGCGTCTAAGACGAGAGTGAACTCGGGACCATGGTTTGTTCGGAGCCAACCTGAACGATGTACATGGGTACGACACACTGCACAGTCATGTTGTTCAGATCGAGATCTTCATCCGCTCCTGACGTCATTGTGACCAGAGGAGCGGTCAAACTCATACTCTCAGACAGAAATGGACTGGACATGGAATCCAGAGCCTGAGGAGGACATGAAGAGAGAATCAGTTCAGTTCAATTTAAGTTTATTTGTATAGCACTTTTTACAATATTTAGTCTTCCAAAGCAGCTTTACAATAAAACATTACTACAATACAATCAAAATCAATTAAGTTAAAGGAACACTCAACTTTTTTTAAAAGCAGGCTAAGTTTATAACTTCCCTAGAGTTAAAGGATTGAGTTTTACTATTTACTTTTAGCTTAGCTTAGCATAAATCATTGAATCGGATTAGACCATTAGCATCTAGTGTTGTCACGATACTGGAATTTTGGTACCAATCGTTACTGAAATTTGAAAAACATCCATTTCCCGCTAACATTTGAGCGCGTAATTAAACACCGCTAATTGGCCACTGTGCTCATGCGCTCAACAGAAATGACTGTGATTGGCTGTGATGGTCATCAGTTCACCGAATGCAAAAACAGATACAGGGACACTGGAGCATTTTAAAAGTTGTAAAGATCAGTCAATCAGCGGATCGCTCGTATGTCAGCTTATAAACAGACCAGCTGATCGACCAGTACGAGCTTAACAGTGCTCAAATGTTAGTGGGAAATGGATGTTTTTAAAATTTCAGTGCCAATTGGTACCAAACTCGATACTTTTAACAACACTATTAGCATTTCGCTCACAAATGTCAAAAAAGCGTTTAGAAAATGTTCCTAAAGCTTGACTCTTCTATTCTATATTGTATTCTATTTGGGGTTTGTCCACATTTTACCCAAATAGAAGTAGTGTTGAATAGAAGTAGAATAATGTTGCTGGACATAAAGATCTCCTTGTCTGGCGGGAACACTTTTAGCTTAGCATAAATCATTGAATCGGATTAGACCATTAGCATCTCGTTCAAAAATGTAAAAAAAGTGTTTAGAAAGTTTTCCTACTTATAGCTTGACTCTTCTATTCTATATTGTATTCTAGTTGGGGTTTGTCCATATTTTACTCAAATAGGAGTGTTCAGGGGAGTTGCTAGACATAAAGAGCTCCAGATCTGGCGGGAGCAATTTTAGCTTAGCATGAATAACTGAATCGGATTAGACCATTAGCATCTCGCTCAAATATAATAAAAAAGTGTTTAGAAATTATTCCTACTTAAAGCTCGACTCTTCGGTAGTTACATCATATACTAAGATACAGAAAATGAGATGTTGCTATTTTCTAGGCTGATATGGCTGGGAACTATTATCTCATTCTGGCGTAATAACCAAAGGACTTTGCTGCAGCAGGCGGAACGAGATTACATAGTGCCTGATTACATTGCATCTACATGCCAACTAATTCTCATTAGATTATAAGTAGATTGTTAGGTTGGGGTTAGTGTAAGTTGACATGTACTTGCAAAGTTTCTTATAGTCAATTAAATTTCTGTTGAAGGAGCAGTATCAACAGATATTAAGCAGACAGTCTACTAATACTCAAATGGACCATTAAAATAAAGTGTTACCCTGTATTTTAAAAACACTTATTTTTTAAGTGAAATTAACTAATTTAAACTGTAATTAAAGTGAACTCACATCCTCCATGTTCCAGAGATCAGAGCAGTCAGGGTCTATGCTTGGGTAGTTGATTCCAGTCTCCAAAAACACATTAGAATTCTCATTACCCTGCCAATGAATCAATCAATCAATCAATCAAATGTATTTATCCATAATTATTTTTAAAAGTTAAGCAGAACTTTGAAGTTATACTGCATATAACAATGTTCTTGGACCAAACTCCTTGTGTTGTCTGGCTCACCGTGTCAGAGGTGTGATTGAGAACTGCTGAGAGGAGCCGGATGTACTCTGTCGCAGCCTTCAGCATGTCCACTTTACTGGGCTTTCGATCTCGAGGCATCACCGGCACAATACGCCGAAGATACGAGAACATGCTGTTCAGGCTCCTAACCTGCGTGCAGGACAGCGGATGATGACACCAACATGCAACATTTCAGTATATAAGTATATAAAGTTGAACACCTGCTCGCTATCATTGCCTTACATTATACTGGCAGAACAACAACAGCATTTGACTTTAATTGAACAGTTACCTAAAAATGTGCATCATTTACTCCCATCATTTCAAACCCATTTCTTCACTTCTTTCACAAAATGTGCAACGAATTGAAAAGCAAAGAAATGGCATATACAGAGCCTAGCATTACAGTAAATGACGATCTATCATAGACTAATTAAAGTGAATGTGTGAAGTCAGTAAAGTCACCTTTTTTATCTATAGCGCTTTATACAACTCATCAGATCAACAGTGTCAGCTGCTCTCTGTAATTACACATTTGACAGTAGTTTCTATAATTGCAAATTTGAGTCACTTAGATGATTCATTTTCCAATTAAAAAAAATACAACAACAACAAAAAGGTATTTAGCAATTGTGGAGATCAGTAAATGGGGTTTTGAACCCCCTTAAAAACCTTAGTTGTAATTCTGAGTTTTCTCACAGAAATAAACCAGAATGAACATCACAATATCTCCAATTTAAATGTTTCTTAATAGTTTTTCACCGATCTAATATAATGGTTGTCTACAAAAAAAATAAAATAAAAATAAATAAATAAATAAAAATAATAAATAAATAAACAAACAAACAAACAAACAAAACACACTACCGGTCAAAAGTTTGGGGTCATATGTTTCAAAATAAGCTTATCCTGCTCACCAAGGCTGAATGTAATGATTTTTCAGCTTCATTACTCCAGTCTTCAGAGTCACATGATCCTTCAGAAATCCCTCTAATATTAATTATTATTATTATTATTATTATTATTCACGATATATAATATTAGCACAATATTAACCTAAGCTCCTAAAAAGATTATTTTAAAGGGTATAATAACAAAAAATATTCTGTATTGATTTATTAATCAATTTAAATTCTCATCAGTACACATTACTTGATGCATTAAAATCAACGGTGATAAATAGCCATATTTTAGCTATGTTAAAGTTTATAGAACTGAAATACAACTGAACTTTATTAGTTATTAACTTCATTTAATATAACTATAAGAACTTCTGATTTTAATGCATTAAGCTAACATCACCTAAGATGAATAAATGCTCTTGCAGTTGTCATTACACTCATTTTAGATAAATTAACTGATGTTAACAAAAAGATCCTTACTGTACAGAGTTAACGAACAAAAGGCCTATAAAGTCACAGATTTTTTTCAATGTTGTAGGACAGATTAACAGGTGAAAATGTTATTGTTTGAAAATAAACAGGCAATTAAGTCTTCAAGCATTTCGTGGTGTGATGAATAACCACTGAAATACAACAATCTGAATATTCTTAAAAAGGCCCTCTAAAAGTTGAAATAATAATTATGCACAATATTTTGAAGTGCCATATACACAATAATACATGCATACAAACATACAGATTTTTTTTCCTAATGATCGCAGTACTGTTTTAGTCACTTTATTGATGAAGTAATTTCTTATCCCATTTTATTTTCCCCTTTTTGACAGCTGCCACAAAAGAAAAAACACAAGCAAAGCAAACACTACCAGATTACTATGGTATAAATACAGCACAACAACATACAAACGAGAGAGATCGACTTAGAATGTCACTTACCTGTTTTATAATAATTTGATCAGCTGTGGTTTGAAATTTATGCTCTCTTTCTCCCCTATTATTATGCGGTCTCTGTCGCCATCTAGAGGCACAATGTCAACCGTCTTTGCTCTGCTCAATGACAGGCCGATGGCCGCCGACGAGCTGAATCTCCGAAATTATAAATATTTAAAATAGGCATTATCCTTATAAATAAACTGCATAGTTGGAATCTAAACAACTACATTTTCTACATTCTCACCTAAAAACAGCCTCAAAAGTACATTGTGTTGACCAACAGCTGCAATATTTGTCAAACTGTAGTGAGTTTATTGATCTGCTGTCACTCTGTGTGGGCGGAGTAATACACAAGGGTTAATATATATTACTTTTGTGATGTCACTATATAAAACAGACAAACAAAATGTCCTTTACACATCCAGGTCAGTGATGTATAAAAATAAAAATGTATAAAAAGACTTAATTAAAAGGCTTAAACGGCACATTAAGTGGAACTTATTTTGTTCATGTTTGTTTTAGAAAAGAAGAACGCTTGAGCATTTTGTATGTTCAAAAAAATAAATCACACTTTGAAATGAGCATGATAAAACAAAAAAAAGACTTTAACCACTTTATTGATCTATACCTAAAAAAAAAAAGAAAAAAAAAAATTCATTTTCTTTTCGGCTTAGTCCCTTTATTAATCCGGGGTCGCCACAGCGGATTGAACCGCCAACTTATCCAGTATATGTTTTACGCAGCGGATGCCCTTCCAGCTGCAACCCATCACTGGGAAACATCCATACACACTCATTCACTACGGACAATTTAGCTTACCCAATTCACCTATACCACATGTCTTTGGACTTGTGGGGGAAACCGGAGCACCCAGAGGAAACCCACGCGAACACGGGGAGAACATGCAAACTCCACACAGAAACGCCAACTGACCCAGCCGAGGCTCGAACCAGCGACCTTCTTGCTGTGAGGCGAACGTGCTATCCACTGCGCGACCGTGCAGCCCAAAAGTAAATTCATGTTCTGTAAAAACTATAATTACACCATAAGAAGTGCAACAAGAAGTACACTAAAATCCGCAGTGAACTGAAAGCTCTGGACTGTTGTTTTGTAGAGTCCAGCATCACACTAAATGACCATCGCAGACTAATAAAAAAGGAGTGAGTCACAATGCATCAGGTCAACCATGAGAAAAGTCAGCGAGACTCTAATTATTCTACTATATTCTCGACTCTAATTGTATATTTGGAAACCTCCTGAAAGCTTCCTTTCAGGATTTACAATAAAAAAACAATTATCCATTTAGCTTAAAACGTCCATGCTTATTAGACAGCCTTAAAAACTACCATTTGAACATTTCCTTTCTGTCAAAGCCAGTCATTAAATGTGCATTTACTGGAGGAAATACCACTGTAGTCAAAGAGAAAACAGAAAGACAGACTTTCAGTTAAAGCAGGATTGTGATATAAATCCTCGCCATAAGACTTTGGAATAGCAAATATTTTCAGTTAGAGACTTTTCTAACATTTGTTTTCATACATTCTTACAGAAAGACTAAGATAACAAAATGACCAAATTACATCTGTAAGTTATTAAATGAAGATTAATTCATTGCATAAATAAATGAAAGTAGGAAAAAAAAAAAAAAAAAAGGAATTCTGCTTCGCCTCGCAGTTTGATCTTTAGTTTTATAAATGATGCCTAAAATTGATGATTATTTATTTTTTTATGAAGAATCATTTGCTGTTTTGCTTATTTGTTGCTTTGGACAAATGTAAAAAAAAAAGAAGAAAGAAGAAGAAGAAAAAAAAAAAAAAAAAAGTTCACCACTTCTGTTGCATTTGCAAAACTCATTCATTCATTCATTCATTCATTCATTCATTTTCCATTGGCTTAGTCCCTTATTTATTAGGGGTCACCACAGCGGAATGAACCGCCAACTATTCCAGCATATGTTTTACACAGCGGATGCCCTTCCAGTCACAACCCAGGACTGGGAAACACCCATACACTCATACACTACGGCCAATTTAGTTAATCCAATTCACTATACTGCATGTCTTTGGACTGTGGGGGAAATCGGACCACCCAGAGGAAACCCACGCCAACACGGGGAGAACATGCAAACTCCACATAGAAATGCCAAATGGACTCGAACCAGTGACCTTTTTGCTGTGAGGCAACAGTACTAACCACTGAGACACCGTGTCGACCATTTGCAAAACTTAAATTTATTATTATTAACTCATGAATGACTCTGGATTTTAGTCTTCAATCCATATACTTGGAAAAAATTTTTTTTAAAATATTTTACCCAAATCTTAGTTGAAACAAGCATTTTAAGAGTATGAAATAACAAAAACACTTTGCAATTTATTCTGAAAATTATTATTCCTTGTTTACACATTTCCAAGTAGTGATGTCACAGTTTTACACTAAAGTAAACAAACGTGTTTATGTTTTAAATTTTGGTCTGATGCAGGCTACTTTTTATTAGCCCAAAGACACGTGAATTATATGCACACAAAAAAAAAAAACTGTACATCATCAGTCACAGTTTCTGAATTTGTTTTTTGAAAGAAAAGATTTGTTCTGTTATGCATTTATACATTTACTTACATAATCTTATTCCACTCGTTCTTTAATTATCTTTATTAATCCATTTAATATTTCTTATATGTTATGTTATTTCTTATAACAGCTTAAGAATAATCATGACCTAATATGGAAACGAAACGTAAAGAAAACCTAACTGGAAAGAGGCAAATAACACTTTCTATCAGTATGTCATAAATTTAGATTATAGATTTAGATTTAGCACTGCCTGTTCCAGGTTTTCTAGTTCCTTAAAAATATTTCACACAACAGAATGCTTCCATGTGCAAAAAATTATTATTATTTTTTTTACGAAAGCTGTCACCTTTTCAAAACTAAACACATTTGAGAAATTCCAGCATTTTGGATGTGACATTTGCTGTAAAACCTTAAACCATAAATTCACAGAGAAAGTATATATGCTAACATTATATTGAAACATCTGTTTATATTTTCCAAAACTACTAACCATAAAGTTAAGGGATCAGAAAAATGTCAATCTGTAAACATATTTTAGATTTTAAATAAGGAAAATAAACATGCGTTATGGATGTCACCAAAAAAAGTCTGCGAGTTTACAGTATACAGCATACTCTGTGAAATTAAACTGCACAACCCAAAAGAAATAACGCTAATCAAAAGGATAAGAGTCGGCTCACTATAGAACAAAAATGATTGATTTTATTTTATTTGACATTTTTGTATTTATGAGGGAAAAGCTTTATTATGGATGTGACATCTCTCTGTTATGGATGTGACCGATGTGAAATTGGCACTTGTGTGACTTTGGTAAATTAATTACAATTGTTTGAAATCATTGACAGAGATTTGAGTATTTTTGCAGTACTGTAAAATACAAGCCTACACAAAACACTTTGGCGAAACAGGCTGACATTTGCATGGAATTGATCATTTGTATCTTATTTACCCCTAAAGGATTCATATTGTTACTTCAGTTCTCCAGTTGACAGCATTTGTACCCTTATTTTTTGCAGTGAATGCAAACCTGTAGCTCGACATTGGCCAAAAGAGGGCAGCAAAAAGCCAAAAGAAAAAGCCAAAAGAGGCGCTGAGAGTAGCCTATGAATAAATAAATTCTGCTGCTTCTCGTCGTGAACTCTGTTAACACTCACTCACCCGCAGTCTCTCCTTCGCGTTTGCGAGCTGTCGTCTTTTCACAGCTTTATCCCGGTCCTCCGTGTCGATGTACTGGCCGTCATCCAAACGCACGAATTTACCGATATTGACGTGAACGGGGAGGGAAGGTTCGGCACTTTCGCGCAGTAAGACATCGCCCATGAGTTCCCTCTCCGGGACCTTCATGAGTCCCACTATGGCCCTGAACTTTTTGCCGGTCATTTCACACGACATTCTTTTCAAAATACTAAATGAGATAACAGTTAGTGGAGAGAAAACATTTTAAATGGTCATACTGTACAGACTATTGGTCTAAGAGTTGACCAATCGACTTGAATATAAATGTAGCTAATTCAAACGAATAGCACCTGTGCGCGAATCTCCACCCACCCTTTCTCACGGGACCACCTGTGGTATTAAAGCGCCATATCACGTTTCATCACTAGGTGGCAGTGTGTGGTAATTAACTACCTGTATCGGGCCTGTGCTGTATGGCAAGCCGTTTTGACTTTTATTCATCCGCACAGGATATGAATTCTTGGTGATATCAACAGTTCAGTTAGTAAGCATGCTAGTTCTTGATTTCAGGCATTTATTTTTACATTTATGCTAGTCAAAACGTCAGTTCTGAATATCAACAATGATGCCTTTCAGAAACAGCATTCGTGATATCGTGACATATTTCAGCTTGTAGAAATACAATTCATTTTTCAACAGTTACAATGCTAATTTTGTTAATTTTAATAATCTGATTTAATCTTATTTGAAATCAGAAAATACATTTCCACTAGTCAAAATGTTATTCAATCTTATATCAATAACGACGTTCTCGCTTGCAGAAATTTAATTATTGATATCAGGAATTTAAATTTCAACTCATAAAAATATAATTCTTGACATAAACAATTAATTTTCAGCAGTTACAATGCTAACACTTTCTGATAACTACAATGCTAACCTTCATAAATTACAAGGCCTGTAGCCAGCCTATTGGAAAGGGTGGTTATTTTTTTCTCAAAAAGTGGATCTTTTTGCAGTTATTCTCCCAAATTTCTATTAAATTATGAGATTCAAATACTGCATTTTAGTGACATTTTAAGCACTAATATTTGCTGCATTAGCTTGTCGGATGGTGATCATAACCACACTATTTGATACAACAAAAATATTTCCTACTTTGTCAAAGTGCTTACCATACTGATTTACCACAAAGTGTTTATTTAGAAATGTGCGTTTAAACTGTAATTTATTACCGTTTTATAAATAATGTTATGAAATTAACATTTTAAATTAAACATTTTGAATAAAAATAATTATTTTTAAAATACAAATTTATCATCATGCATAATTAACAAAAACAATTAGGAATATGTTAAAACTTATTAAAAACCAACTAAAAAACATATTAAAAACTGTAGTCTGTAGGTAAATAACAAACTGGCCAGCTCATTTCCTCAGTCAGAATTTGTAAATTTGAAAAATTAAAAATTAAATTTGTCCTAAAGCCTTCTTCTATCAGTTATTTTCACTATTTATGATAGCATACTGTCAAAAATGGAACTAATGAGCTCATATAGGGGTCAAATTCTGGTCTTTGTCAGTGGGGGGGTGGGTCTTTCGAACCACCCGAACCCCCCCTGGCTACGGGCCTGTGGTACAAAACGCTGCAGCCTGTATTATCACTAACACTCCCTCTATCTGTCACATCACACCCATTCTACAACAGCTTCATTGGCTTCCCATCTTTTTCAGAATTAATTATAAAAATACTTCTTCTCACTTTTAAAGCCATTCATAATCTTGCTTCTCCATACCTTACTAATCTTGGTCATATCGCCACACCTTCTCAAACACTCAGATCTTCTTCTTCCATCCACCTCACTGTTCCCTCTGTCTGCCTTGTCACCAGGGAGCAGAGCCTTCAGCCACTCTGCTCCTCAGCTTTGGAATTCACTTCCTCCTGATCTCCATAATTTAAACTCTCTTTTACAAAGAGCTAGAGAGTCATTCAGGTTCCTGGGCACCACCATCTCTCAGGATCTGAAGTGGGACATTTACATAGACTCTATTGTGAAGAAAGCCCAGCAGAGACTGTACTTCCTTCGTCAGCTGAGGAAGTTCAACCTGCCACAGGAGCTGCTCGTACAGTTCTACTCAGCTGTCATCCAATCCATCCTCTGCACTTCAATCACCGTCTGGTTCGGCTCAGCTGCCAAAACCGACCTCCGTAGGCTACAGCGAATAGTCCGGACTGCTGAACGAATCACTGACACTACCCTTCCTACACTTCAAGAACTGTACTCTTCCAGAGTGAGTAAAAGGACTCGCAAAATCACTCTGGACCCTTCACACCCAGCACACTTTCTGTTTGAACTGTTACCGTCTGGCCGGCGCTACAGAACACCGAGCACAAAAACAGCCAGACACAGGAAAAGTTTCTTTCCTCAGGCCATCTACCTCATGAACAGTTAACTATTCCCCTACTGTGCAATAAACATGTGCAATACTTTTTCATACGCATTTGTACACAGCACCTTATAACAGTATACAATGCAATACTTTCTCCATACGCATTTGTACACAGCACCTTATAACTTGTAAAACTTGTATATTTATAACAAATCTGTACAACAATTCATCATCCAGAGCTCTATTGTCTAACTGCATCTCTGTTTAATGTTTGTCGTATTTTATTTTATTTTTTTTCCTCATATTTATTTTGTGTTGTCACTTGTCACTTTATGTACACTGGAAGCTTCTGTAACCAAAACAAATTCCTTGTGTGTGTAAGCACACTTGGCAATAAAACCGATTCTGATTCTGATTCTAATTCTGATTCTGATAAACTTATAAATGCTTCTAAACCAGCTACATGTATGTTAGACCCAATTCCAACTAAATTACTGAAAGAATTGCTACCTGTAATAGGAGAACCTCTTCTTAACCTCATCAACTCTTCTCTATCTTTAGGCCATGTTCCAAATCCTTTCAAGCTAGCTGTTATTAAGCCTATTATTAAGAAACCACAACTGGACCCCAGCAACTTAGCAAATTATAGGCCAATTTTGAAATCTTCCATTTATGTCTAAAATACTAGAAAAAGTTGTTTCTGCCCAATTATGCTCCTTTCTGCAGATGAACAATGTTTTTGAAGTGTTTCAGTCAGGTTTCAGGCCTCATCACAGTACAGAAACCGCATTAGTGAAAATAACCAACGATTTACTCTTAGCTGCTGACCAAGGGTGCATCTCCTTATTAGTTTTTCTTGATCTCAGTGCTGCATTTGACACCATCGACCACAATATCCTCATAGATCGCTTAAATTCTACAGGTGTTCGGGGACAGGCTCTACAATGGTTTAAGTCATACTTAACTGACCGTTACCAGTTTGTGAATATAAATGGACAGCTTTCACAGGTCAGGCCAGTACAGTATGGGGTGCCTCAAGGATCAGTTTTAGGCCCTTTGCTGTTCACAATATACATGCTACCCCTGGGAGACATTATAAGAAGACACGGGATCAGCTTTCACTGCTATGCAGATGATACTCAATTATATATTTCAACAAAACCTGATGAGACGTCTGAACTGTCTAAGCTAACTGAATGTATTAAAGATGTTAAAGACTGGATGACCAAAAATTTCCTTCTCTTAAATTCAGACAAAACAGAATTATTACTTATTGGGCCTAAATCCTGTACACAGCAGATCTCACAACTCGACCTGCAATTAGAGGGACACAAAGTTAGCATTAGCTCTACTGTAAAAGATCTGGGTGTTATACTAGACAGCAATTTAACTTTTGAAAATCATATCTGCCATGTCACAAAAACCGCCTTCTTTCATCTGAGAAATATCGCTAAGTTATGAAGTGTGCTATCCATCTCAGATGCAGAAAAGCTAGTTCATGCTTTCATGACTTCTAGGCTGGATTACTGTTATGCTCTGTTCGCTGGTTGCCCAGCATCCTCTATTAATAAACTTCAGCTAGTACAAAATGCAGCTGCCAGAGTTCTTACCAGGTCTAGAAAATATGATCATATCACCCCAATTTTATCCTCCTTACACTGGCTGCCTGTTAAGTTCCATATTGATTATAAAGTATTGCTTCTTACCTATAAAGCTTTAAATAATCTAGCTCCTGTTTATTTAACCAACCTTCTGTCTCGCTACAATCCAACCCGCTCTTTAAGATCTCAAAACTCAGGCCTTCTGGTAGTACCTAGAATAGCAAAGTCGAGTAAAGGTGGTCGAGCCTTCTCATTTATGGCTCCTAAACTCTGGAATAGCCTTCCTGATAATGTCCGAGGCTCAGACACACTCTCTCAGTTCAAAACTAGATTAAAGACCTATCTTTTTAGTAAAGCATACAATCAATGCATCGCATAACGGTATGATGCATAAATGTGCTCCATGCAGGTGAGCTGGCTCGACATCACCTGTAGGACACACTCCTCAATACACCAGACATTGTGTTAGAAACTCTCATATGCTTTACATGTTTGTTTCTATGTTTGTTTATTTAACTGCTATTTTCATCTATAACACTCTATTTTTGCATCTCGTTTAAATACACTATGAACAGCAGCTACGCTAATTATTTTCTTTATTCTCTATTTCCACCTGGGAATACTCATTCCAAGGTCCTTAGAGACTATGCAGCGCCATTGATGCGATCCAAGACCTGTGAAGAGATGATCCCAAGATATCCATAATCCTGGACCAGGTCGTATCCCGAGCTGATGCTGTGGTCGTCATGGAGAAATGGAGTGCATGAGACTAATTCCTGAATGACCACTGTGATAAACGAGTCCCCACATTGATCCTGCGGGCCAACCTGACCGCCTGCTGGTGCCCTACTCACACCTGCAGCCTCTCCACGATGGACGTCCAGCTTCTTCAGCCTCCAGCGCCTAGACTGCAGCTCTGAACAGGAAGTTTGGCCAGATGAAAAATGGTCGTGCCTAACAGAGCCTAGTTTCTCTCGAGGTTTTTTTTTCCCTTCACTTCGTCAATTGGTGAAGTTTGTTTTCCTCGCCACTGTTGTCACTGGCTTGCTCGGATCGGGACTTGTAGAGCTGTGCTTCGGTGGATTTGCTCTGCGGTGTTTGAACTTTCAGCAGTGAAATTTAGACCACACTGAACTAAACTAAACTAAACTTCAACTATGAAATCTGGACTTTACTAGAACTATGTTAAGCTGCTTTGACACAATCTACATTGTGAAAAGCGCTATATAAATAAACTTGACTTGACAATTTAAATCCAAACTCAAAACACATCTGTTTAGAACAGCCTTCTCTCTTTAACTCAACTGCACTCTTTAAAATTGTATTGTATTCTATTGACTTTTATATTGTGGTTTTATTTAAACTGACTCTCCTTGCTGTCTTGTATGGTGACCTTGAGTGCCAAGAAAGGCGCCTTTAATAAAATACATTATTATTATTAGAACTCTTGATTTTAGGATTTAAATTTCTTCTTATTTAATATCAGAAATGACATTTCCACTAGTCAAAATGTTCACTTTTATCAATAACTGTGTTCTCACTTGCAGAAATTGAATTCTTGATATCAGGAATTAAAATTTCAACTCATAAAAATATAATTCTTGATATAATCACTTCATTTTTCAACAGTTACAATGCTAACTCTTGATTCGTTCATTCATTCATTTTTTTTTCGGCTTTGTCCCTTTATTAATCTGGGGTCACCACAGCGGAATGAACTGCCAACTTATCCAGCATATGTTTTACTCTTCCAGCCGCAACCCATCACTGGAAAACACCCATACACTCCCATTCACAATCATACACTACAGATAATTTAGCTTACCCAATTCACCTATAGCGCATGTCTTTGGACTTGTGGGGGAAACCGGAGCACCCGGAGGAAACCCACGCAAACACGGGGAGAACATGCAAACTCCGCTAACTCTTGATTATAGGATTTAAATTTCTTCTGTCAAGCTTTTGATATCAGCAATTAGGCTGATATGTGTTCTTGCTAGTTCGCAGAAATACAATTATTGCTCGTAAAAGCCTTTAATTTTGTTTGTGTTGTAATATCAGAAACTCTCCTAATTATTGATATACAGTCAAAACAGCTTGACACATCTGTGTATGTAAAATGCTATTACGCCACTGAGTCTCTTTGGAAACGGCTGATGTGATTAAACATGGAGCTCTTATTCTGCTGGCAGTAATGTCAATATCATGATAAATACCTATTTTAATTGAATGGATCGACTGTGATAATTATCACGTGGGGAAGCTGCCACATGAGCTGTAGGTCAGTAGCACTTGAATGCATTAAAATATAACAAAGATTAAAATGCATTTCAAGCATGGGAATATTTTTTTGCCAGGGCATACAGCCATGTGTGTTTTGCGTTTTTGGCATTTAGACAATTCTATCTATGAATTTGTGTTTTTGTTCTATACTTGTTTTACCATTTAAAATGTTCAAACTGCTTATTGCAGACTCTATGTATAGCCAGGAAAAAGTCCAAATATAGTAAATTAGTATTATATTATGTATAAATGTTATGTTTATTATTTTTATAGTGTATATGTATATATAAGCATCATGGTGGCTCATTGGTTAGCAATGTCGCCTCACAGCAAGAAGGTTGCTGGTTAGAGTCCCGGCTGGGCCAGTTGGCATTTCTGTTTAGAGTTTGTATGTTCTCCTCATGTTGGCGTGGGTTTCCTCCGGGTGCTCCGGTTTCCCCCACAGTCCAAAGACATGTGCTATAGGTGAATTGAATAAACTAAATTCGCCATAGTGTATGAGAGTGTGTGTGAATGTGAGAGTGTATGGGTGTTTTCCAGTACTGGGTTGCGGTTGGAAGGGAATCCACTGTGTAAACATATGCTGGAATAGTTGGCGGTTCATTCCGCTGTGGCGACCCCTGATAAATAAGGGACTAAGCTGAAGGAAAATGAATGAATGAATGAATATATAGAAATTGCCAGAAATTGATCCCAGAGCATGAAACAGCTAAATACTTTTATATAAAATACTGTATCTTGAGCATAAGCCTAACTTCTATAATAATAATAATAATAATAATAATAATAATACGAAGAAGATGAAGAAGAAGTATATGATTACTCATTATTGAAAAATGTATTATAAACTATTTTTATAGTGTGTATGTATAGAAATTGACTTGATAAAAAGTGCTAAAATCCCAGAGCATGAAACAGCAAAATACTTTTATATAAAATACTGTATATTGAAGAAGAAGAAGAATATAATTATTATTGTTCAAAAAATTACAACAATATGTTTTAATTCCCACTAAATTACAGCATTCTCTAAAAGCTGTTAAAGGGATAGTTCACCCCCCAAAAAATCTGTTATAATTTCCTCCTGCTTCCTTCACTTGTTCCAAACCTGATTGATTTTCTGTTGAACACTAA
>CAIGQV010016645.1:21283290-21304909 GCA_903798115.1 Danio jaintianensis | reverse complement strand
TGTTTTCTAAGAAATCATCCTTCAGAAGAAGAAGAAAGCAGAAAAGCATCTTTATGGTGAGTCATTTGTGTAATTTTTTTCTTCTTCTCTTTTTAATATATAGCACGCTTAATTACAGGCTTTTATAACAATACCGGCAGCGAGGCCTGAAAATAATCCAATGTAAATATCCTGTTCAGCTTAATTGCTTTCCGGTTAAAGTCATAAAACCACACCAAAGTCCAATACATCTTTTGGATATGAACAGAGATCCAGATGATGCATCATAAAATCACCAGATTGATCATCAAACACATGATCTGAAGGAATGGTGGAAAATTTGATATCAGTATGAATAAATGAGTAGGCTATACAGTCAGTAGTGCTATGTTTCAGCATTTCGTAATACTTTTTAAAAGTTTTTTTTTATTTGCTATATGCAGGACATAACATTCTGTGTATTTACATGCTGTTATTCCTCATATCTTAATGCAAGCAAGTTACTACAAAGCTCATTTATTGTTAGTGTTCTTATTACATTTGATGTTGAACTAATATGAAATAGAAACCTGTTTCTTTCTTCTGTTGAACACAAAAGAAGATAATTTGAAGAATGTTGGAAACCGGTAACCATTGACTTCCATAGTATTTGTTTTTCCTACTATGGAGGTCAACGGTTTTCAGATTTCTTTAAAATATCTTCTTTAGTGTTCAACAAAAGAAAGAAACCCCTAAAGGTTTAGAACCACATGAGATTTAGTAAATAGTGTGTAAATGTCCATTTTGTGGGTGAACTATCCCTTTAACTTAAAAAAAAATGCATTTTTCATCAAATAAACTCAAATTCATTTGAATTTTATCCATCACTTTGAACTATAAAAAACACACAATATAATAAGCAATTATTATTTGATGTTACAATTATGGCGGATCATTCCGCTGTGGCGACCCCAGATTAATAAAGGGACTAAGCCGAAAAGAAAATGAATGAATGAATGAATGTTACAATTATTACACATTATTATTCATTCATTCATTCATTTTCTTTTCGGCTTACTCCCTTTATTAATCTGGGAATAAACCACCAACTTACAACTTCACCTATAGCGCATGTCTTTGGACTGTGGGGGAAACCGGAGCACCCGGAGAAAACCCACATGAACATGGGGAGAACATGCAAACTCCACACAGAAATGCCAACTGACCCAGCCGAGGCTCGAACCAGCGACCTTCTTGCTGTGAGGCGACAGCACTACCCACTGTGCCACCGCACTGCCCTATGCATTATTAAGACTAATATAAATAAAAATAGGGGCTGCACGGTGGCGCAGTGGGTAGCACGTTCGCCTCACAGCAAGAAGGTTAAATTGCTAAGCTAAATTGTCCGTAGTGTATGTGTGTGAATGAGAGTGTATGGGTGTTTCCCAGTGATGGGTAGCAGCTGGAAAGGCATCCGCTGAATAAAAAATATGCTGGATAAGTTGGTGGTTCATTCCCAGATTAATTAAGGGACTAAGCCGAAAAGAAAATGAATGAATAAATGAATGAATAATAATGCGTAATGACTGTAACATTAAATAATAATCGCTTATTATATTGTGTGTTTTTTATAGTTCAAAGTGATGGATAAAATTCAAATGTATTTGAGTTTATTTGATGAAAAATGCATTTTTTTTTTAAGTTAAAGGGATAGTTCACCCACAAAATGAACATTTACACACTATTTACTAAACCTCATGGGGTTTACTATTTACTATTTACTACTACTATTTACTATTTACTATTTACTATTTACTAAATTTACTATTTACTAAACCTCTTTAGGGGTTTCTTTCTTTTGTTGAACACTAAAGAAGATATTTTAAAGAAATCTGAAAACCGTTGACCTCCATAGTAGGAAAAACAAATACTATGGAAGTCAATGGTTACCGGTTTCCAACATTCTTCAAATTATCTTCTTTTGTGTGAATGAGTGTGTATGGATGTTTCCCAGTGATGAGTAGGCTGGAAGGGCATCCGCTGCGTAAAACATATGCTGGATAAGTTGGCGGTTCATTCCGCTGTGGCGACCCCAGATTAATAAAGGGACTAAGCCAAAAAGAAAATGAATGAATGAATAAATAAAAATACACAATTAACTGACATAACAAAAAGCCATCATTGACTCTATAACACAAAAACTGAAAGCAGCTCAAAATGTGGGTCCGTGTATTTCAATTATTCATGCAAGAGACCGTAGGTGTCCTTTTTTTTGGTGAACAATCGAGGTCCAAATGTAGGTTTGGAATCTGATCAGCTGCTGTCTTACATTAATGCGCCTGTGGGATGTCAGGAACTCAATCTATGCTAATCTGATAACAGCTCTCTCCAAAGACGGTCTGTGCATTTATAATCACATTAACCCAAGTTAATATGCAAAGTGTTACAGGTGTTTTAAAAGTTTGCTTCACTCTCAGAAATAAAGATGCAAAAGCTGTTGTTTGTACTCAAAGGAACACTCCACTTTAAAAAAACAGGCCCATTTTACAAGTACCCTAGAGTTAAACAGTTTTTGAATCAATTCAGATGATCTCCAGGTATGGCGGGAGCACTTTTAGCATAGCTTAGCATAGATAATATATCGCCTGCTGCAGCGAAGATTATTACACCTGAATGATAGTATAAGTCCTAGACATATTGACCTAGAAAATAGCAACTTTTGATTTTTTGTCTGTGTTTAGTACAGGATGTTAATACAAAAGAGTCAAGCTTTAAATTACCGAAACTCTTTGGTCATTTTTGAGCAAGAAGCTAATGGTATAATCTGATTTAATAATCTATGCTAAACTAAATGTGCTGAAGTTGTTCAAACAAAAGGCCTGTACACTTCCTACTCATTTCTGACAGCTGAGTTATTTTCTCATGCCACAATCATTGTTCTCTAATTCTGATGACTGCTTTACACAAAATAATAACATTTAAATGGATACAACTGACACTGTCTGTCTCAGAACCACAGCTTCAGCTGAAAATCTTCTTGAAAGTCACCATGATTGTCACCAAGATTGTCCTTTTTTTCCTTTATTGTGATGTAAATCCACTTGAAATTGATTGTTGATAGATGGGTGATAAATTGTTAATAGATGGGTGTTGCTATCAAAATGGAGGAAGATTGACGAATGGATGAAGGTAGAGCAGAAACAAGACACGCCCTGATAACCCCGCCCTAAAGCACCGATAGCCCCACCCTAAATCACTGATAGTCCTGTCCAAAATCACTGATAGCCCTGCCCTAAAACACTGATAGCACCTCCCAAAAGGCATTCCATGTTACCAGAAGTGAAGAAATGTCTTTTTGAGGTGAGAGAGAAGGTTATGTTTGATTAAAGATTTTGAGGGCAAATGGATTTTTGAAAAATTATGAAATGCACAGATACATTGTTTATAACAAGCACTATTATATACATATATGAAAATAAGAAGACATTTTGATTTCATTCCAACTTAAAAACCAAAGGAATATGTCAACTTGTGGCCTGAGAGTGAATAAATTAACAGCAAACTATCACTTATGGCTGATCTGTCTTTAATATTAAGTTTGTTCTTGCTTAAAACAATAAGCTGCAACCCATCACTGGGAAACACCCATACACTCATTCACACACATATACGGACAATTTAGCTTACCCAATTTACCTACAGCGCATGTCTTTGGACTGTGGGGGAAACCGGAGCACCCGGAGGAAACCCAAGCCAACACGGGGCGAACATGCAAACTCCACACAGAAATGCCAACTCACCCAGCTGAGGCTCGAACCAGCGACTTTCTTGCTGTGAGGCGACATCGCTACCCACTGCGCCACCGCACCGCATTATTATGACTAATATAAATAAAAATACACAATTAAATGATTTAACAAAAAGCCATCGTTGACTCTATGAAAGCAGCTCAAAATGTGGGCCCGTGGGCACCGTGTTGCCCATGATGAGCAATTTGTATTGTTAAATCTTACTGCATCATTGTCCAAATGTACATTTTATTCAGTTATTTGTAACTTAAAAGAAAACTAACATCTTTTTGAGCATCTTTTTTAGTTCATAACTTGATCTAACTGCTCTCAATTAAGACATTCATTCATTCATTTTCTTTTTGGCTTAGTCCCTTTATTAATCTGGGGTCACCACAGCGGAATGAACCGCCAACTTATCCAGCATATGTTTTACGCAGCGGATGCCCTTCCAGCTGCAACCCATCACTGGGAAACATCCATACCCACTCATTCACACACATCACGGACAATTTAGCTTACCCAATTAACCTATACCACATATTTTTGGACTTGTGGGAGAAACCGGAGCACCCGGAGGAAACCCACGCGAACACGGGGGGAACATGCAAACTCCACACAGAAACGCCAACTGACCCAGCCGAGGCTCGAACCAGCGACCTTCTTGCTGTGAGGCAAACGTCCTACCCACTGCGCCACTGTGCAGCCCTTCAATTAAGACATAATTTACCAAAAAAAGCAAAAATTTAAACAAAACAAACATAACTTTAACTTACATTTACAAATCGGCAACCTAAAATTATCACCATTTTGAAAAAGTAACACCCTAGTGGGAGTTTGTGTAGATTTCTTTCCTTCTAAATGAGTTTTCAGCAAAATGATGAAAACTGTACTGACAACACTAGTCAATTTAAAAACAAATAGAGATGTAAAAAGAAATAAGTTATTATTAAAAATATCCTAATCAAAACCTGACATGAAATCCCATGGCTGGCTTTAGACTGTAGCAGATGGCTATGCATTTTTACTAATGTTAGTATTTTCAGTGACCTTCTGAACTCTCCCTATGTGGAACTAATGCATCTGAACCATCAAAAAATACCATAGACTCCCAAATGTGTGGGTGGACAAATACAAGTTTTGAAATGAAGATGCTGTCGCAATTAAAAATATGGAAGTGGTGATGAATAGAGACTGTGTTGTCATGGGCCCTAAAGGAGACATGCCTACATGCACATAGTGGAAATCAAATGAGATAATTTCCTAAATTTCAACATTTTTTTGACAGCTGTAACCATCAGAACGTTTTTTCTCTCACATTATAATCATTGCTCTCTAATCATTGTTCTATAAGTTTGGTGACATTTAAATTGATTTAAATGGCTTGTCTGGACCAAAGTTTCAGCTGAAAATCTTCTTTAATACTGAGGGAAAAAGTCATATTGGGTGGTCTGAAAGTGAGAACAGCAAACTATCCCAAACTAATATTAAGTGTTGATGGTTAAAGCAAAAAAGCTAGTGGGGTCAGAAAAAGAATCTTGCTTATCCATTTTAATTAAGTTCATTTTTCTTACAGCCCTTTTCTTCTGTATTTTCTTCAACTTTAAAGATTTTTTTTGCATTCAGATAAGCAATGGGGTATGTGCACACGGACTTTTAATTTTCAGACAGCCAGCCATCCAACGGCTTCCAGTGAACTGTCTTTCCATTACAAAATTGCCACGTTTAAGATATGTTTTCTTTAAAAATGAGTGATCTTCACTGCCTGATAGATATACGATATAAAGTGGGTCTCAGACCAGACAAGAAGCACTGCATTAAATTCCATTTTTCCCTGCCATCTCTTTAAAATATGAAAAATTATTTTACCCCAGTATTTTCAATGGAGTTTCTATCATAGCCTACGGATCCTGACGGTGCTAGAGGTTACACGGTCTATCATCTCGTTTTATGCTTGAACAACTAAATGAATGCTTAGGTTTATTTAACTGATAATGACAATGTTGATGATGTAAAAGGAACCTAATAAAGTTTAAAATAGTCACATAAACCTTTCACCTGAAGTTTACCATTGGCTGAAGAACACTAGCTGTGCATATAGCCTATTTGATTCTTTAATTTTGATACAGGTGTTCTTGCCCAAATGTACATTTTATTCAGTTATTTTTTTCTTACCTCAAAGAAAACTAACATAGCCCATTTTCATATATTTTTTCTTAATTTCTAACAATTGATCCAATTGATCTCAATTAAGACATAAATATTAAACCCAACAACTGGATATTGAAATTATATTTCACTTTTGATACAATGACTTGATGACTGCGCAAAATTCCATAGACAAAAGTTTATGTTAATACTTTATAATCTTTTCATTTATTTATTATTATTATAATTCAAATATTTGATATATAAGCTATATGTAAATTAATTGAATAAATATAGTAATGAAATGTATGTAATAAAGAACCACTATTGAGAGAGATATAAATATAAAAATGTATATAAATATATATAAAATACTATATATAATACTATTTATAATAACTATATACGTATATAGTATTTATATATATATATATATATTTATATAAATATAGGCTATATATACACACACATCAATATAATAAGATATATAGAAAGAACCAACTCAAGTCACCGACAAAGTTATGTAATATAACCTTGTCGGTGTCTTAGTTTGGCTGAGAGTCTGGGTTGGGGTCGGTGAAGTTCGGCACACCTTTTTCAAGGCCAATCAGCGGCAAGGATCTCAGTGACGTAGGCTACTCAAATTACAAATGTGAAGTGGGTGGAATTAATAGTGACATCACTTCGCATCATCATCGTAAAACCCGGATAACGCGATTAAGAAAGAGTTTCAGAAACTCGAAGAACATGAGCACGCGCCCAAAGTGACTTACAATCAGTTCAGATCCCATTCAACACGCTTAAGAACTTAAACAGGCCCAAAGTTTACTGAAGACGATGATCGCCTCTCATTTACTAGCGTACTACTTCACTGAGCTTCACCATGACCACGTCCAGAAAGTAAGTAATGTAGCCGGCTGGCGCTAAAAAGCCGGCTTATCGACATCTCTCATGGTTTATTGACATAATTAAGCTGGCGGATGAGTGGAGATAATTATCGGGAAGTTACATGTGTTTGTTTGTTTTTATTGTGAAACATTTTCATCTTTTAACAACTAACACGTGTGTGTGTGTGTGTGTGTGTGTGTGTGTGTGTGTGTGTGACAGACAGCGAGGTCGGTGTTTCATCACTTGACACAAGATGATACTACACTAGGATTCTTCTGATAAGGCTTTGCAGTCTGCTTTTAGATACATTTCAAGTAATATTTAGTTTGTATTGTAAATCCATAACGTCGGGTATATTGTCATTAGCACATGTTTCGTGCGTCATCCGAAAAATTTCCGCATTTTTAAACAATGTTGACTAACGAGTATGTAGGCTACAGTAGTATAGGAGGAGTACTGGGAATAACCTTGAATGATGTTCGTGCTCATTTATGTTTGTATTGTGTGATATAACTACATAGCCGTCAGTGTGTGTGAAATTAAAAATCTATTGAAGTTGATGATAAACACAAAAATGATATTTGATAAACTAGTCGGACGAGTTTTGTGACGCTTCCTGCCACGACGTACTTTTTAACTGAGCGAGGTTTTTTTTTTTTTTTCAACTGCGCGAGTGTTGCTGAGGTAACCTGAGCCACGCGCGCCCCTGCTGCTGGTCACGTGCTTCGCTTCTCTGCGCGCGACTTCTGTAATTTCCAGTATGACAAATCCTTTCAGTAAGTCCTGTGACTTCCGACATGTAGCCTTACTTAAAAAGAAGTGATAATGTCCTTAATCTGCGACTTCTAACTTTAGCTTTTTTTTTACTTTGATGCTTTCCAAACATTTCAGAAGCAGCTCATGACATGACATACCTAGTAATTACAGGATGTTTGCTTGCATGGATATTTGTGTTTCACTCCTACACATGCAACCATTTTTAGTTTGAAATGTGCCAGAGCCTAATATGGGTTTATAAAGTAGCTGAGTACAGTTGCAAGAGTGGTAAATGAAGTTTATGAAACGCATACACCTATGTTTCGTTAAACCAATGTTGACTTAACTGAACCGGTTGGTTGGTTGTCTGCCACATCAGCTTTTATCCTCAGCTTGTAAAACCTCTGTAGTATTTTAGATTATCAATAGATGTCAAAATGAATGTCAACAGTTTATGAATGACATCAGTATACATCATGTAAAATAGAACATTAGAGTCATATTTTTAATATTAAAATGGAGTGTCATTGTACACACCAGTATAGGGGCCTGTCAAATTTCTGTTTTGTTTTTATTCGGATGAATTCCCTTTTTTTTTTTTTTTTTTTAAACTATATCTTAATGGTACAAATCCATTTAGTAAATAAAAAAACACGTCAAGCTAATTGAAATTAAAACCTGAAATTAAACCAGTTTAATTCTAACATTAATTCATTAAAAGAAACATGATACATCATTTATGTAAATATGTAAAAAAATATCTGTGTCTTTCATTCATTCATTCATTTTCCTTTGGCTTAGTACCTTTATTCATCTGGGGTCGCCACAGCGGAATGAACCGCCAACTTATCCAGCATATGTTTTACACAGCGGATGCCCTTCCAGCTGCAACCCAGCACTGGGAAACATCCATACCCACTCATTCACACTCATACACTACGGCCAATTTAGTTTATTCAATTCACCTATAGCGCATGTCTTTGGACTGTGGGGGAAACCGGAGCACCTGGAGGAAACCCACGCCAACACGGAGGGAACATGCAAACTCCACACAGAAATGCCAACTGACCCAGTCAGGACTCGAACCAGCAACCTTCTTGCTGTGACAGTGCTAACCACTGAGCCACTGTGTCGCCTCAACTGAAATTAAACCAGTTTAATTTTAGCTTCAAATCATTAAAACAAACCTATTAGATAAGTTATGTAAAAATCTATTTGGTTCAATAAAATTACACCAGCTAAATCTTTTTTTATGACTGGGGCCATACATATGCAAGAGTCCAGTTTCTCTTCAATCTAATTGAGTTCATTTAGTGGAAATTATATTACTCTGCACTCATAACAAATAACAGATAAACCAAGACTGCAGTTTGGTCAATTTTCCTAACACCTCTCTGTAATAATTTGCATTTGACATGAAAATCACATTTACCGGTAGGAATGACATCCCGCCCTACTCATAATTCTCTCTTCATATAGCCTCTATTACATATCCATAATACACTGTGATATAGCCTGGTTCATTAGTTCGATGGATCATTTTGCTTTCTTACTACAATTGATCTGCTCCAGAGTTCGTTTCAATCGAGCCAAGACCACCTCATTCAGGCAATCTCGGACCGATTGTTTTGGCGCGGATCTGAGTGCGATTGCTGGTTTCACATATGCCAAACGAACCGCGCCAACTGGGGAAATGCGCCAGGTTCCGAAACAAAAGTCTAGGTGTGAAAGCATCCTAAAACATATGCTGGATAAGTTGGCGGTTCATTCCGCTGTGGCGACCCCTGATGAATAAAGGGACTAAGTCGAAGGAAAATGAATGAATGAATGAATGAATGAATGAATGAATGAATAGATAGTTGAGCCATAAAATGTGTCCACACGTTATTCCCCATTTCTTTTTTCTACATAATACAATATTTATTTACAATATTAATTATTTCATATTAATTATTAATGTTCTCTGTATGGAGATACAAATAAAATACTGTGGTAAAGCAAGTAACGTACATTATTGCTTAATAGACCTCCCAGATTATGAAATGACCAACATTTCTATCCTATTGCACTGGTGGTTTCAATAAAAATAATAGTGTTACTAAAAGTCATAACATGCTGACAAAGAAAAGTAAATGTTTAATGAAATTAAGTGTGATTTAAATGTCTAAATGCTTTCTGAGGCCAAGATGGGAGTTATGGTGAAGCTCCTTCTCTACCGCTGAGCTTTAAAAGACTTAAATATTGTCTTATATGAGCAGCTTTGTGTGGATTTGTTGCAACATCTTGTCTGTGTTGTGTTTGTGGAGCTGTCTGCACATGAAGCCAGTCAAAATTCCACTCTGATTCCTTTTATATCCACCAGCGCTCACGCTCTGACCTTCCCAGTGTCCGGACGTTATAGTACACACTTGTCTTGAGTTCAAGAGTTCTAAAACATCTTGTGCAAATGAAAAGAGTTTCCTTCCTCTTAAGGGTCCTCTTTTCCTCTGCACTGTTATCATGTCAATGCATTGTGAAGCCCAGTGAAGTGCTGTTTGTCTTTGCACACACACCAAGGTCAAACGAGGTGAACCATGACATTGGTGTTGAAATTGGCAAATAATTAAAATGTGTTGCGCTCCGTTCCGAGGAATGGTCACAGTCCGATTGAAATAAATTTAATTGAAATAATTACTTTTTAAATATTTTTATTGCAGGGCTAGAATTGAACAATGTTCCCAACCAATTATGCATAATTAGGGCAAATTAACTAGGGATGTATTTGGACTTTTGACTATTTGTAAAAAAAATTAGTCTATATTTTGCTAAAAAACAACAACTTCTGTCACATTCACTTTCATGTCATTCCACGTTTCTTTATTTTAAAGAATACTATATTTATTTACAGTTTTAAATCTAATATTATTTATTGATGAGAGCTGTGTGGACAAAAAAAAATACTGTGGCGGAGCAAGTAACTTACATTGCCCAGATTATTAATTTAATTAATAGTTTTAAGTAATAGTTTAAGTATTTTTTTTTAACATAACACGACTATTTAAAAATAATTTAATAATATATATATATATATATATATGTATGTACGTATGTATATATATATATGTGTATATATATATATATATATATATATATATATATATATATATATATATATGTGTGTGTCAAAAAAGATAATTCTGTTACCTACTATTTGGATAGCAAATAATCAAATTAAATAACTTATCTTAAATAACAACTTTCTGCTGATGTATATCTCAGTATTTATTTATTTATTTATTTATTTATTTATTATTTTTTTTTTACAAAAATATTTTTGAAAAGCTATAAAGAATGTTTTTTACTTGATGTTGTTTAAATTATGGAAGTACGTTAAAGATTAAACATAAGCAAATATAAACGCCACAGACTCTTCTGTGAACATTTTGAGGGATAATACAAGTTAATTGCAAATCAGAGCTTTATATTGAACAAGAAAATGTAAGTTGATTAAAGAAAATGTGCTAACTCTAATTATATTTATTGCCCCTGAAGAATAAACCAGTCATTATTAAACTATCTCTTTCTTAAAATTATAATTATATACTCATTTATTGTAGCACTGTGTACTAATGCATACAGTAAGTACCTGACATTTAGGACTTACTGTTCGGTCATTAAGTCAGTTATTTATTGAGTGCTGGACCTTGAGTTTGAGTTCAAGGAGACCAGTCTGGACTTCAACCAATTTGACTCCATATATGTATATACAATAAACAGTACATATAAATACATATATAAACTGTCTTCTCTCTCTCTCTCTTGATGAATAAAGGATTATTTTGATGCGGTTCTTTGCACAAGACTAAATAAATTCCACAAAACAACTTGTTTATGATTTGTAATCATTTGCCTTGCTATGTCCATACATACAACTTTTCTGGTGTTGTCAGTTTACTCTGTAGCTCACCTTGTACGGTGTTGTACTTGTGATGAAGAGCTCTCTGGTTTGAGTTTGGTGAAACACGGCTCTACGAAAGAGATAAATACAATGTAAAATCAAGGTAAAACTATGTGGTTGCAGTGCATTTTCTCTCATGTTTGCTTTTGAAAACACTATTGGTTGGATTTAGGAAAGTTTTTAGGTCAGTGGTTTGATAGGTTATCTTGACATCAAGCCCCGCCTCTTTGTGGACATGTACAAGATGGACATGCATCTAAAATGTATCTTAAGTAATGTATTTCAGATTCACAAAAATTTAGACAGTGCCCTCTAGTGGATTTGTCATCTGAAACGTGCAATGAAATGTACCCGGAGCAACGTATCTTACGTTTTGCAAAAATCTAGGCTAAGGCACCAATTTCCAGTGAGCCTGGGCTGATTGTATAATTGTGTTTCCAGTGAAAGGAAAGATATGTCTGACACTCGTGTTCTTTGTGATCTTTAACATTCATTTTTAAGTGGAGCCTTTATCCCTGTTGAACCCTGTGCATTAGTGAGCATACTGTAGACTGATTTATTTACCGTGTGACCTCGGCCCCCTATTTCTTCTGTCGGGCAGCAGTGTGACTATTTTATCCCCCGGTGGTGTCAAATGTCATATTCGTAACAGTCATGTGAGTTTTACATCTCGCTGTAGGTCTTATTTACCAAGACAGGCGATTTCTCCTGCTGAGATGGAAAAGTGTGGCTGAGTGCGAGTGCTGTCTTTCTTTGGAAACTGTGCCTCAGTATACAGTTGAAGTCAGAATTATTAGCCCTCCTTAATTGTTAGCCCCCTGTATATTTTTTTCCCAATTTCTTGTTAACGGAAAGGTTTTAGTTTTTCAACAAATTTCTAGACATAACAGTTTTAATAACTCATTTCTATGCCATGATGACAGTACATAATAATTTACTAGATATTTATATAGATATAAGATACTAGTATTCAGCTTAAAGTGCAATTTAAAGACTGGTTAATTAAGTTAACTAGGCAAGTTAGGGTAATTAGGCAAGTTATTGTATAACATTGTTTGTTCTGTAGACAATCTAATAATATTGACCTTAAAATTGTTTTAAAATTTTTTAGAAACTGCTTCCACTGTAGCCGAAATTAAACAAGAAGAAAAAATAGGAAATACTATGAAAAAAAAATCTTTGCTCTTTTAGTCATTGTTTGGGAAATATTAAAAAAATTCACTGGAGGGCTAATAATTGTGACTTCAACTGTATATAGACTGCAAAAAAAGCATTTTTTACTTCAAGTTTTTATCTCGTTTCTAGTCCAAATATCAAAAAATTCTAAAATCAAGAAGCATTTTCTAAATGTGTAAAAAACCAAAAAAACATTGTTTTGTTTTCAGAACTAATACATCCAAATTAAGTGTTTTTACTTAAAAAAGCAAAATAGTCTGCTAGTGGGGTCAGAATCTTGTTTTCGGTTTGATTATTTTACCTACTGCAATTTTAGATTATTTTGCTTGTTTTACATAAAAACACACTTAGTTTGGATGTGGTATTTCTGAGAACAAAACAATAGTTTTTTTATGTGTCTAGAAAATGCTTCTTGACATAATTATTTTAGACATTTAGACTAGAAACAAGACAAAATCTCTAAGCAGAAAAGCATTTTTTGCAGTCTACTCTAGGGCTGCACGATACACTGTAAAAGTGCTGGCTTCCACACAATTGATTTGTGTTGCGACAACATGAAGGAATTAAATTTGTAAAAACGAATGAGTTAACTTAAGTGGATAAAATATAACACAATTAGTGATTTATTTTTGGGGCAACTTAATATATATATATTTTTTCAGCTCATTTTAAATAAGTAGTTTGAATAAACAACAAACGTCATTTTTTGAGTGTATTGTAAACAACTGACATTGCAATATTTTTTTTCTCCAATATATATTGCCATATGAATATAATTTCACAAGATGACTAATTGAAAATAATTCATAATTTTACATTAGTTGGGAAGATTTTGAAGGGGAGAGCATCTGCATAAAATATACAAAATAAAATAAACTAATTAAAGCACAGAAGAAAACGGAACCAAGATAATGATGAAATCACTGTACAAAATGCTAGGTTCCACAATTCCTTTATGTTGTCACAACACAAATCGATTTAAGTTAACTTAATTGTTTTTACAAATTTAAGTGGATTGAACATAAAACAATTATCCGACAATTGTCCCCAAAGCAACCTTAAGAATTGTGTTCTTTCAGCTCATTTTAAATAAGTAATTTAAATAAGCAGCAAAAGTCATTTGCAGCACATGGTTTTCGGTTTTGAGGTACAGAAATTCAATAATCAAATATAAAATAACACCGTACCTTCATTGTATAAATAATTAAGCACATTTAATCTGGCAAACTTTATAGTTTCTTGTACCAAAATGGTTTAAATTGTCTTTAAATCTTAGTCACAGGCCTTAAAAAAAACACTTCCTTAAAAAAATGTCACACTATTAGATTAGAGTTCAACTTTTCAATCACTCCACAAATAATGTGTTTTGAACTCTCAACAGAGAATCGAACCGTTATTGAGCTAAAACTGTGAAGCGAGCTAGCCAATCATTACACTCGCTGACCTCTAAGATATTTTACAGCATCGAAGGGTGTTGCTCAAAGAGGCTCTTTCTTCATCCTATTATAATGGCTTTTGGAAACTTACCATGTGAAGTCACCATCTGACCTTTGAGTGAAATCTGGTACAGGACGTTCCAGCTTCCCTTTCTTGTGAAAGATTCTTCGGCTTGTGTCAGTACAGTAAGAATAAGTTGACGGTCTCAGGTTACGACTGGCCTTGTAAGAAAGCAGGTCTTTGTGACTGGCAGTGGCAGACCGTGTGCCAGAGCTCTTTATTGATTACGTTTTGAGCACAAAGCAACATTAGGGTTCCAATATTTATTTTGTGCTGTGGTATTTTTGGGCTACTGCTGTGAAATCAAGTCTGTTGTATTTATTATTATTTTTTTGATCTGCTCTGCCTGTCTGTCAGCATTCAATTGAAGTTATTTGTATAGCGCTTTTCACAATGATTATCATTCCAAAGCAGCTTTACAAAATAACAGTCAATAAGTACATTACAATCAGAAAGAGTTAAAGGTTCCATGAAGTGCTTTGAAATGTGAATTTGTTTTTTTTTTATTCGATGTTTGACCTAATCTCAATTGAAACATAAAGACAAGGCGGTACATATAGTAGCTCCTCCAAAAAAAAAAAAAAAGCCAATAGTGTTTCATTTTTATCACAGCTTTGACTGTGAGAGTGGTTGAGCTCAAGCGCATCAACTGTAAAGCAAATGAGAAGCGTCTTGAAAGGGGTGGAGCATGTCAGATACTAGAGAGCATTTGATTGGTCAGAAGATTTGATGAGAAACTGAAGTATGAGGTGATTTAAAAAAAAAAAAAGCATGATACATTTAGGCAGAAGTGACAAACTATAAGCTTTGGATGTTTATATCTTCTAATGTGAATTTTGTCACTGTTTTGGAGCACTCTATCTTATAATAGTGCGTTCACACCAGACACGGATGAAGCGTCAAGCTTGAGTGATTTACATGTTAAGTCAATGCAAAGACACCAATAGACATACGGCGGTGTGAATGACGCGGATTGTGCGTTTTGTGTGTGATTCGCTAGAGTTGGAAAATCTGAACTTTAAATGGCGTTAACCAATCAGGAGCTTGCTCTTGTAGGGGCTTGATTATGATGTAGCGCCTGCAGTTGGTGTCCCGAGGGGAAATCGTCCTGCCGATATCGGACAACAGCTCATCAAACTGGGCTTGGCTTAAGGCTGTGTGATTAATTGAAATTGTATTGAAATCACGATTTGAATATGTAAGATTTTTAAAATCGCCTTACAGCACAATTTTTTGCGTGCTCTAGTCCCGACTAATACTTCTCCCGCAGTATGCTGTTTGAACCAATCATAATGCAGCACGCCTAAACAGAGCGCGAGAACAGGAGACTGAATAGGCTGCATAAACAGGTATGATGAATTCAGCACAGGAAGACTTGGTGCCCAAAAAACGTCAACATCTGTGGTGTGGGATTACTTTGGAAACAGGAAGGCTGATGTATCGCAGAACCGCATAATTTGTAACACCTGTCAGTCACATATCCCGTCTAAAAGCGTGTGGAAAGCGTGAGCACGTCATTCCTTCAGCATTTTCAACGCGCTTTGTGCTCCTTTGTCGTTTGTTGTTGCTAGGAGACCATCAACCGTTTTTTCACAGGATGACAAACTAACAAAGCATTGCTGCAGTTCCGACACAAGTTTTATTTATGGGGAAAATGAAAAAGCACTGGGTGTTTGGGTGCTCTGTGTTTGTCAGAGGTAATTAGTTTACCGAAATGTGTGTATTCTTTACGAAGTATGAAGCTGATCGGTCAGTTCCTATTACGTGACTCGTGGTGTGGCATTCTGAAAAGTTAAGTCGGTGCACCTGGAATACACAAGTGCGTCACTCCCATTATGCGTGCGCACACACTGTAGTCTCTTCCTTTGTTTTTGCCATATGTCTGTTCTAGAGACTATTTGTTACACCTTTACTAGGTGATTTTTATTTTTTTGCCTTTGTGTCCGTTTTAGAGACATGTTACAGGTCTTTGATAAAGATTTAATTGTTTTCCTTTGGAAATATGTTTCAGATTCACACTGTAAAACGTCTGTGTGTGACAAAATCGTGATTAAAATCGAAATCGTAATATTGTTCAAGAAAACTGTGATAGGTTTCTTTTGCCCATAGCGCACAGCCCTAGCTTGGCTCAGTCGAAAGCACGGCTGAAAAGAGGAGTTGATGAACTCACAGAGCTGGGTGCACCTCTGAAAGGATCTAGTGGACTCAGACATGGCACCAAACGAATCTACGCTGTTTTTCAGACTTTCTAAAGCACAGAAAGCACAGCTACTCTCTCAATAAAATACATGTTAGCCATTTAGCAACGAAACTAGAGTCACCAGGCAGACAGAAGCCCCGCCCAACGACGCAAATCCGCTTCTATTGTGGAGTGAATTTGGCCTGCGAATGAAGCAAGTAAACTCAAAATGTTCACGCGTCTATTTACGCGCAAATATTGTGATTTATTCGTGCATGCCGCGTCTGGTGTTAACACAGCATAAGACTAACATACCTGTACTAACATCTAAAAAAGAAATTATTTTAATTTTATGCGACCTTTTAAGTTGGGGGAAACAAAAAAAGATATGAACTCACATTTTATTAATGTAACATACTCATTTTTTTATGAGTATGTTTAGTTTAGCATCTTTAGTTCAGTTTTTATTTATACTACTTGTTGTTTGTTCATTAATTTTTCAAATATGTATTTTTAAAAATGGTAATTAATTTCATGTAATGTACTCACAAAAAATAAATCCTTTTAACTTGCTTAAACCCTCTAAAGTGCAGGTGAATAAGAATACCAACTACTTTGGTGTTATTAGTCAGTCCCTCCAGGACTTTGCAGGGACTTTTTTGTTTTGTTTTATTGTGATGTTTGCGGCCTAAAGAAATCTCAAAACGTATGGCTTATTAATTTGCTACGATGAGTCTAGTGTTTTGTTATGAAAATACACAAATCTTGCAAAATCTTTCTCTTTGGTCTCAAGAATCATCAAATACGTAAAATCCTGGAAGCACTAAAATTAATACTGTTTTTAGTATTTATTTATAGTGTAAATTATTGTCTTATTATTGTATGGTTATAGTTTGGTGACTTAGGGTATATTGTGAATTTATGTACATTTATATTATATTTCTATGCTTACATGTACTTTTCTTTAATATATAATTACATTTAAATAAATATCATTTTAAAAAAGTAAGCAGTTCTGTAATGTCTCTGACTCATTATTTCTTTGTGCCTCCTTTTTAAGTGCGCACTCTATCATGATGATTGACTTCACAAATTCCCTGTTTGCTAGTTTAGTGATTGCAGGAAAATGTTGAGAATATGCCATGCTGCAAAATGATTATGGTTTGCTATTATGATCATACCCCTTGTCATATGTGTATGTATGTGTTTATAAGATGTTTTTTATGAGATGTGGATTCTGGAATTGATAGAATTAGTGAGGTGTCTATCAGATTCTTACCCTTCATTTGATTTATTTATTTTTATTCTCAGGTGGATAAGTACCTGTATCACATGCGACTGTCCGATGAGAATCTGATGGATGTCTCCAAGCGCTTCAGGAAGGAGATGGATAAAGGACTGGGCAGAGACACGAATCCAACCGCAGCCGTCAAGATGCTTCCCACCTTTGTGCGCTCCACACCTGACGGCACAGGTGACGAGAATGACATTCTGATATATGTGGATACTGTATATGAGGAAAGCATTATCAAAATAGCATGGTGGTATTTGAATCCCTTTTACCATCCAAAAAGTAGTGGACACTTAAAACGTGCTTACAGAAGTGCAAGATGAATTCAGATAAAATGGGCCACTTTTAGCCCAATCTTCTGAAAGTGTCCCAATTGAACGGAACCCAGTGAATGTCAATGATTTAGATGGGGAAAAAATGATGAAAAACAAAATCTTCACTTTTTTTTTTGACTTTTAACCAATCTTTGACCTGATCTTTTAGCAGATTTATGTAGTCTGCTCTCCCTGAAGTGAAGTTAAAAGGGATGCAGTAGTTCACCCATGAAAATTGTCATCTTTTTCTCACCCTTTAAAACCTTTATGGGTTTCTTTCATTTGTTGAACACAAAGGAAGATATTTTGAAGAAAGAAAACCTGTAACCATTGAGTTTCATTAGTATTGGAAGTCATGTTTTCAGCTTTCTTTAGAATGTATTTTGTGTTTAATGGAAGAAAGAAACTGATGAACTATGCCTTTAAGCATTTTAAATTCTAGCATGTTAAATGTATTGGTAACACTTTAGTAGAGGTGTGAACCTACACTGCTCTTACTGTTTGGTTCGGTTACTATTATCATACCGTTGATTCGGTTCAATTTGATATCACGATGCTTTCCATACACAATTTTATATTTTACTTCACAGCACAAGAATTCTTGTATTAAAATGTATAATTTCTAAATATATTTATATATTATTTGTAATACAATTTTATCCTTTAATACAGTCAGATATATGAACTGTTCCTTTAATTTTACTTGCTCAAAGAAAACACTCTTTTTTTAATGTATCAAACAAAGCTCAAGTACATGCACAGAACAACATGAGCATTTAAAGCAAATAAACAAACATAAATACTATCCCGCTTGCTTTTTGAGCGTTGTTGAGCAAGTTCTTACACCCCTATGATTGGTCACACTCAACAGAAAAGGCTGTGATTGGCTCTAATGCTCTGGCGCTGTTCACCAATGAGTAACACCGATAAACGGCAGCGGTGATCACAGCTGATCCATGATAGACACGGTAGGGAAACTCACTCTGCAGACACCCTCGTGTATGGATCCACAAGTATCACTGTGACAGCCGAGAGGAGAGGAAACGTTACCTCATGACAGTGGGTCAAAGTGAGAGAGAGAAAAGCAGAAATGTAGTTTACAGCTTTCGTTTTCTACATAGCAGTGAAATACGGGCTCCTGGGTTCTGCTGTAACTTCCCTGTCAGTGAAAGACTGTCCAGCAAACACACACGCAGTGAATTGTGCAGAGTTTCTGCGTTTTTAAGTAGTTGGAGTGTTTTAATTACTTGCCTCCCTCTCCCTTGTAAGCTATCGCAATAGCGCATATGAGATAAATGAAGTCAGTACGTAGTTACCGGTTAGGATCTATTACTGAACTGATACCGAATTGTCCACGTCTGCATCGCGGTGCACCGAAGAAACAATTAATTTTAACACCCCTACACTTTAGTTTAAGGACCAATTAAGTCAATAATGACGTCTTGCTTACTACCTGCTCATTTTAAGATATTGGCTGTTTATTAGTACTTATAAAGTATGATTTTATTCAAAATCTCTAATCGTTTCAATATCTAAACCCAACTACTACCTTGCTAACTATTAATAAGCAGCCAATTAGTTCTTTGTTGAGAAAAGTCACAATAAAGAGACTTTGTTAATAGTGAGAATTGTATACTGTAAAGTGTGACCGATGTAATTTATTCCTGTGATGCAAAGGTGCATTTTAACCATCATTTCAGCCATTTTAGTGTAGTGTGATTCCTTTAAAAATCATTTTAATATTCTGATTTTTTCCAATTGAAAACATTTATTATTATGATTGGTGAGTATTACAGGGTTCATACGGTCCTGGAAAACCTGGAAAAGTCATAGGATTTTGTCAAAACTTTTCCAGGCCTGGAAAATGACTTAGAAAAACAGATAAACCCAAATTTCTTATGGAAAAGTCATGGAAATTTAAGTCTTATGGAAACACAAGCCAATATATCTAAAATATTTTCAAACAGAGAGCAAGATATTTTCTAAAAACTACTTTAAACGCTGTAATTTTTTATTTAACATGTGTACGTAGACATTACATGAAAGAGGTGATAAATATTTACCTACAAGCTTTGGAAAAGTCTTGGATTTTAGAAGCAAAAATGTGTATTAATCTTGGTATTAAAAACAGTTATCCTGCTTAATATGCTTCTGGAAACAGGGAGACCTTTATTTCATTATGGATTCTTTCATAAATATAAATTTAATGCTAAATGCTATTCTTTTCTAGCACAACAGCAAATGTTTTATAAAATAAATATATGAAAATATCAGTTGTGCTGTTGCTGTCATTAAATTCCAGTTTTGGTGATGTATCATTATGTATTATTTGAAAATGTTGTAATGTCACGCTCACTGGCCCAATGTGTGGTGAACCAAGCTCATCGCTGTACTTACCAGTGCCCAAATTT
Organism: Danio jaintianensis; assembly: GCA_903798115.1. Taxonomy (NCBI): domain Eukaryota; kingdom Metazoa; phylum Chordata; class Actinopteri; order Cypriniformes; family Danionidae; genus Danio; species Danio jaintianensis. The sequence continues at coordinate 21,284,566 of CAIGQV010016645.1, read as the reverse complement.
GTGTACATGACCTACTTCACAACCGTGAGAGCTAGGGAGCTGATTGAGACGCATGCCATGTAGTTTTCAAAATACGCCTGAAGGATGTAACTAGCTGGATCAGGTGTGTTTAATTAGTGTTGGAGCTGAACTCTGCATGACTGTGGCCCTCCAGGAACTGGCTTTGACACCTCTGTTCTTTCTAATCTTAGATCAAATTAGGTTTTTATTTTCTGACTAGTTTGACGAGATTATGATGATATAAATTTCTTTTCAGTAAAAAGAAATAACATCTTCATTCATTCATTCATTTTCTTTTCGGCTTAGTCCCTTTATTAATCTGGGGTCGCCACAGCGGAATGAACCGCCAACTTATCCAGCATATGTTTTACGCAGCGGATGCCCTTCCAGCTGCAACCCATCCCTGGGAAACATCCATACACACACTCATTCACACACATACACTACGGACAATTTATCCTACCCAATTCACCTATACCACATGTTTTTGGACTTGTGGGGGAAACCGGAGCACCCGGAGGAAACCCACGCGAACACGGGGAGAACATGCAAACTCCACACAGAAATGCCAACTGACCCAGCCGAGGCTCGAACCAGCGACCTTCTTGCTGTGAGGCGAACGTGCTACCCACTGCGCCACCGTGACACCCTAATAACATCTTTAAAAGTGAATATGTAATTTTTTCCACTTTTAATTTGAAAATTATCATTAAAATTAAACATTATCCTTCTTAGTCCCACTTTATATTAGGTAGCCCTAACTAGTATGTACATGCATCCAAAAATAAATACAATGCACTTACTGTGTTTATAGGCTGCATTAACACATGCAGATCTTGATGGTCAATTCCGATTTTGTGACCGTATCCGATTTTTTTTTTTTTTACATTTTATTTTTTATTTTATTTTTTATTTTATTTTATTTATTAATTTTTTTTGCTGACCTGCTTACATCATCTTTTAAAAGTGTCTGCATTTACACTGCACACAATGACAAGACGCAATGACCAGGAAAAAAAGAGCTGGCGCTGACTGACAGCTGATAATAAACGAGCGCCCTTTTCTCCATTCTTCATGTATTTAATCTGTTCGCAGGGTTTAATTTTTTTTATTCTTTTTGACAAGTTGTTTTACTATTGTTTATGACAGAAAAGTTCTCATTTGGCCATCTTCTTTTAATCTAGGCTTTTTTTAAACCAGTAGGCATCTTAATGTATTGTAATGTCCATGGTGAAGTGAAGTGAAGTGAAGTGAAGTGTAGTGTGGCCAAGTATGG
>CAIGQV010016645.1:21226973-21251092 GCA_903798115.1 Danio jaintianensis | reverse complement strand
TCCTATGCTTCTTGAAAGTACTTAAAAGCACTTTAATGTCATACATATGGATTTAAGGCCTGGAAAGTACACTCAAAAAAAATTATAACTGCTGCTTGTTCAAACTACCTGTTAAAATGAGCTGAAACAACACAATTCTTGTAATTTCATTTGCCAATTTATTTGTTTTATGTTCAGTACACTTAAATTTGTAAACAATTAAGTTAACTTAAGCGTTTTGTGTTGGGACAACATGAAGGAATTGTTGTTTACCTGGTTAGGGGATTTGTAGTTTCCATCATGCTTTTCATGGGATTGAATTAAGAGAGGGAAATGTTGACAATAAAAGTAATCTTAGGTGTTTAAAGTTAATAGAAAAGCTTGTTAGCCTTCACTTTAGTTTGGACAGGATTTTCATGTAATGCCTTGAGTTTTGAGATTACCACCTTGCGGAAGCACCCATGCTTTGGGTGTTGGCAGCTTAATTAGCAAAATTGCAGTTTGTTGCTTTGCTTAGTGAGCAATAACTGTCCTAAAATTAGTTCTGAGATCAGTCTCAATCAACTGTATATGTAACTCATGAAGTATGCTTAAAAATGGCTCTTTTAGTTAATTTAGGAAAACTTCAAATAAAACTAAGAGACTTCGAAATGTACGACACATAATAGACATACATGATATCATCAGACATTTGACTAAGTTGAATAAAAATACAAATGTATTTAAACTTATTTGATAAAATCATGTTGGAACAACTCAATTGAATTTAATTGTGTAAATAGTTTTTTTTTTAGTTGGTGCTAAACGAATTGGGTGGAAATCCTGCCCTCAAGTGAGTTGAGTTCATCCAATTAGTTATTTTTTGGAGTGTACTTAAAAACAAACACAGGTCCTTGAAAGTGCTTAAATTAAATTTAAAATTAAATTGGTTTATGGTTTTATTTCAACAACTGTACTCAATTGTCAAAAACAGAACAGGTCAAAAATGACAAATGACAAATAATGCACATTTTTAGCAATATTTCAGTAACCACATTTGAATATCACCGGTATTGAATTCAACAAATGTTATTAAAGTTCTTTGAACATGACTTTTTAAAATGGTCGAATTTTTGGAAAATGACTGACATTTTTTATGTAAATATTAAGTTTAAGTGAAATGTTAAGTACAGTAAGGACTTCAGTGCTACATATACTTGGGGTAAGAATTACAAAGATACTTGATTTAAAATTAATGGTGCTTTAAAGAGTCCTTGAAAGTCCTTGAGTCTGGTGTCCATGAAAGTGTGGGAAACATGTATACTGTACAAACTGTAGCTTCTATCACCCTACACCTAACCCTACCCCTTACAGCAGGGTTCTCCAACCTTATTTCATATGCATGCTACTTTTTACAAATGGAAAGTGTCCGAAGGCTACTCATGTCATGGTTACAGTATATTTTTCGAATTGATTAAATATCAAATATAATAAATCATAATACTCAAATCAAATTTTCATAGAAAACAGTGCCTTGCATAATACTGTAATACAGTACTGTCTGCACAAAAATATAGTTTTATACATAAAATGTGGTCTGAGCTGTCGACACACATCTCTACATCGTAACTCAAATTAACGCACCTCAAACCTGAAAAACCTTCTTTTTTCGAAGTTGTAGTCTTGACAATATCACTTTAGCAAAGGTATATGTTTATTTTATCATCATTCCAAAGTCGGCGAATATAGAAAGTCCTACACAAAAGAATTGGCAAATGTATTTTTTTTCTAATATATTTCAAGAAAGACATTCTCTCTTGTCCTGTGAAGATTATTTGCATTAAAATCTTGTTTTTTAAAACTTTTTTTTTGTTCTAGCTGCGACGTCACAGAAACAGAAACTTTGCACATTACTGTTGTGGATGATTAGGACAAATATTGCTTTTAATTTAAAAAAGATACATTTCTTTGTGTGTCGTAGTGATGCGTAATGCCTTATTGGGACACTGTGTAATATTTGTTATTACACTGTGGCACCTACACGTGTGCACACACCCACACACAAACCTTCTAGAAAGTAATTGTTGTAGTGCATTTGTGGGCTACATGCCTCTGAGAAATTCTTAATGTTATTATTACAATGTGTGGTCTCACCCACTGGTATTTTATTAATGATTTTTTTCTTAAAAATGCTTCTCAAAGACTTCAATTATGCCATTTGCAATGGAGCAGAAGTATATATTCAATAGAGGAAATTACTAACCGGCAACTGCTTTCAACAATTCACATGTGCCTTGTCCAACTGTAAGCTGTTAAACTGCGCTTGCAGTTAGTAATATTTTACTGATGCATCATTAAAATAAATGCAGTCCGAACTTGATGGATGTTATTTTACAAAAGCTTTTAAGGGTTGGGGGAGGGTATAATGGGAAGCAAGCAGAATACGGCTGCTTTTAGAGCAAGTTAAACATTCAGAATTGATTTAACAATTTTCAGAATAGTTGATGAGAATTGCCCTGCATCTGATAATCTATTTTTTTTCTCCCACTATAAATGCCATGATACTATTGTAGTACAAATATAAAGTTCTGTGGATTTACCCTTGTTGCCTACTTTTCATTAGTATTTAGAGCTGGTTTATAAAAACCTTAAATATTATGTTTTTTTTTAGCAGACTTTTTTGTATTATGTTGTGCAAAGAAATTCTTTGAGGCACTTGTTTAAAAAGTCCATTGATTCAATATGCAAAATTATTATCTTAAATATATTATATATAATAAATATATTTATTCTATTCTATTCTATTTTAAATTAAATTAAATTTTATTTTACTAAATGTATTTATTTATGAATTTAATTTAATTTATTTGATTTTAATTGTAATTAATACATTTTTTAATTTTATTTATTTTATTACTATTTTAAAAAAAAAAAGGTTTATGCTTATTTATAACCACAGGAATAACGTTTAAAATGGAAAAAAAAATCTGTTTTGACCATATTTGGAATGGCCATGAATATTAATGAGCTCTGCAGCTTGTGTCAGTGCCTGATTTTCACTCACTCACAAACACAAACACATGTACACACAGAGAGACACAGTGTTGATGTGCTTTTAAATACACACATAATATATACTTGAATAAATTGAATAGATGTCAATAATGTCAACCTCTGCATAAACAGAAAAGACACCAATAAACTTTATAAAATCCGTCTGTCAAGAAAAACAGTTCTATTCAGCCATTTACAAGTGTGGTTTTGCCTCATTACAAACATATTTCACAATATACACGTAAAGTGAACAAAAGATACATTTAAACAGACTGTATGCTTCTTCGGGGGGGAACTGAATATATTTCTAATCCATATATCTCACATTTTGCATTCTGACAAGCTGTTGCTGCCTTCACAAAACTGCTCCGTTTTAGCTTCCCTGCTTCTCCCGTTTTCAAAATAAGAGTCTCAACTTTCATAGTATGTTTAATACAAGCTTCGACTTAAAAATAAGAACAGAATAGTTTTAATCTCACTAGAAAACGTTGTGGCCAATTAAATGCTGCTGAGGCATGCATGTTAATGATCAGAGTTTGTTTTGTTCTGACTGTCCTGTTTTTCATGGGAATTTTACACTCGATTTACATGAAAACGAGGAAAAAGTGTTGTTTGAGGCTCACGTTTTTCCATTTCCACATACTGAGCTCTTATTATTCAGCTATGCCAGTATATCCATATTTTTATTCTGACACATTTAAGGTTTAGCATTAATGTAAAACATTGTATTAAAATGCATTATTGCTGATAATTCTTTGGGACCCAGTATAGGGGTTTTCAAACTGGCCACAATTGAGTTCTAGTAGGACAAAACATAAAGTCAGTTCAAAATAATGTAATAAGATTTTAAGACAAATAATCACACAGATGTATAACTTAATCAACTAAATGCGTATTGGATAAATGTTATAAGTCTAATAAAATAAGATGTATGAATAAATAAAAGTATAATATAGTAATTGTCACTTTTGGCTGTTCTGGCAAACCATGTGGGGGACGGAAAAAAGTAATTCTACAAAGTATTGCATTTCTCTCGTCAGTGATTCTGAGGTAATTGGAGACTTTCTAAATTGATTCTGTGTTGCTTACTGTAGATTAACAATAGCACTGTTTGCCTGAAACAGCTGTGTTCTTGCTTGCTTCTTATTCCACTCACAAAGAGAGTGAATGTTATAGAAAAGAAACTTTCTATAAAGTTTGAAAAGGTTGAAGTACTTTTATAGGGCGCATACAGTAGGCTTCATTGTATATACCGAATGTGGGCTGTGGAGAAATGCATGGTGTTAATCTTTCAATGTGTGGTTTGCTATTTTTCTTAGAAACTCTTCTCAAAGGCATTACTTATGCTGTTTGGTCAGTTCTTTAGAATCAGTACATGGGTTTTCAAACAGGAATCCATACTGTAAGTGTTTGGAGAAAAACATTAATAAAGTCTATTAAAAAAAACTAGTAAATCATTGAATGAATAAATTAGATTTTTATTAAGATAACACACATTAGTATAAAATATAAATAAATAAATACACATTGGACTAAATAAAATTAGTGATCCGCTTAATTTAAACTTGAAAATGTTGAAAAATGTCAAAACTGAAAATGTTTTATAAAAATTATTAGTTTTTTTTTTTTTTAATTAAATAATATAAAGTACATTTGTAAGACTATTTAAATTAAACTCAATGTCTTAAATAACACAGATTAAAAAAAAGCACTGCTGGTTAGTTCAGAACGGCCTGGTCTTTTTTTTAGCTCTCAGTTTTTGTTGTTTTTCTCTTTTGGTCAAAAACTGAAAATAACACATTTTTGGTGGCAGAAAATTTGGTGCATCCCTAAATGAAATCAGGAGTATGATAGTTGCTACAAGAGATGATTAAAAGCATTGTGTAATCATTTGGTTTAAATAATAATAAATAGATGCTAACAAATAAGATAAAACTGAATAAATATAAATGTGATTGTTTATCTGCATGTATATTTTAATCAAATACATTGTAATAATGAACTGACATATGTAATAATGCAACATAATAGAAATTAAATATTTTAATACAATCTTGTGACATTTATAGTAATATCTTTAATAAACTAGGTCCTTGTTCAAGAAAATCAGCGTTATGAGTACACCCCTCACAAATCTCTCATTTAAATTCATATTTTCTATAGGAAGCTTTAAAATATTATATTTGTGCATGCACATTAGATTAGTCAGTACTGAAGCAAAATCTGGAACTAATCTAACAAAATAACTTATGATAACGGTCCAAAAATTAGTAGCCCAATTTTATATGTTAGGGAAAAATATTTTTAAAAAAATGTTTTAAATAAGAGCAAAAATTAAGACAACCAAAAAATATAATTTCTGTTGTAATTTTGTAGTTTGTAAATTTAAATGTATTATCTTTCTATTTCTAAAGATTTTTGGTGACTACAATTTTATTTAAATAAATATAACCATTTAGTAAATCTGTTTTGTTCAAATGCACGCACCCCAAAATACATTTGAGAAATGGATAAAAATATTCATTTTTAAAATTGGGTGTACTCATTAATGCTGAGCACTGTAGATCCCATGTTACGTTTTTAGATGGGGGATTCATGCATGAGGATTTATAAGCCTGGACACCCCTCACTTTGTAAGTTACCGCTCTAACTTTCCCATGGACGTTGCAACCTAATTACACGGATCCCTCGCCGTGAGGACTGATAGCAGGATACCAGTCCAGACCTGTTTCACCATATCAATTACCTACCCCGTATTTAGTGCTCTCTCCATCAAAATGAGACATCCGTGGGAGAACACCTGCGGTCTGGCAGAAGTGACATGCTTCACAAAGTTACTGGCCTTGCCTTAATGTCACCATCTGGTCACAGACTGCGCCAATTTGGGCTACGAAAGAAAGTTAGACTCATTCTGTGGGTTTGACATTAGGAATTTTGTACAGATTTCAAACTGTTTTTCCATAAGCATTGTGTTAATTGAACTTTTTAACCCTTGTGTACGGTTCAAATTACTTCCCTTTCATGATGTTTCGTGGCTGTTTTTGCCCCATTCCATTACAATGACATTTTTTGATTGCAAAGACATGACAGCATATAATCATGCATCCTTGATTGTTGCTGATTTTTCCTGTTGGAAAGAGGTAACATGTCATTTTTACTGTTGATCATCAGTTGGCAACATTAACCCTTTCGATAGGCCTGTGCAAAAAAGTTTCTGGCTTTTATATGGAGTAAAACAGCAGATTATAGTGTGTGTGTGGGCATAAATACACTTACTATGTTTACTATGTTTTGAGAGCTGAGCTGCTTATTTAGTTTTTCACAGACATATCAAGATTAAAAAAATAAATTCAAAGGATTTTTTCCAAAATATGTCAAAATAAGGTTTGTCACCAAAAATCATTTAATTTACTGAAACACAGATAAAGTTGTGGCCAAATTAAGACTCAAATTCATTCCAGAGTGGATAAAAAAAAACATCACACACAAATACACACAGGTTGAATGGCTTTTGATGATTGTACAAAATAAAAATCTTGAGTTAAATCTGTACTTTAACTCAAATCTGTAGCTTAACCTTGCGTGCCCTTTCTTGACATATTTGTAAATTCTTACTATAGAGGATAATGCTGTTGTCTTCTGTACTCTTAAAGGTATTTTTTGGGGCCCAAATTGTATTAAATGGCCTTAATTAATGGGTACTTTAAACAAAAAGTGTCTCATCTGATTTTTTTTTTTTTTAAATAAATCACTTTAAAAGAGGTTTCTCATGCTCACCAATGCTGCTGTATTTCTGTATTAAAAATGTAAAGTAAAAACAGTAATATTATTTCATTTTTTTTGTAATCCTGTATTTATTCAAATGTTTTCTTTCTCTATGGCAAAGCTGAAATGTCAGTTTTCAGAATCACCAATCCTTTAGAAAAAAAATAATGCCGGGTCCTTTTGTTTCAAATCAGAAATTGTTTTGCATTCATGAGAAAGATAGAGATATATATATTACGTTCACTACTGATAAAAGATACCAATGTTTTAGCTCAAAGCCTTCCTCAGAGCAATTCAATACCTCGACCCACTTTTTAAATCATTGATTATCTTGATGTCATCCTTCGTTAGCCAATGATCAATTACTAAAACCATGAAATTATTTCCATAGAAATATTATGTGGTGTATTAATGAATGTGGTATTTTGTGCTATGACCAAAGCAAGAATTGTCCAGAATCATACATACATCACCATTAAAATCTTCAAATTTCAAATACACATTTTGTTCAGATCTGGAATTTGTTAAATCTGGAATGTAACTTTAAAACTACGTACCTGGGAATTTATTCTTTAAAAATACCAAAAAAAGGATGCATATCTCCTTAATTCACTGCTAACAATGAGTAAAAAGGCCGTTACAAAGAAATGGCTCAAGGAAGATCTTTCATCTGTAGGTGAATGGCGTGATATTGTAAAAGAGGTGTATGATATGGAAGTACTGACGCTTTCCTTAATACAACAATCCTATACAATTACTTCATACTGGGGAAAGTGGTTGAGAAGAAATGTAATGTTTTAATTTAACTGTAGTGCTCTGGAGATTTTCAATCTTTGATCTGTAACTCTTAACAACTTTATGGCAGGATCTGATCAAACATAAATACGATTGTATCTGGTGACCTTGGTACTTATATTGTATGTCTTTTTGTTTTTTATGTCGTCATTTGAAAGTGTTTTTTGTTCTGATTTGTTTAAAAACTGAAAAAAAAAATATATAAATATGCATAAATATTAAATGCGCATTAGAACTTGTCTGTGCACAATCAAATGTAGTCTTAGGTTTTCTCTAATGTTTGGAAATGTTGGTGTGTCGTAAATGAGAGGACACTTGCATAAGGTTGCGCATTTGCATAAAACACGGCCAAACATCTCCATATAAGGGCTTTCGGCACAAATCTTCCAAAGCCCAAGCCTTTCGTCACTCTCATCAAACATGCTGCTCTCTGCAGATGCTTTCGCCAGATCCCCAAGCAATGCCAAGTGTGACTTTCACAAATCTAGTTCAAACACAATAAACAGCTTTCATACAGACACAGATTACAGACCTCCCAGTAGCCAGTGACACATACAAGGGCATTTGCATTGTTCAAGGAAATCACACAGCTTGAGATATAATGTAGCTTTTCCTATACTCCTTTTCTGTCTTTTGAATGAAGAAACAACCTCATCTTCAACACAAACTCTGTGAATGTCTAGGTTTTCCCTGGTCAGTGTGCAGTATTTCATCAATGACTACATTTACATGGACATCAGTAATCTAATTATTTTACTTAATTTGAAGACAATAATATGATTAAGGTGTTTACATGAGTTGCTTTTTGAATGTTTCTTTCATGATCCTGTTTAACATGTTATAGTACATAGTTCGATTAACGTCATTACGTCACCATTCGACACAAGTTTTCTCCAGCTTTTCACACAACAGCAGTTTGTGTTCGTCATGGCACCAAATGTGATTTTGGGTGATTTTATTTTTTAAATTTTGCCCCAAGTTAGTTAACTGCTGTTAATTTCTCACACTATGCATGCAAACAGACGATGGCGGACACAAATTCAATTCTTTCAGTTCTCAACTTTTCATTCATGCTCCCGCAACAATCTCTGAGGTACTGGAGAGAGTGGTTTTAATGGAGTCTGATGACAACGTGTGCATCCTGTTGCAAAATGTAGCAAAAAGTACTACAAAACTGTAATAGTTTAATGTGTTTACATGTTTGTACTGCACTTCAATAATGTGACTAAAATATGAATACTCCACGCCTTAGTTTGATTTCTGTTTAGTTCAATTATGACTTTAGTCGCATTAAGGTAATCAAAAAATGCTGTTTATATGATAGACTCTTAATCAGAGTATTGTCTTAATCGTATTAAAATTGGAGTATTGGTGTCCATGTAAATGCACTCATTGTTTTAATCAGTGGGCAACGCTCCTTTTTGACTAAAGCAAAGGGTGTATTTTCTAATGCAAAAAGTACCTGCATAGGTGTAAAAAGTTTTTAGCAAAAGCGTAGTCCTAAAATTTAAAGCAGCAGAATGTTGTCTGTGTGTTTGGGTCGTATCTGTTGGAGTGTGCATGTGCCTTTTTGTAGTAAATTTTTTAATAGCTGGCGGATCAAAATTGACCTATAAGACAACCAACAACCGTGATTGTTGACCTATAAGTCAATAGGAGATTTAAAGAGTTAGTTCACTCAAAACGGACAATTCTGTTATTAATTACTCACCCTCATGTCATTTAAAATATTCCAAGCGACTTTAGTGGTTCAACTGTAATCAAACAAAGCTCCAAGAACACTTTTGTCTGCCAAAGATACTGTAAATACATACATGCATGAAATAAATTTCAAATAGACATTTTGTTTAAAATGCATAAATATTAAATGCTAAAGAGGTTTTTTGAAATGACAAGTGTTGAGTTGTTTGATGTTTGCATAGTACAGTGACCCCTTATGTCAGAAGACCAACAGAAATTTGTTTAGTCAATCTATGACTTAATATTGATGCAATCTTTTTCTTTCTCTTTTACAGGAATAATGAGAGTCTGGTGAGTGCAGAGCAGGTGTTGAGAGGGCTTGGACTGGACCCGACACCTGAGGACTGTGTGGCAACGCAGCGAGTGTGTCAGATCGTGTCCACGCGAGCCGCTCATCTCTGTGGTGCTTCACTAGCAGCTGTCCTGCGGCAGATCCGAGATAACAAAGCAGCAGACAGATTGCGCACCACTATCGGCGTGGATGGATCGGTGTACAAAAACCACCCACAGTAAGTCCATTGTACCAGTGTGCACTTTTGTAATCACTACAATTACAGCTGAAAGATATATTGACATGAAATTGCATTTGCGATTTAGCAAAAGCTGTGATTGTCTTGCATTTTAAGTGAGGAGACGGTGTTGTGATCAGTAGTAAATCTCTGAAGGCCAGACGGCGCTCTCTCTCTTTGGCAAGTCACACAGAACAACCAAAAATGCCCAGAACAAAAACCATTAAATAATATAGGAAATCCTTATAACAATGGTTAAACACAAGATATAACTGCTTTCATTTGATTCAACGGGATTAATAAACACATGACCATGACAACATTTGGTTTATCTGAGTTCTTCTTATTATAATTTTCCAGATAATAACGTAATGATGCAGTGCCTTTGTCACTGCTTGGAATGCTATTCAGAAATTCTCTCACCGGCCACTTTATTAGGTACACCTTATTAGTACCGTGTTGGACCCACTTTTGCCTTCAGAACTGCCTTAATTCTTCATGGCAAAGATTCAACAAGGTACTGGAAATATTCCTTAAAGATTTTGGTTTATATTGACATGATAGCATCACGCAGTTAATGCAGTTTTTTTTGGCTGCACATCCATGATGCGAATCTCCCGTTCCACCACATCCCAAAGGTGCTCTATTGGATTGAGATCTAGTGACTGTGGAGGCCATTTGAGTACAGTGAATTCATTGTCATGTTCAAGAAACCAGTCTAACATGATTCGCGCTTTATGACATGGCACGTTATCCTGCTGGAAGTAGCCATCAGAAGATGGGTACACTGTGGTCATAAAGGGATGGACATGGTCAGCACCAATACTCAGGTAGGCTGTGGCATTGACACGATGCTCAATTGGTACTAATGGGCCCAAAGTGTGCCTAGAAAATATCCCCCACACCATTACACCACCACCACCAGCCTGAACTGTTGATACAAGGCAGGATGGATCCATGCTTTCATTCTGTTGACGCCAAATTCTGACCCTACCATCTGAATGTCGCAGCAGAAATCGAGACTCATCAGACCAGGCAACGTTTTTTTCAATCTTCTATTGTCCAATTTTGGTGAGCCTGTGCGAATTGTAGCCTCAGTTTCCTGTTCTTAGCAGACAGGAGTGGCACCCGGTGTGGTCTTCTGCTGCTGTAGCCCATCCGCCTCAAGGTTTGACGTGTTGTGCATTCAGAGATGCTCTTCTGCATACCTCGGTTGTAACGAGTGGTTATTTGAGTTACTGTTGCCTTTCTATCAGCTCAAACCAGTCTGGCCATTCTCCTCTGACCTCTGGCGTCAACAAGGCATTTGCGCCCACAGAACTGCCGCTCACTGGATATTTTCTCTTTTTCGGACCATTCTCTGTAAACCCTAGAGATGGTTATGCGTGAAAATCCCAGTAGATCAGCAGTTTCTGAAATATTCAGACCAACCCGTCTGGCACCAACAACAATGCCACGTTCAAAGTCACTTAAATCACCTTTCTTCCCCATTCTGACGCTTGGTTTGAACTGCAGCAGATCGTCTTGATCATGTCTACCTGCCTAAATGCATTGAGTTGCTGCCATGTGATTGACTGATTAGAAATTTGCGTTAACGAGCAGTTGGACAGGTGTACCTAATAAAGTGGCCGGTGAGTGTATGTTGCGTGTTTTATTCAGTATTTCATTCCGAATGTTTGACATTTACTTTAAACCACAATTAAGCCTTTAAATACTCTATACATAAACATGAAAATCTTGCTCTCTGAATGAAATCAAATGGAAAAAATGTTGACTGCTTTAAACAACCTGTGTGGTTTTTTTGGGGTTTTTTTTTCCCCTGTAATGCTTTGACAAGAAAATAGACTGATTGCAACTGGTTAATAAATTCAGCCTTTGATTCTGCTCTTTTTAGGGCAGTTCTAGGAGGTGTATTCAGATAGTTTTATTTACAGGAAGTGTTGGACAATGCTTGAAAGGTGTTTGTTTACAGGTTTAGAGAAGATCAGTGAAGTTTTCTGGGAGTTCATTTATGGTCTCATTGGTTGCTATCTTAGGCCTTGTTTATGCTGCAGGTCTTCATGCTTAATTCTGATTAGTTAGTTATTTTTTGGCTGTCCATTTACACGTTCTTTTATTTATTTGACCCATGTCCAATTTGTGTTTTTACGCTTTTTTTACCATCTGAAACATTACACATGCTTAAAGGGAGGGATGGGGGAACCACACACTTAGATGAGTGAATGCAAAATATGCACACCAACACTATGATTGTGAGGTGGAAAGGGAGGAAAAGTTAACTTTCCACACATACTTCCCATATGATGTCATTAAAGTACTACATTTTTGTCATTTTAACCTGGCAAACATGAAGTTCCTCATGTACATTTTTGGTTCCTGTTTGGATATACAGTCAAGCTTGACTATATATTTTTAAAGAACCAAAAAAATAGTGTTAAGAGAATATTCTTTTTATGTTTTTTTTTTTTTTTTTTTTTAACCATATAGTAACCTTCTCAGAACCTTGAAGGAAAGTTATTTTTAAATAACCTGTACAGAAATTTACAAACATTTACAGAATGGTGCAGGTTGGTCATTCATTCATTCGGTATAGTCCCTTATTTATCAGGGGTCACCACAGTGGAATGAACCGCCAACTATTCCAGCATATGTTTTACGCAGCGGATGCCCTACCAGCTGCAACCCAGTCCTGGGAAACACTCATACACTCTTTCATTCACACACACACTCATACACAACGGCCAATTTTGCTTACCCAATTCACCTATATCGCATGTCTTTGGACTCTGAGGGAAACGGGAGCACCGGGAGGAAACCCATGCCAACACGGGGAGAACATGCAAAGTCCACACAGAAATGCCAACTGGCCCAGCCGGGACTTGAACCAGCAACCTTCTTGCAGTGAGGTGACAGTGCTTACTACTGAGCCACCGTGCTGCCGCAGGCTGGTTATATAAAAAAAAAGTGTAATATTAGACTTATTTGCATAATTAAAAAATGAATGCTCATTAAGTTGAGTGACTAACAATTGTTTCTTCATATTATTTTAATCGAATAATTGCTTATAGAAAATTTACTTTTTTTAAAATTTCAGATAGCAGAAATTTTAACGGAATGTAAACTGCAGGTCCTGCTAAATGTATGGTAATCAGTTTGGCGAGAAATTAATTGTATGGCTAGAAATTGTACAGCAATTGTTTGACAAGAAATGAATAATCTATATAACCGTTGATATCGTAATTGTTCATTGTTTAAAACCCTAGACTGTGTTGAAGTATTACCAAATGTACAGAGGAAATATAAAATCTGGATACTCGATGAAATAAATCTTAAACATGGACAAACATATTATTTAATTCTCTGTATTCTGCATTCAGATTGTTTTATTTATTAGACAGTAAATAAAAAAATACATGTTTTTGTTTTTGGTGAATTGAGGTTCACTCAGAGATACTGATGAGGGTTAATGTTATCAGGTGGAAAAAAAGGAATATTGTTTTTCCATATATGAATGAGACCTGAAACATATCTGGAAATATTTAAATGCATATGTATTTTTTTTCATGGAACACATCCAATCTGTGTCAGTTAAATGAGATCTAATTCAGATATTTTTTTTCTCAAATATGACAGTGTAAATGGAGCCTTTTGCGGCCATTTGACCAACCTGATGGTTCTTTCTGGATATTTCCAGACTTTGTCAAGGCCATAAACACAGAGGGAGCTGAATTACTGAAGCTTTTAACAGCCACCCGCTGTGACATGAATATGTGCATACATTCCCTTTCATTCCAACAACGCAAATGAAGGTTATGACTGAGAAACAGCTGAGAAATTAGCTGAGAGTGCTCTGCTGTGCAAAAATATGGACAGAAGAGAGCTCTGCTCTATTGGCTCAGCACGTTTCTAGTGATATATCTTTAATTCTTATAATAATGTTTTAACATTCAGTGATATGGGTTTGAGTAAAATGTTAATAATTGATTTATAAGGTCTGATAACATTTCTCCAAATCTCAAATGACAATTTTGCATTTGGACTTTTTTATTCCCAGAAAATAAGATTTATTCATTTATTTTTGTACATTTTTATTTAATTTTTTTTTAAAAATATTATTATTATTTTTTTTTTTCTAATTTAAAAAAGCGTGGTTCTGCGCGTGCGTGCGTGCGTGTAAAATATGAATTGGGATATTTTGATACACAACTGAATTCATGGTTCCATTTATCACAGCAAGTCTTTCAGGTCCTGAAGCAGCAAAACAGCCCCAGACCATCATACTACCACCACATATTACTGTTCCTATGATGTTGTTTTACTGAAATGAGGTGTTAAATGTTTTTTCCCCAAACTTTTGGGGTTCATCAAGATATTTTCTGGCAAACTGAGCTTTAATGTTCTTTTTGCTCAGCATAAGTTTTCGTATTGGTATCCTGCCATGCAAACCATTTTGCCCTGTTTCTATCTTATGCTGGAGTCATGAACACTTACCTTAACAGAGGCAAGTGAGGCCTGCAGTTCATTGTATGCTGTTGTGGGGCCTTTTGTGACCTTGGATGAGTTGTCACTGCGCTCTTGGGTTAATTTAGTCGGCTGGTAACTTCTGGGAAGGTTCTCCACTGTTCCATGATTTTTTGCCATTTGTAAATAATGCCTCTCACTGTGGTTCGCTGCAGTCCCAAAACCTTAGAAATGGATTTATAACTTTTCCATACTGGTAAATCTCAATTATTTTCTTTCTCATTTGTTTTTGAATTTCTTTGCATCTCTGCATGATGTCTAGCTTTTGAGGATCTTTTGGTCTACTAGGTCCTATTTAAGTGGTTTCTTAATTGTGAACAGGTGTGGCAGTAATCAGGCCTGGGTGTGGCTAGAGAAATTGAACTCTGAAGGTGTGAGAAACCAGACTTAAGTTATATTTGTTTCAAACACTTTCACACAGGGCAATGTAGTTTTGGATTTTGTATTCCCTTAATAATAAAAACCATAATTTGAAACTGAATTGTGTTTATATTTGACTAATATTTAAATTTGTTTGATGGTCTGAAGCATATTAGAATGTGACAAATAAATCAAATACTAAATCAGTAGGGGAGCAAACACTTTTCACACCTCTGTATATATGTGTAATTGCAACAGTTTAACTTCTAAACAATAATTTGTAATGTTTTAATGTGCATATAGATTAATTTTCATAACATTTCGATTACTTAACTTAGATTTGGATTTTAGTCTGAGGTAATTATTTACAGTACATGTCTAATTGTTTATGACACGAAAGCAATTTGCGGGTATCAGCATTAATTAGTTGCTCTATTTTAATCTACCAAACACATTCTGAGTTCACAGCTTTCACCTCACACAGGTGCCAACGCAAAAACACGTCATTGGTAGAAATGCAGCATGTTCTGCAATTTTGCTGTAGGTGTGGATGGCTCTTACAGAGATGAGAGTACTTTGTTCTCCAGATGTGCCTGTGTGCACAAGTGCCACCTCATGCCAGTCATGTTCACAGCGGATGAGAGACATCAGTGAGTGAGCTGTGAAGATCAATATGACTTCATTCAGGATCCCTGCTGTTCGTTGGCCTCTATCTTTAGGCAGATAATCTTGTTTGAAGCAAATCTGTTACTAGAATGGCATCTATTTCACTCTGGCATCATCTGAAAGCTGATGTAAAGTTGCCATTTTGTAAAGTTAATATTAAAAAGTCCAAAACAATAAAAGTCAATTTTGTTCTTTTACACTTAGAAATTATGATTGCAGTGTAAAAAATAATTGCAATTGGTGTGTGCAGGTGAAAAGGAATAAAGCTGCGGTCACACTAGAGTTTGTGCGTGCGAAATTCTGTTGTACGGCACTTTCAGATTAAACAAGATGATTAGACATTTAAAAAAGCAAACGATTGGTCCATATTTTAAATTTCTGTCCAGAGAGGTCATGTTTTGATCTTTGATTGGTCTCACGCAGTCACGTGATGCGATTTCGCAAGTCAGAGTTCACCAAGCTTGAACTTTGCAATGCAGCAAACTGCGAAACTTGTCGCCAAGCTTGCGTTTCGGGTCTGACGCATTAATTCGCGTGCGTATGAATGGAAGTCTATGCGGAGAAAAGTGCAGTGTGACTGCGGCTTTAATCTTTTGCATTGCAGTTATACGTCATCATTTAGACTATTATTTTTCAACCATGTGGGCTGCTGGGTTATTGCTAGAAATAACAATGTTAATTTATGTAAAAATGTCTACACTCAAAAACAGATTGCTGCTGCTTGTTCAAACTACTTATGTTAATAAGTGGAATTTAAGTTCAATCCACTTAATTTTGTAAAAACGATTAACTTAATCGATTTGTGTTGGGACAACATGCAGGAATTGTGTTGAACCCAGCATTTATTACTGTGTTGGCATAAGTTGATGTACAACTTTAAATAATAGATGAGAAATATATAAATAAAACCAAGCAAAGACACAAGTCAAGATGGAACACAAAAAAACGTTTTTTTAGTCACATTTATTTAATATTTGCAAGCTATATTCATTATTAGATTGAAAGATATATTTGCATGAGCGAATCCCTCTGTGGTAAGTGAGAAATACTGTGAAACTGATACATAAGTGGTGTTTTGTTTACAGTTTGTATGTGTGCAGCGCTAGATCTGGTTTCTACTACTGACTACTGACACCTAAAGATACATCCTCTCTCTGAGAATGTTCTCGTTTCAGTCAGTTGTCATCTTTTTGGTGTTCATGTGCAGCTTTTTAGCCCAGGCGGGACCAGATGCAGGGAACGTAAGACGAGAACATGGTCGTTTTTTTTGTCACCGCTAGTTCTTTGACGTTAACTTGGTTTGTCCTGCACTCAAAGCAATAATTTTTTTTTTGCTGCTTGTTCGAATTACTAATTTAAATGAGCTGAATCTTTTTTTGGGGGACAACTTAATCGTTTATACAAATTTAAATGGATTGAACATGAAACAATTAAGTTAACTTAATCGATTTGTGTTGGGGCATCATAAAGGAATTGTGTGGAACCCAGCATTTTTTTACAGTGTAGGTTTTAGGGTGCATCAAGTTTCAATTCAAGTTTACTTGCATAGCGCTTTTTATTGTTCCAAAGCAGCTTCACGAAAGGTGCACATCCTTACATTACAGTCAGAATCATAAAATCATGGAGTTGGTGGTTTATAAACAGTTGACTTGCAGTTATACTAGGGCTGGGCGATAAAATCGGTATTGCATTTATTGACCGTACACCATTGTCAATAACGTTAAAAAAGTATGGTATGAAGGTATGAAGTTTCGGTATGAATGCTATAGTTTTATTAAAATGTAGCTGCTGAGCACGTGCCCTGGAAGCAATGACAATAAGCTTAGGGTGTAAGTTTGAAATTTCCAATGGAGGGAGCAATGTGCACGTGACACACTCATTTTCCCGGTGCACCTCTGAACTTTTCAGAATGCTGCGTTCTCACCGCGATTCATGCAAGTAGAACTAACCAATCTGCTTCACACTTTGTATGGAATAAACACATTTCAGTAATAAGGGTAGACTAATTACCTCAGACAAACACAGCACATCCAAACACTGCAGTGCTTTTTACTTTTCTCCATAAACTTGTATCAGCAATGGTTTGTCTGTTGTCATCCTCTGAGAAAACGGTTGATGGTTGCCTAGTTAAAGAAAGATGCCAGTGGAGCGCGAGCGCAAAACGCATTGCGAATGGTGAAGGAATCCACGCGCGCTTTTCACGTGTGAGTTTTGGGTTGCGTCATTGTCACTTCAGGTTAGAATAACAACACATGCAAAAATGAGTGCCGCGGCTAGCAGCAGTGAGGAGATTGTAAATAAAAAAGATGTAAGAATGCCACCAGAGGGCTTTTTGGTTTCTTTTCTTGTGCATCCCAGCCACTAGCACCCCATCTGAAAGATTTTTTAGCATAGTGGTAATGTAGTCATACAACTTCACTGTTTGTAATGTTGCAATATGTATTTGAATAATGATGGTTTGTTCCTTTACCTGAAAGCTCAGATTTGATTATCCTAATTTGTTTTGTTTACAGAGTTTGAGGTTTTACTGTATCATTATTATTCACACCTTAAAGTTTGCTTTGATTGTTCAGTATTTACACTTTACCATTGCACACACTTTGTAGCATTTTATTTATCAAGTTTAAGAGTCTCTTTATTTTATTATAAAGAGTTGAGATATTTTGTTTGAATATTTTTGTTTTTGATTATTAAATCTATTTGCCTTAGTAATGTTGGTAAATGTTAAAATAAAGTGGTTAAATAAAAATAAAATCCTAATAGTCCTAAATGGATTGTTAAAAAATATTCAATAATTATCGATACCGAATGATATGAAACATGATATCGTGAATTTTTTTTTTTTTTTTGCAATATCGCCTAGCCCTAAGTTATACATTGTCTTTCCAAAAGAAATAATATTTACACGTAATAATAATACATGTTCAATGAAGTAAATTTGTGTATTAAGTGTTTGTTGTTCTTGTATCAAAAATATGTTTTTTAACATAAATGCTATTTTAATTTAATGACTTTTTTTTTTTTTTTTTTTTTTTTCTCTTTTCTTTCTTCATTTAATACTTTCTGCCAGTCCAAGGCTTATATAAGATTTTTTTCAAAAAGACATTGCCATCATACAAAAAAAAAGAAAAAATTACACCATCTCGTATTATTCCAAAATCCACTTGTTGTTTGATCAAGGCCATTTTAACAATATTTTATTTTATTTTTTTGCCATTTTCATCATTCTTTTTCAAGAGTTCACATAACTAATTGAAGAATCGCCAAACCACACTGCATCCACTCAGAAAAAACTTTAGCTGTACTTGGAAACCTCATCTTTTTTTAATGAGCTACTGTTATTTTCTCTTTTCCACCTTTTCTCCTCTTATGCAACTTTCATATGTTCCTCTCCTTTTGCTTTTTCCTCTTTCTTTATTCCGCTTTTGGGCCCATTTGGTCCCCTCTCTCACCGACACACTGTGTTTTCCTGCAGGTTTGCTCGACGTCTGAATAAGATGGTGAGGTCTTTGGTTCCGGACTGTGACGTGCGTTTCTTGCGCTCTGAGGATGGCAGCGGTAAAGGGGCTGCCATGGTCACAGCAGTGGCGTACCGCTTGGCTAAGCAGCATGCAGAACGCCAGCGTGTTCTGGACACACTGCGTCTCAGTCGAGATCAGCTCCTGGAGGTGAAGAAAAGGATGGAGGAGGAAATGAATCGAGGCCTGGCTAAAAAAACACATAACGACGCCACCGTCAAAATGCTGCCCACCTTCGTGCGCTCCACACCAGATGGAACAGGTTAGAGTGAGAAACTAAATTTTTCTGATCATCCAGAGAATTGTTTTATTCTCCAATCACCACCTTCCAAAAATCTTTTTTTTTTTTTTCTGGAAAGTTGATTTTTGGGCTTTTTTTTTCTCCACGAAACAATGGTTTATTCACTATAAACTATATTCACTCAGAGCGCATATCTGCAAAGCTAAAAAAAAAAAAAAAAACCAGACAAAAAGCTTCAGGTAAAAAGCATAATAGTGCTCCAAATTACTCATTTACTTTATTCAAAGTCATATGATGAGTAAGATTGAGAAGAACAAACGGGATTATACTGGAAATAGTTCTGAATTTAAAAAAGGTTTTTGTTGATATTGAAAAGGGGCGACATGGAGACTCAGTGGTTAGCACTGTCGCCTCACAGCAAGAAGGTCGGTGGTTTGAGTCCCGGCTGGGTGAGTTGGCATTTCTGTGTGGAGTTTGCATGTTCTCCCCGTGTTGGCGTGGGTTTCCTCCAGGTTTCTCCCACAATCCAAAGACATGCGCTATAGGTGAATTGAATAAACTAAATTGGCCGTAGTGTATGTGTGTGAATGACTGTGTATGGATGTTTCCCAGTACTGGGTTGCAGCTGGAAGGGCATCCGCTGTGTAATATGGATAAGTTGGCGGTTCATTCCGCTGTGGTGACCCCTGATGAATACGATGAAGTGACTAAGCCAAAGAAAAATGAATGAATGAATGAATGAATGAATGAATGGTATTGACAAAAAAGCAGCATTTGAACTCATTAAATTGCACATTCATTTATGCATGCATTTATTTATTATGAAGTTTTATGCAAGTGTTTTTTTAAGCATTTATTTGTTTTATGTTTTATTTTTTATTTTTTTATTAATTTATACTTTCTTTCTGGTTTTATTTATTTGTGTATTTATTTATTATGGGTTTATTAGACATGCATGCATTTATTTCTAAATGTTGATTTATTTATGCTCTCTTTTTGTATATTTAAACATTTATTTATTGATGCATTTTTTTTCTAAATTTACTCTTTAATTTTTAATTTAGTCTAGAATAATTTTTTTTTTAGTTTGCAATTATATTGGATTTATTAGTCATTCATAAATTATCTTTTGAAGCATTTCTTTTTATTCATCCTTTATTAAATTGTTACAAACCCCTTAATTGGTCCAGGGGAAATGGGGTTTGACATTTAAGTACAATTAAAAGGAATTCACACTCACCGGCCACTTACACCTGTCAAACTGCTCCTTAATGCAAATTGCTAATCAGCAAATCACATTGCAGCAACTCAATGCATTTAGGCATGTAGACATGGTCAAGACGATCTGCTGCAGTTCAAACCGAGCATCAAAATGGGGAAGAAAGGTGATTTAAGTGACTTTGAAGATGGCGAGGTTGTTGGTGCCAGACGGGCTGCTCTGAGTATTTCAGAAACTGCTGATCTACTATGATTTTCACGCACAATCATAGGGTTTACAGAGAATGGTCCTTAAAAAAAGAAAATGTCCAGTGTGTTCTGTGGGCGCAAATGCCTTGTTGATGCCAGAGGTCAGAGGAGAATGGCCAGACTGGTTTGAGCTGATAGAAAGGCAACAGTAACTCAAATAACCACTCGTTACAACCGAGGTATGCAGAAGAGCATCTCTGAATGCACAACACGTCCAACCTTTAGGCAGATGGGCTACAGCAGCAGAAGACCACACCGGGTGCCACTCCTGTCAGCGAAGAACAGGAAACTGAGGCAACAATTCGCACAGGCTCACCAAAATTGTACAATAGAAGATTGAAAAATTGCCTGGTCTGATGTGTCTTGATTTCTGCTTCGACATTCTGGTGGTAGGGTCAGAATTTGGCATCAACAACGTGAAAGCATGGATCCATCCTGCCTTGTATCAGTGTTTCAGGCTGGTGTTGGTCGTGTAATGGTGTGGGGGATATTTTCTATGCAAACTCTTTGGGCCCATTAGTACCAATTGAGCCTCGTGTCAGCGCCACAGCCTACCTAAGTATTGTTGCTGACCATGTCCATCCCTATATGACCACAGTGTACCCATCTTCTGATGGCTACTTCCAGCAGGATAACGCTCCATGTCATAAAGCGCAAATTTTCTCCGACTGGTTTCTTGTACATAACAATGAGTTCACTGTACTCAAATGGCCTCCACAGTCACCAGAACTCAATCCAATAGAGTACCTTTGGGATGTGGTGGAACGGGAGATTCACATCATGGATGTGCAGCCGTCAAATCTGCAGCAACTGTGTGATGCAACCATGTCAGTTTGGACCAAAATCTCTGAGGAATATTTCCTTGCCCTGACACTGGCTAAAAGGTTAAATCTATGCCATGAAGGATTAAGGCAGTTCTTAAGGCAAAAGGGTGTCCAATCCGGTACTAGTAAGGTGTACCTAAAAAAATGGCCGGTGAGTGTGTATATATAGTGAGTGAAGTGCAAGACAACCCAAACCAGTTATACCAAAACTGTGACTTTTATTTATGTTTCCCAAGTAAAAAAACAATGACTTAATCAAAAATAAAAAAGAAGGTAATGCTAAATTATACTATTTACAATATATACAATATGTTTGGGACAAACACAAAGACGGGGGTGGAATGGGGGGGACGAAGAGGTCTTCCACTTATCCTAGCTATCCTGGACATGAATTTAGTATAACTTTGGTGGATTGGATGCTGCCACTATAAAATGTCTTTTGAAAACAGCTGGAAAAATCCCTGTGTCTGTGCCCTGTGGAAAAAAAATAAAAATAACAGTAACTGCTTTGAAGTTCTCATCACAATTGAGAGTGTGTTGCATGCAAAATAAGATGTTTTTCCATCTTACCCGGAAATCAAGGAGAATCTGAAAGCAAAGTGTTTGAATTTAAAAAGCAGCAGAGCATAATACATCGAATCTCGAGCAAGTTTTCAATGCATGATTTACGCTTGTTTAGAAGGACAGCAATTTCAGAAAATGTTTTCCATGCATAATTTTTTTAAATTATATCTGTCCTTGTGTACACTATGCGGACAGAAACGATTCACACAGAGCAGAAAAGGCTCATGGTGGCATTAACCAGTCCTTTGCCCACAGTATGACAGTATCTAATGGCTTCACTCTTGTTGGTAGTACTGCACCAAATGGTTGCTTATTTGCATGATGCTGAAGGGGTAGTTCACAAAAAATACATTTCTGACATCCTTTACTCACCATCCATTTGTTTCAAACCTATTTGACTTTTCCTCTTCTGTTGAACACATGATTAGATGGATGGATGGATAGATACAGTCCTCCTATGAAATTTGTATTCTTTTTCAAATATTTCCCAAGCAATGTTTAACATAACAGGAAACTGTTCATTGTATTTCCTATTATATATATTTTTTCATTTGGAGAAAGCATTGTTTCTTTTAGTTTGGCTGGAATAAAAGATATTAAAAAACTATTTTAAGGTCAATATTATTTGCCCACTTAAGAATTATTTTTCATCCGGTAACTTGCCTAATTATCAAAAACAGTTAAACCTAGTTAAAAACCAAGTTAAAGGTGCTGTATGTATGTTTTTGACTCTTATAAAGCGTAAAAATACCATAATATGTTTGCAGATGTTTAAGAAACAAGTGAACATGCTTGTTTATCTGAAAAACAATGCTAAAGTCAGTTATTCTCCTTTGAAAATATGTGTTCCACATCAGAATGCCTGTCTTTGTTTTGGCCTCTATAACCCACCCACTGCACATTGGTGGCATTTAACACTGAATAAAGCACATAATCTGTACCTGAGGTCATAATTTTACTTTGTAGTTTATGCTATTGTTTTGCTCTGACGTTGCCGTGATAGAAATTTTGCACGTCGCCGCCACAGATATTTAGGACAAAACCTTTTTTTAACATGAAAAATATACCTTTTATCGCATGTCGTGGCGCCACGATGCATTATGTGAAGTTAGGACAAAATGTTAAGCGACACTTGCGAGATATTTTTAAAAGAAGTAATTTTAGAGGGGGGCTAATAATTTTGACTTAAACAATGAATGGATGGATGGATGGATGGATGGATGGATACTGTAGATAGCTGGATACTGTAGATGGATGGATGGATGGATAGATACTATGTATAGATACTATAGATGGATGGATACTAAAGATGGATGATACTATAGATGGATAAATACTGTAGATGGATAGATAGATAGATAGATAGATAGATAGATAGATAGATAGATGGATGGATGGATGGATGGATGGATAGATGAATAGATAGATGAATGGGTACTATATGGATAGATACTATAGATGGATGGATGCTATAGATGGGTAGATACCACAGATGAATGGATGAATGGATAATAAAGATGAATGGATACTATATGGATAGATACTGTAGATTGATGGATACTATAGATGAGTGAATACTATAAAGGGATGAATACTATAGATGGATGGATACTATAGATGGGTGGATACTATAGATGGATGAATGGATAGATGAATGGATAATATAGATGAATAGATAGATGGATAGATACTATAGAATGATAGATAGATGGATCAATACTGTAGATGGATAGATGGATGGATGGATACTATAGATGGATGGATACAATAGATGGATGGATATGATAGATAGATGGATAGATTGTTGAAAACTGATTACTGTAGTTTTGTAGTATTTTTTTTCCTACTATGGAACTCAGTGGCTACTATTCTTCAAATTATCATTTCATTCATTCATTCATTTTCCTTCGGCTTAGTCCATTATTTATCAGGGGGCACCACAGCAGAATGAACCGCCAACTATTCCGGCATATGTTTCATGCAGCGGATGCCCTTCCAGCCGCAACCCAGTACTGGGAAACACCCATACACTCTCATTCACACACACACACACACACACACACACACACACACACACACACACACACACACACACACACACACACACACACACACACACACACACACACACACACAC
>CAIGQV010016645.1:21210380-21226094 GCA_903798115.1 Danio jaintianensis | reverse complement strand
ATAATAATAATAATAATAATAATAATAATAATAATAATAATAATAATAATAATAACAGAATCAGCCAATGCACATTAGAGCTGCACAATTAATAGTTAAAATATTCCAGTTGAAACGCATACACTGCAAATAAGATAAATTACAACAATTTGGTCATGTATGTTAAAGAAACACTACACTTGAAATAGGTGTAGTCCCCTAGAGCTTAACTTTGTTTTTTTTTTGCCATTTTTGAACCCATTCAGCTGATTTCCTGGTATGTCGGGAGCACTTTTAGCTTAGCTTAGCATAAATAATTGAATCGGATTAGACCATTAGCATCTCATTAAAAATATTCAAAAAAGCTTTCTATTTAAAGCGTGACATATCAGCATAGATAAAAAAAAATGTAAAGAGCGTAGATACAGCTTAATTACAAGTTAGATTGATAGACTGTAGAACATTGTCTAAAATGACTATAATCCAAAAACTGCATTGGCTAATGTAGGATGAATATGGATAAACTGGAGTGTACATATCCTCACTGCTATGTCAAATCAGCATAAATCAATTACTCTTCTGCATCAGTTCCATACTGTCTCTGTAATTGGACAGATCCGAAACATACAAAGCTGTTTTTGGAAAGTTGATTGACATTGCGAGTGCATGTCTGAAAGGTTTGTTGTGTATTTGTCTCTCTTTAATGTTCTCTGAATCTGTTGTGCATATTCGACAGAGCGTGGCGATTTCTTGGCATTGGATCTGGGCGGCACAAACTTCAGGGTACTCTTAGTGCGCGTTCGAGGTGGGAAAAGACGGAGCGTGGAGATGCATAATAAGATCTACAGCATCCCTCAAGACATTACGCAAGGCACCGGCGAGGAGGTAGGCCTTGTAATCACACCACACTTCATTAAAACCCATTCAGGATGAGAATTAGCTACATTCATTTGCGAGATGGTGGCGCTGCTGTAGGATCTGGTTGATGGGAGTTAATGGAATGTCTGTTCACTCTGTGTCAGTAATAGGGATGAACGATTTTGGAAAATAATCTAATTGTATTATTATTATTATTATTATTATTATTTATGAATATTGTGAATAAATATAATGATAATAAAATAATAATAATAATAATACTTATTATTATTATTATTATTATTTATCTATCAATATTTTAATATAATCTTTATTATCACAATATTGGTTAATAATAATAATAATAATAACAGAATCAGCCAATGCACATTTGAGCTGCACAATTAATACACTGCTAAAAAAAAATAAAGAGAACACTTAAACAACACAATGTAACTCCAAGTCAATCACACTTCTGTAATGAGCCTGACTGCCAATAGGTACTGAGATGATATCCTCAGACCCCTTGTGCGGCCACATGCCGGTGCTTTTGGCCCTGGGTTTCTCCTAATGCAAGACAATGCTAGACCTCATGTGGCTGGAGTATGTTAGTACTCCAACGTCATGTTGCACCACAGACTGTCCAGGAGTTGGCGGATACTTTAGTCCAGTCTGGGAGGAGATCTCTCAGGAGATCTTCTGAAACCGCATCAGGAGCCTCATTTAATAAGAATATTTCATGCATTCAGATCTTGGATGTGTTATTTTAGTGATCTCTAGTTTTTTAGCAGTAGTTAAAACATTGCAGTTCAAACACACACATTATCTTATTTGTAAATTACAACAATTTGGCCATGTCTATAATAGGAATACTCCACTTTTTTTTGGAAAAAGCTTATTTTGCAAATACATTTTACACTTTTAGCTTAGCTTAGCATAAATAATTCAATTTGATTAGACCATTAGCATCTCACTCAAAACAAATGTATTAAAATATTGATAAATTGATAGCTTTCTATTTGAATTTTAGTCTTAGAAAATTAATTTGAAATTATTGAAACTCTTTGGTCATTTTTGAGTGAGATGCTAATGGTCTAATCCGATTCAATTATCTATGCTAAGCTGAAAGGTCTCCCGCCAGACACGGAAATCGACTGAATGTAAACTCAACTGTTTAACTCTACGGGAGTTGTAAATTGAGCCTTTTTTTTCTAAAAATTGTGGAGCGTTTATTTAAGTGAATTGTTATTAAAATGCAGTTTGGTCAGTTGGATTACAAGTAAGCTCTGTTCACACCTGCTATTAAGATGTGTGTTCGTCGATTTGTTTTCAAGGAAATGATGCTAAATAGAAATGGAGCTCCAAAAAGTATGTTTTTCCACTTTTGACATCCACAGATGGTCTGAAACACACATGATCAGATTGCTGTT
Organism: Danio jaintianensis; assembly: GCA_903798115.1. NCBI lineage: Eukaryota > Metazoa > Chordata > Actinopteri > Cypriniformes > Danionidae > Danio > Danio jaintianensis. The sequence goes on along the minus strand of CAIGQV010016645.1, from coordinate 21,223,827 downwards.
GTAGTGTAAATGCTCAAGTGCATAAAAAAACACACAAAAGACCACCCACTCTTCACCTACTGACCTCATTGTTAAACATTACAGGATGTGTTGGTGAACTGTATTGGCCAGATGGGATCTGAACTTTGCCATCAGTTCTCACGAGTGTGGTTTGAAGGTGGAAAAATGTATATGTTCTTATGCCAGTTCTGATTCTAAGACAAACAGCAGTACAAATTACAGATTTATTAACATTAGTAAATTAAAATACTGTTCATTGTTAGTTCATGTTAACTTGGTAAATGTGGAATTCTGATTAATCAAAGCTGTGCAAACACTGTTCATTGTTTGTTCATGTTACTGAATACATTAACTAACATCAAAGGGCTGTGAAATGTGCATTTGTATTTAATTTTTGGCATTAACAATGAATAAAAATGTGTGGCTGAAAAAAAATGATTGCCGTTTACTAAAATAGCCAATCCTAAAATTAGGCTGGTATTTATTAATTATTTTACGATTTTCTTTTTAAGTCATAAGAGTTGTAATTTATTGAACTATGCTTGAGAACGCCACACCATAGGACAGTTTTAAGATTTGGCTCAAAAATGTAAAAGTGGTTAGCACTGTTGCCTCACAGCAAGAAGGTCGCTGGTTCGAGTCCTGGCTGGGCCTCTTGGCATTTCTGTGTGGAGTTTGCATGTTCTCCCCGTGTTCGCGTGGGTTTCCTCCGGGTGTTCCGGTTTCCCCCACAGTCCAAAGACATGCAGTATAGGTGAATTGGATAAACTAAAATTGGCTATAGTGTATGAGTGTGTGTGTGAATGAGAGTGTGTATGGGTGTTTCCCAGTACTGCAGCTGCAGCTGGAAGGGCATTTGCTGCGTAAAACATATGCCGGAATAGTTGGCGGTTCATTCCGCTGTGGCGACCTCTGATAAATCAGAGACTAAGCCGAAGGAAAATGAATGAATGAATGACATCCACAATAAATATTTAACCATTTACTGAATTAATGATTAATAATTAATGAATTACTATACTAATTATATTAATTTCTGTCAAAATAGCCTCTCGTAAAATTAGGCTTGCTGTATTTACTAATGATTTTACGATTTTTCTTTTTAATTCATAAGAGTTATCGTTTATTGAACTATGGCTTAAGACCGTCACACCATAGAACAGTTTTAAGATTTGGCTCAAAAATGTAAAAGAAAACAAACAAAAAAATCCCATCAAGATAAATAAAGAATAAATATTTAACCATTTACTGAATTTTATTTAATGACAATACTAATTATATTCATTTCTGTCATGTATGACAATGAAAAATGCAATGTCACAACAACAACCCATATATAGTGACGCATTGTAGGGTTGAATTACACAACCACACGTTGTAACGGTGTAACCTGTTCTCTTATCGCTTGATTTCCAATAATACTGATTTGACATGAATGGTTGTTGTGACAAGTACAAGTGCTTTGTGCATAAATCATCTTTTGTCATCACTTATGCGTGTATATGTGTGTCTGTGTTTGTGTGTGAATGGTTTTCTCCAGTTGTTTGATCACATAGTGCACTGTATCGCTGACTTCTTGGAGTACATGGGGATGAAGGGGGCTTCTCTTCCTCTTGGATTTACCTTCTCATTTCCCTGCCATCAGAACAAACTGGACCAGGTACTGTACACACGTTTGCCTTTCCAGCTATCAACATGCGGATCAACTAGCTATAAATATAGACTTCTTTTGTTTCCACTCAAGGTTTTGTTGTGATTGAAAACATTCTGTGGCCTTTGTGACCAATCACTCGTTGAAAACCGACAAATTTAGCCATCTTTATGTTCTCCATGGTTCTATCTGGTCATTTTCTCTAAACCACACCAAATAGTGTCTAATAATATAGCTATTACTTAATACATAGTGATTCATAAAAATACAGGCTGGGAATAACCAATTCCTGGTATGATGGTTTGGCCAAAATTGATGTCCGTGCCTCAATTGTGTCAAATCACAACTCTTTTTTTTATTTTTTTTAAACCAGTATTATGCAATTTTGTGAAAACAAGATATAAAAAGGTGAGGTAGTTTTCCAAGTGAAGGTTTAACAAACATGCCTATGGGAAAATCAAATGTACATATATAAAAAAAACTATGTAAATGAAATGATACAAACACAAGTAAACAAATACAAAATCCAGGGATCAAGGTTTAGGTTTCAAAAATCTGTTGTTCATTTTCAGATACAAAACTATTTTTCATTTTTTTAACCACAAACTAACTTAAGACATAAACAAATGGATATAATAAAAAAGGATAAATTAGAAATAATTAAAATTAAATTAAATTATAATTAAATTAAATTAGAAATTTATTAAATTAGAAATTAAATAATTAAAATAAAGATAAAACCTATGAGGCAAGGGGGAGGGGGTAGGATTCATGGTTGGAGGAGTACATTATTCTCAATATGGATTATTATAGGGTCCCATGTTTTGTAAAATGTTACGAAAAAACCTGATGATTTTGATCACTATAATCTTGATTTGAAATTGTATTTTGGAGGTATTTTCCAGAAATTTTACATTCTCTCTGAATAGTTGAAAAAAATTAGAAGTTGCTACTGTGTGCAGTATATTAAAGTGCCACATAGAGTTGAGGGCAAAATTATTAGACCTGTTGTGATTGTTTTTATTCTGTTTTAAATATTTCCCAAGTGATGTTTCCCCAAGCAAGGAAATTTTTTACAGTATTTCCTATAATATTTCTTCCTCTGGAGAAAGTCTTATTTCTTTTAATTTGGCTAGAATAAAATATTTTTTTACATTTTTAAATCTATTTTATGGTCAATATTATTAACCCCTTTACAGAACAAACCACTGTTATCCAATAAACTAGGTTAGGTTAACTAGGTAGGTAAAAACCTAATTAACCTACCTGTAGTTTTTTTTTTTGCTGAATACTAGTATCTTGCTAAACAACTAGTAAAAAATTATGTACTGCTATTGTTGTGTAACGACAAAAGAAATTAGTGATTAGATATTAGTCATTAAAACTATTGTTTAGAAATGTGTTGGGAAAAAATCACTTGCGAAATACAGACTTTAACTGTATGTCCAATATACTGTTTAATACATATCACACATGGAATGGTGCAGTTTACCTTATACTATGTATTTATCCATGATTTATTCGTGCTGCTTTGTCAGTTGTGTACAGTGCATACACACTTCAATGGTAATGCGTATAGTATGGCAATGTGCAATATTCTCATTCATTCATCGTGCTTGTGGATTTGCTTTTTTTTTTTTCAGTCTGCTTGTTTTATTTTGCACGTTTTTTTGCAAGTTTATTATTATTTTTTCATACAGCTCAATATGATGACAATAAAAGGATTCTGATTGACGTGTTTTTTTTTGTTTTTTTTTGCAGGGTATCCTGATAAAGTGGACGAAGGGCTTCAAGGCCTCGGGTTGTGAAGGAGAAGATGTGGCATCCTTGCTGAAAGATGCCATTCATCGCTGTGAGGTCAGAACGAGCGCTCACCGCTGCCAGCACAGCACGAAAGCCATTTCTGCACTTATTAACCACAATTACTCAGCCTTTTATAGCAAGATGTAATTAGTAGATGCTCAGTCAGACGAATCGTGTCCTGAAAGGCAGTCATGGTGGATTTGCTCTGCTTTGCTGGTAATACCTTTCTCTGTCTGTCTGTGTCTTTTATTCCGTGAAGGAGTTTGATTTGGATGTTGTGGCTGTGGTGAATGACACAGTGGGCACGATGATGACCTGTGGGTATGAGGACCCGCAATGTGAAGTTGGACTTATTGTGGGTATGTGTGTATGTTATTTTTATTTTATTTATTTTTATTTTTTTGGCTTACACTCCTTTGATTTTTTTATTTATTGTGATTATATCTCACAGGGTGTCTGCTGGGTCTTAAAGTCTTAATGTTTTTTAGCTAAATTTTAGGCCTTAAAAAGTCTTCAATTTACTGAAATATTGTTCTTTAGGTCTTAAATCATTTTTAACAGGTCTTAATTTTTATTTGTCTAAGTAAAGCTACTCAATTGGGCCAACATCCATTCAGTGACCTACAATACATCTCAATAAAACCTTGTTTTTTATTGCAGAGAGATACAATTCACAACAGCTGTGTGATATATTTTTTACAGCAAATTATCCAAATTAAATTCCCTAATCAGGGGGAAACAAAACCCAAACTAAAAACAATTACACGATTCCTTAGGACAATACCGGGCCAATAGAAAAAAGTCTTAACCCTGTATAAAGCCCTGCTCGCACTGTGAGATTTCAGCCACGATTTTGTCATCAGACAAATTTGGGAAATCCTAAAAGATTCCTGAAATCCTAGGCTAAAATCTGTGATCTTTGATTGCTGGTTTGACCTGTTCACAGACAGCTGCTTAATGACTGTTGCGATCAAATTTTTCCTCCGATGAAGTTCTGGCAGTGTCAGAAGATTTCAGTCACTTTCCTGCAGTGTGACAACAGCTGCGATGAACGTCAATCCAAGAACCAATAGGAGCGCAATGATGCAATCCATACGACAATTCTAATGACCGCTGGGAAAAAAAACGTTTTCTTTCTGGTTTTATTATTGAGACACGCTGTGTGCAAAATTGCTGCTACAGATTGTTTATGTTTGCTGTGAGGAATCATTTCAGAATGTGGGATAGTGAAAGTGTCACAGATTGATGACGTCAAACTTCGGGGGAGTTTTCTTCTGTGTTTGGCGCGTCTTCATTGTCGTTCAGTCTGACATTATGACAGCTGAGATCTTACAGTCTAACATGCTACAATCGTTCAGGATTATAAAAAAATCGCACTGTGAGCCGGCCTTAAGCCTAAAATTTCAATCTTAATGGTCTTAAAAAGTCTTAAATTTGACTTGATGAAACCTACAAAAACTCTGATTTCAGTAGTGAACTTTTAATTGTGACTCACATGAACCTACACTGGTCTCACGGTTCGGTTACGATTATCATGCCATCGATTTGGTTTAATCCGATGTCTCAGTGCATCACGGTGCATTGACGATGCTTTCCATACACAGTTTTATATTTTACTTCACAGCACAACAATTCTTGTATTAAAATGTATAATTTATAAACACATTTTCTATGTATTTGTAATACAATATTGTCCTTTAATACAAGCAGTCAGATACATGAACTGTACCTTTAATTTTACCTGCTGAAAGAAATTTTTATTGTATCAAACAAAACTCAAGTACATGCACAGAACAACATGAGCATTTAAAGCAAATAAACAAATGTAAATATTATCCCGCTTGCTTTTTAAACATTGTCCAGTGAGTTGTTAAATGCCTATGATTGGTCACGCGGTCAACAGAAAGTGCTGTGATTGGCTCTAACTCTCTGCCGCTGTTAACCGATGAGTGACACTGATAAACGGCAGCGGCGATCACAGCTTATCCATGATAGACGTGGAGAAAACTCGCTCTGCAGACACCCTCGTGTCTGTATCCACAAGTATCGCTGTAACAGCCGAGAGGAGAGGAAACGTGTGCAGAGTTTCTGCATTTTTTTTAAGTAATTGGAGCGTTTTAATTATTCGTGGTCGCCTCCCTCGCCATAGTAAACTACTGCAATATAGCGCATATGAGGTAAATGACGTCAGTACGTAATAACCGGTTATGATCTATTATTGAACCGATACTGAATTGTCTGCGTCTGCATCGCGGTGCACCGTAGAAACAATTAATTTTGACATCCCTACTCACATGTAGTAATTTGTACAGAATAATTTGTAAATAATCATTTGTTTTGTCCATATAATTTTTTTTTTTAAGTAAAGCTCTGTTGTGCAGCATTTTATTTTATTTTGATTATATTTTAAAAGGATTGATTCAGTTTTTCAGGTTTTATGTCTTTAAAACATATTCATTATCATAAGCGGTGGTTAAGTCCAGAAAAAAGGAAACTTGATGACATGTAATAATCTAAAGTTTGTTAGTTTGATGCTTTTTGATTTTCAAATTTTGGTGAAAAAGTAAACAGGAGAAACTAAATATTACATTTAGTTAATATGTCAATAAAACTGTAAAAGTTTCTTCATCTAAATTAATTGACCATGCTTATTGATTTCTAAAATGTAGCTTTGTATTTTATTTGGTGAAAAAAGTATTCATAAGGCCTTAAATTATTTTAGTTAGACTTTTAATAAATGGCCAAATTGTAAAAGTGTCCAGATTTCAGCTAAATGGAGATTATTGATTACTACAATTTATTCATTAAAACAATGTATTTTAACTATTAAGATAGAATTGAGAAGTTTCTTTTTTTTTTTTTCTTTTTTTTTTTTTTTTTTTTAAATCAAGGATTCATGAAGTTCTCTCACAAATTTACACCACAATGTCCAAATAATTGTTTGTTCTTAAAGGTCACATGGAAGTACATAGAAAGGTGATTTTTATATTAGTTTTTTGACGTAATCTCAACTCAAACACAAAGAAAGGGTGGGACATAGTGTAGCTCCTCCCCTTTAAAAAACAGCCAAAAGCAAATGAGAAGCATCTTGAAGGGGGCGGGGCATGTCAGATACTATAGAGCATTAGATTGGTCAAAATTGAATGAGAAACTGAACTGTTCTATCTTTCATCTAATGTTATTTAATGCAATATTATTTGATATTTTATAATCTAACACAGCATTCATTTTTAAATATTGTTACTACAATATTAACATTTTTAAATATTTGGCATATTTTATATGTTTATGTTTGTGTGCACCATCAGATATCATGATGTGTATTTATATGCGTTATATCCATCCTATAGGCACAGGAACTAATGCGTGCTACATGGAGGAGATGTCAAACGTTGAGCTGGTGGATGGAGATGAAGGCTGTATGTGTGTGAACATGGAGTGGGGCGCATTCGGGGACCAAGGGGAGCTGGATGACATTTGCACAGAGTTTGATCGAGCTGTCGATGACCAGTCTACTTACCCAGGGAAACAACGGTGAGAGTTCAGACTCTGATCTTTCATGCAATGTTCATGTCATCTTTCCGTTCCAGTCCTGTGGGCTTTTAGATTTGAGGTACAGGATGGCGAATCTCCTATGAAATTCTGCTGTTTGAATCTGTCCAGAATCATCACTTTTTTTATTACATTTTTTTTGCACTGGCTTCCAGTCACACATCAAATAGATTTTTAAAGTGCTATTACTTATTTATAGAGGAGTCAATAAAAATACATTATGGGTATGCTCACGGAGTGTAAACCTAATGGATCTGAGATTATTCCATTCAGGTCAGCTTAGTATAATGCCTTGGGTTCGTTTTAAATATGATGAAACAGCGTTTAGCCGCTAAACTGCTCACAGGCGGAAACCACTTCAATAAGATCTCAGATGTGCATCCCAGAAGTAGTCAGGAGTCCAAAAACCTTTTTAAAATCTTTTTATTATCCATCCTAAAAATAGTTTATTCATATGATTTTTTGTTTGTTTTGTTTTTTGTTTTTTTACTCAGGCTTATGTTTGATTATTGTCATTTTTTCAAAGAAACTAAAAAGCTTTTTTTTTTTACTTCTTCAATTTTCTGCAGTTTCTTCCACGTGACAAGATATAAAAAAGGGGGAAATGCTTTCCAAACCACATTTAAAAGTATAAAGGCAATGGCAAGGTTTTCAGATAATTTGGTGTTTTGTGTTTACTAAGAAATTAATAATAATATTAGAAAATTCAATTGTTAATTTTTATTGGTAATATACATTCATTTATGAATATCTCTATGTATTTATATTTATTTATTACTAGCTTCTTACACTGGAGGGGATGATTTTCATCTGGAGTTTTTACTTCGAGGAGAAAAGATATGAGTAACATAAATATTTAATTCAGTATATTCACAATATTCAAGTGCTTTACATTACACTGCACTGTTGTTTCCTTTATGCCTTCTTATTAACTGACACAGGGAAATGTATGGGTTAAAAACAATGAGTTGATAAACTGAACATAAATATCGCTCTGATCTGCATCAATGGTCATTTTTTGATTAGCAATTTATTATTATTATGGCCTTTATTTTACCAGGAAAAAAGCACATTGAGATTAATCCTGGCCAAGATTAAGCAGTGTACAGTTCACATGGGTTTAACAAAAAATAACAGATATCATCATTCATCCATCAAAACACACATACAATGACAATTAAAAGTAGTCAGAGCATCTACAGGCCTATGTTTCAACTTCCAAATCATTTAAAATCCTATTTAAAAGCATGTAGAGCAAACAACTCTTTAAACTGCAACTTTGTTTGCAATATGCATTGATAAGACTTACAAATGAAATCAAAACTAACCATATGATTTTGTTAACTCACATTGCCAGTTTTGTGGTGAACAATTTATCGTGCATGTCATTAAGAAAAGAACAATTGCTCTTGTAATCTAAAATTGAAATCTGAGAATGCACTTCCTGTTTTTTTTTTTTAGTTAAATTCTCAGATTATGTGATTTTGAGGTATTGGGCGGGGCTAACATACTTAACCACGCCCCTCCAGCTCTCAGTTTTGACAACAAACAGAAATGGTGATGAGATTATGTCTGTTAGGTTGTAATAACTCTTCTAAAACCTCTTTCCTGATCTTTCTGAATGAAATGCCTACTTCACTACATCCAATCAGCTCGCAGTAGAAAAAAACTAGCCACGCCCACTGTAAAAAAAAAAAGAAAAAAAAAAAGGTTGCAGCTTCCGGCTCATGTGGACTTGTGGCCCCATCGCAATTCTATGTGATACTCCTACGCCTTCTGTGGGGTAGGGTAGGGATAGAAATATTCCTCTAAGAAATGGGACAGCACTACTACACATGTTGCATGCATGTTGCGAGCACCGCAGGCCGAGTGTTTTTAGATCATTCATATGGAAGCTGATAGTAATTATGCACTGTGTGAGGGTTGAGGCTAATCTTCCGTATAAATGAACTGAAAACCAAAAAACATGAAAACCATGCTCTCCAGCACCTAGACTGTTAATACTGTGCTTGCCTGAATTTAACATTTGTTGTGGAATATTTTGCAGGGGTTATTAAAGGCAGTGCACTATCATTAGTGAAATTTAGTGGGGGTTTTTTCTTTGAAGATCATGACTATAACATATTGATGCCATTATTAATGTAATAAATCAGATGCTTGATTGTAGTAAAAATGTCCTTTTTAAAATTTTATTGACATATTTTTTACATTTTTTGTCATTCAGTTTTTTAGCCATGTTGCTGCCGCCAACCGGATTTCACCAAGTAGTACATGTTCCTGGATTAACATCTATGTTGATCCTGGAACAACATTCCAATCAGCCAATCAGAATTAAGCAATACGTTTAACGCTTGTTACGTTTAGGCTTACGATTAGGTTTATGTATATCTACGTGATTGTTATCCAACTATTATTCCCCTCTGATTTTGGGAATAATTTACAGTTACGGTTGGGTTTAGGGGTAGGGAAAAGGTATGGATTACATTTTCGAACAAAAATAATGCTCCAGGATCAACATAGATATTAATCCAGTTTTTAAAAACAGCATACTGTTTTTAGCGTACTATATAGTATTGAAGTATGCGATTTCGGATACAGCCAAGGAAATCATGTAATCAGGATGTTAAAATAATAAAAATAAAAAAAAAACTCACCCTTCAAAGATCACCTACAACTTCACTGAGCAATAAGCCTGGTTTATACTTCTGCGTCGAGTGATCGGCGTGACCCACGGCGCATGCCTTGCGCGTTGCTGTGCATTTATACTTCTGCGCACTGTTTGTGTTGCTCTGCAATAACACTTCCGAAACGCTAGTTGGCAGTGAGGTTTTTATGTTCCTCTGTGTCGAGTTTCTTCGCTGGTGTTTTTTTTTTTTTTTCTGAACGCTACCTTAATGTAGAAGTAGCTCAAACTCGCTCATTTTGAGGCGGGAACCAGCGGACGTGCAACAACTTTAATCATAAGGTAAACACAAAACAACTGTTTCCATCTGGAGCTCCTTCACGGGACTCAACACTTGTAAACACTCGCTCCAACGGGTTCGCTCGGCTCTCGGTCCCGCTCACACTCATCAGCGATACCAAGCCGATCAATCACAGAACTTGCGCTACGCATCGTCGCAATGTGTAGTTACAGTTTTTGAGAGGTGCGTGTCAGCGTCGGCGAGGGCTATTCGTCCATGCGCAGGCTGCGCCGGAGCATACGCATGCGCTTGATGCAGAAGTATAAATCGGCCTATAGTCACAACTCAATAAGCAAATCCCAGCTGATCCATCATGTTTTTGGGTCCCCTTGAAACATTTCCATTGTGTTCCATGCTATCTGCATGTGTTGTGAGCCGTTTGCACACGTTTTCTTAATTTGTTTGCATTGTGAGGAAAAACATCGCTTTTTTTCATGTGTACATTGTGTTGATTCGCAACACGTATTCTGTCAAACCTGGTTTGATCTTTTCTTAATTTGCTGGCATTTTTTGTAATTGCATGTGCTTTCTTAAATTGCAGCATGTTAAGCTCTCTCGGCTACCATACATTACCTCTATGCCTCCAAGCAAAAGAGAATTGGGACACCCATGCCCCTTAAAGTGAATGAATGTAGAGGGTAGAGTTGGGCCTAAATTAAACTTTAAAAGTTATTTATATATATATATGTGTGTATATATATGTATGTATATATATATGTATATATATATATGTATATGTTTTTTTTTTTTCCTCAGGGTTACTTTTTTTAACACTCCAGTTCCCCAATATTTCAAATAATTACATCTTGGCCGAATATTGTCCAGTCCTAACAAACCATACATCACTGGAAAGCTTATTTATTGGTGTATAAATCTCAATTGAAATAAATGGTCACACATTAACCTCCACCAAATGTTTTTTATTACTGCAGACCACAGGAATTTTACTCAGCGGTAATCATGTTGAGATCATACCAAAGCATGTTGTCTGTGTTGTGGTCAGAACTCTGGAGTGAGTAGGCCATGCCAGGTGGTGCGTTTTCTTCTGTTTAAGCCAGTCTGTTGTTCGTTTACTCATGTGCTTTGGGTTGTTGTCCTGTTGCATCACTCAGCTTCTGTTGAGATTATTTGGTGGACAGATGTCAGTACATTCATCTGCCAAATGTCCTGATTTCTCTATTGTCACTGGCAATCTGTCCAGCCCCGAGGCAGCCATCAAAGCAGCCCCCAAACCCTGCTGGCCTCCACCAGGCTTTATCTATGGGATGAGATTTGATGTTAGTTTGCTGTGCAGGCACAACACATTAATGAATTATGGAATGGATAAACTAGCCATCAACAGTAGTTTTGTGCTTTTAATACATTTTAAAATGTAATTGGCAACACTTGATAATAACTTCACACTATGAATAATTTATTAAGCATTAGCAAATAGTTAATTCATTATTTGTTAAGCATTAATAGACGTTAGTAAGCAGTTTATAAATACAGCTACAAATGCTGTATTCTTGACCTAAAAGCACATGTATAACGTGCTTAATGATTGTGTTTGCATACTTTAATGATTCATTTTTCATTACTAAATTAAGTATTGTATTATTTACAGTTATATAAGAATAGTTGGTGGCTTTTTAAGATCATTCAGAATGCGCAAGTAAATGATTAATAAACTATTCAAATTAACAATTATAGATCTTATTATTCAGGCATATAGTTACTTTGTATGTTAATAAATGCTTTATTAACTCAACTTCATCCAGTTTTGTGACTAATCTATTCATGCTTTGTAAATCCCCTATAAATGCAATTTAAGTTATTATTAAATTTATATTCTAAACGGGGAAAAAAAAAGAAAATAAACGACTTTTTTCTATTTATTTCAAGATACACAAATGAAACCGTATCAAATGAAAAATAAATTTGCAGTCTTGTCTAAAATAAAATTACTGTACAGTTTGAACATTGCTAAATGACGTTGAAATGTTGTATCATAATATATTGTTAAATTATTATATTGTTGTTTTGTTATTCAACAATGTTTAAACTTTAAAGTTATTTTGTAGATATAAATGCAAAGATTTATTGTTCATTTGATACGAAGCCTTTAATTGTCATGCACAGTGTGTAGTTATTATGAAGTGTTACCATGTAATTTCTGACTGTCAATTATCAGCAGCCATTACTCCAATTCTCAGTGTCACATGATCCTTTGGAATTCATCCTATGCTTATTTTAAGGCGAGACACTACACTTTTTTTTAAATTCATCTATCAATTTTGAGATATTTGGCTTTTCATAATCTGTTTTTCTTCAGTCTAACACAAACTAAATATTCACAATTCAAAACTCATTAAGCCGTTTCTTTTTGCACTGCGTTCATTTCTATTTGTAGATTTGAAGTACAATACATTTTTTCAAATCTTTTCTCCATTCAGCAGCTCTTACGTATTCCAATCTTCTACATGCAAAATTTCTTTCTCCTTTTGGAGGAGCTTTTGGAACAATGGTGGAGGGAGCTAATATATATGAGTAAAGTAAATATGAGCAAATGTGGTTCCTTTAAGTGCCGTGCTGCTCTTGTGCTTTATTGCACTGCATTATGTTGTTTCCTTTTGTGTCTTTGTTATTTACAGACACAGGAAAGCGTGGACTGAAAGCATAAATTGGTCTTAAAATTGATCTAGTCTTAATCGATAGTCACCACAGTCTTTATTGAAAACACCACAGTACCATTTAGGAATAAAAAATCAGCAAAACTTAATATACATACTTAACATATTTTCTTTCTTTCTATCTTTCTTTCTGTCTGTCTTTCTCTTTCTTTCCTTCCTTCTTTCCTTCCTTCCTCAATTTCTTTCCTTCTTTCCTTTCTTCCTTCCTTTCTTTCCTTTCCTTTATTTTCTTCCTTTCTTTCCTTCCGTTTCTTCCTTCTTTCCTTCCTTACTTCCTTTCTTTCCTTTCCTTTATTTCCTTCTATTCTTTCCTTCTGTTCTTTCCTTTCCTTTAATTCCTTCCTTCCGTTCCTTCCTTCTTTCCTTTCCCTTCCTTCCTTCCTTCCTTCCTTCCTTCCTTCCTTCCTTCTTTTTACTTCTTCCTTTCCTTTACTGTTCTTATACCTTTTCTTTCCTTTTTCCTTTCCTTTTTCCTTTTTTTCCCTCAATTTACCTTTCTTTCTTTCTTTCTTTCTTTCTTTCTTTCTTTCTTTCTTTCTTTCTTTCTTTCTTTCTTTCTTTCTTTCTTTCTTTCTTTCTTTCTTTCTTTCTTTCTTTCTTTCTTTCTCTCTTTCTTTCTTTCTTTTTCTTTCTTTCTCTCTTTCTTTTCTTTCTTTCTCTCTTTCCTTTCTTTCTCTCTCTCTTTCTTTCTTTCTTTCTCTCTTTCTTTCTTTTTCTTTTCTTTCTCTCTTTCTTTTCTTTCTTTTCTTTCTTTCTTTTTTTCTTTCTTTCTTTCTTTCTTTCTTTCTTTCTTTCTTTCTTTCTTT
>CAIGQV010016645.1:21188769-21210370 GCA_903798115.1 Danio jaintianensis | reverse complement strand
TCTTTCTTTCTTTCTTTCTTTCTTTCTTTCTTTCTTTCTTTCTTTCTCTCTCTCTCTCTCTCTCTCTCTCTCTCTCTCTCTCTCTCTCTCTCTCTCTCTCTCTCTCTCTCTCTCTCTCTCTTTCTTTCTCTCTCTCTCTCTCTCTTTCTTTCTTTCTTTCTCTCTTTCTCTCTCTCTTTCTTTCTCTCTTTCTTTCTCTCTTTCTTTCTCTCTTTCTTTCTTTCTTTCTCTCTCTCTTTCTTTCTTGCTTTCTTTCTGTCCTATCTTTTTGGAGACTGCTGAGCACATCAAACTGTTTCAGGTTCATTTCAATGTAACTAAATCAGAAATGACAACGATTGCCATAGAAACACAGTGAGGCATTTGTACTTCTCTTGTACATTACACAAATATCCTCTACATAAATAGAGTAAAATAAAGATAATAAAATCACCGACAACTGACAGTTGTCGTTGTTGTAGTAGTCGTAATAGTAATACAAATAATAATAAAAAACTGTATTGTCCTTGAAAGGAAGTTTGTGATGGCATGACCATATTGCTGCAGACATACAATAAAACAATACAAAAATACAGTAGTTACAATAATAATAATGATGATGATAAACTCTTGTCAAATAAACCCATTAAAACGAGTAATACACTGGTATTGCCACAAAACATAAAAATTGGACAGAAAACATCGGAGGGAAACATAATGTGAATACATAAAAATGAGTTGGATCATGCCTGGAATGTATTATAATCCTGCATTACATCTGCCTGTGTGTGTCTCTTTCAGGTATGAGAAGATGATCAGTGGGATGTATCTTGGAGAGATTGTCAGAAATGTTCTCTTGGACTTCACTGCCAAAGGTCTGCTTTTCCGAGGCAAACTTTCAGAGAGATTGAAAACTCGAGGGATCTTTGAGACCAGGTTCCTCTCGCAGATCGAAAGGTTTGTTGATTTATTGATTACCTGCTCAAATAGTTGCCATTGGCTAGAGCTGGCGATCAGTAACAGAAAAAATACATCCAGCCGGTTAGGGCAGAATAAAGGCTGACAGGTTTATCAGTCTGTTGTATAAGACTGAAGGGCTTTATTCTGTGATAACAACTGCCTATATATTGTTTATCCCACTTATTACACAAGTATTTCCGCAAAACATAAAAGACATTAGAAGACGTTGTTTTGAGCTGTAATTGTTTACTCATTCTTTATGCAAATCTGACTGAAACAAAAACGACTGAATGGAGCATACACTAACCCATGTATTATTCAGTAACAAGATGGCCCTAAAGAGTCAAACAAAACTGGGTGACAGACAAGCATATAAATGGATGTGAACGATAATAAAGGAATAAAATACATCCAGCCTGTTATGGCAGAATAAAGGCTGGCAGGTTTATAAGTCTGTTGCATAAGACTGAAGGACTTTATTCTGTGATAACAACTGACTGGATGTTATTTATTAAACTTATTACACTGGTATTGAGGGGCGACGCGGTGGCGCAGTGGGTAGCACGTTCGCCTCACAGCAAGAAGGTCGCTGGTTCGAGCCTCAGCTGGGTCAGTTGGCATTTCTGTGTGGAGTTTGCATGTTCTCCCCGTGTTCGCGTGGGTTTCCTCCGGGTGCTCCGGTTTCCCCCACAAGTCCAAAGACATGCGGTATAGGTGAATTGGGTAAGCTAAAATTGTCCGTAGTGTATGTGTGTGAATGAGTGTGTGTGAATGTTTCCCAGTGATGGGTTGCAGCTGGAAGGGCATCCGCTGCGTAAAACATATGCTGGATAAGTTGGCGGTTCATCCCGCTGTGGTGACCCCATATTAATAAAGGGACTACGCCGAAAAGAAAATGAATGAATGAATGACACTGGTATTGCCACAAAACATAAAAATTGGAAAGAAAACATTTTCGAGCTGTAATTGTTTATTGATATTTTTATTTATTTATTTATTTATTTATTTTAATAAATGCAAAGCTGACTGAAACAAAAATGACTAAATGGCGCTTGCGCTAACCCACGTATTAACAAGATGGTGCTAAAGAGTCAAAAACAGCTGGGTGACAGACAAGCATAAAAATGGATGTGAACGTATTCACTGACGCTCAAGGTGATGTGAAGGATCCATGAGCCTGTGTTAT
Source organism: Danio jaintianensis (assembly GCA_903798115.1). NCBI lineage: Eukaryota > Metazoa > Chordata > Actinopteri > Cypriniformes > Danionidae > Danio > Danio jaintianensis. The sequence continues at coordinate 21,208,245 of CAIGQV010016645.1, read as the reverse complement.
TAGTTTCAGCTGAATAACATACCTTGGAATGTTGTGACTGACCAATCAGAATTGAGTATTCCAGACAGCCATGTAATAAATGCTCAATATGATTTTTGTGCTTCATAGCAGAACCAAATGGTGCTGCGTGTTTGTCTGCAGTTTATTTGTACACGCAACTCGAGTTGAACAGCAGTGCAGCGTTAGCTTAGGTTTGTTCACATGTGAATAAAAGTTCAATTGATCATGCAATTGCTTCAAAGTGAAGTGCTTGAATTTAGTGAAGAACTTAAATGTTTCTGTGATTTAAAGCCAGATCAAACCGCTCTGATGTTTTAATATCCCTGTAAACAGGAGCAACACTGCATGGACCATCCACATAAAAGATGATGATTTATTATGGATTTACTTTAGCAACTGTACCATGGTATATTGTAAACATACATATGATTTTTCATTATATTTATATTATGAATGTGGGCATGTATTCATTTTATTAAAGTATGGAATATTATTATGGTACAGTAATTGCTGCTGTTAAACGAAAACAATTGTATTTATACTTAGGCTAGAGATTTTCATACAATTATCATGGTACAAACCTCATACAGTAGTTACATTTCAACATTTTTTTTATTTTTTTATTCAAGTTTGTTTTTATTGTTTTCTTCCGGTACATGACAAAATAATACAAACACATAGTACAAATTATCATTGGCAGGCCTACTAAATATAAATCCAGGATATATACAGTGGTTACTATGGACAAAAATACAATATTATAAAGAAAACCTGGTGAGTAAATTGTAACATCGACACATAAGACCAAAAGTCTTCCCACACTGGGATACACACAGGGACCATTTCAACATTTGAATGAGATGCTGTGTGTAATTATATGTATACAATTCAATACAAGTTTTATAAATACTTATCATTATAAATATTATCTCAGATTTGTAAAATATACATCTGGTTGACATTTGTTTGACAATAAAAGAGTAGCTTTAATTCAAATAAATGTCTAGTCCATAAATAATCTTAAAATAAATGGAAGATTGACATTTATTGTGATCATATCGACTGATATGAGCAATTGTATTTTTTGTCAGTATCACCCAGCTTTATACCTGAACCCTTATAGCGCTTTTGCGCTTCTTAAAAAATGACATTTAAATGCTAAGCACGACGATTATGTCCAAACTTATTTGATAAGCCTGAGGCCTCTTTGGCATATATAATTAGATTATGATTAAACCTAAAACAAAACAGCACAGCGGTAATATTCAAACTTGCAAATTCTGGCTTCATTTTTGCATATCGTTTCTATTTATATTCTATCTCTCTTTATTGCGTTTTGGGGCAAAATACAGCCTGTTAACCTTGATTTAATTACATTTTTGTCTTGTGGGAGGAGATATGCAAAACAGTTTGTTTTTTAACTTTTGATAATTATTATCAGTCAAATTAATCGAGTTCTGTTTTGCAGTGATCGTTTGGCATTGAGGCAGGTTCGCTCCATCCTGCAGCATCTGGGTTTGACCAGCAGTACATGTGATGACAGTATTCTTGTGAAGGAGGTTTGCAGCGTCGTGTCCAAACGAGCAGCACAGTTGTGTGGAGCCGGTTTGGCAGCCGTGGTGGATAAAATCCGTCTGAACCGTGGCCTCAATCAGCTCAGCATCACAGTTGGAGTGGATGGCACGCTCTACAAACTTCACCCACAGTGAGTGATCACACAGCGAGATGCAGGGATTACAACAATAGAGAAAACTGCAATCTCTATTGCAGATAATTTATTGCCTTTATTAAGAGACAATACAATCTCTCTTACAAGAGTGTCCCTGCCAAGATGAGCTTTTAAATTGACAAGGTAGTACTGCTATTGATATCAGAAAAAAACATGCATTTCGTATTTAGTTTTTCTGCTATATATTTTGTAATATGAATGCAATTTCCCCATTGCATGTTATGATTTATATTCATTAATTTTGTTTTCAAATTTTTTATATATTTATATCAAGATTTATTTATTTTTTAATTAATTAATTAATAAAACAAATTCCATGTAAAAAAACAAACAAACAAAAACAAGCAGGAAAGTGGCAAAATGGCAAGTGAAACTTAATTTAAATGCCAGAAATTGAAATGAACAAACTACCAAAGCCGGTCATACAGTGGGGGAATTAAGTATTGAACACGTCACTATTATTTTTCAGAAAACATATTTCTAAAGATGCTGTGGTCTTGCAATTTTCATCGGATGTTGGTAGCAAGCAACAAAATCCATATATGCAAATGAAACAAAACTAAGTAGTTTATAAATGAAGTTATGCGTAATAAAATGAAATAACACAGGGAAAAAGTATTGAACACATAAAGAAAGGGAGGTTTAGAAAGGCAGTGAAAGCCCAGACAGCAGCTGAAATCTCTGTTGTTATTCGGCAAGCCTCTGCCCTTCGTCAATGTAAATGAATATTAGCTGCTTTAGTCCAACATCTACATTAACAGGATGATGAAGATGAAACCAGGGTGGACATTTCAGTAAGACAATGATCCAAAACACAGCCAAGGAAACTCTCAAATGCTTTCAGAGAAAGAAAATCAAGCTGTAGAATGGCCCAGCCAATCACCTGACTTGAGTCCAATAGAAAATGCAAAATAAAGATCAGATTTGATAGACGAGACCCACAGAACCATCAAGATTTTTACACTTTCTTGAAGTCTGTGAAAAAAATCACACCTGAGCAATTCATGTGACTTCATCCTCCATATGAGAGACGTCTTTAAGCTGCCATCACCAAAACAGCCTTTTATATAAAGTATTAAATACATTTCATTAGTTCAGTACTTTCTCCTTGTGTCATTCCATTTGTGATTTATGTTTTTGTTTTATTTTTGATTATATTGTTTGCGTTTTTACCAAAATCTTGCAGCAGCTCCTTTAGAAATATTATTCCCAGGAAAAAAAACATGACGTGTTCAATACTTATTTCCCCCGCTATAAATAACATGGTGCAAACAACTGAGCAGAAATGGCACCTTATGCATTCTATCAGCTGTCTAAATTTTTGTTTGATAATGTTTACAAATACAACTAGCTCATTACAAATCAAACTGAAGAGTTTTGTGCTGGATTGGAGCAAATTGAACGCATACTTCTCTCATATTTAAGAAAACAATGTTCGTCTACTTTTCTTTTCTGGAAACTGACATCCTCACAAATTCAATTGGTGTAAAGAGTGTTGCCCAATTATGGCAAACATTTTATGCTGACTAGTTGTCATGACTACCGCGTCACTTAGTATAACTATCAATTTTAGTTTTTATTTAATGCAAATTGCTTTGGATAAAAGCATCTGCCAAATGCATAAATGTAAATGTTTTTCTCTGAATACTCAAGGAACGCCTTGCAAAGTTTATTTATTTATTTTTAGTTTTTTTTGCATCTTTCACAGCGATGAGTTGAAAATGTAAAATTGGTAATAAATCTTAGAGCACCATGGTACAAAGCATGCAAGATGATAATAATATTTGCACACTGAAAATTGAGTTTTAGTTAAATTTGTGGTTTTCAGACTATGGCTGACATTCCACTTGTAGCGCTTAAGCTTTTGTGAGCGCTGTATAAAGGAGGGAGGAAAAAGAATAGCTTATGCAAAACAAGAAAAAAATTAATTATGCCACAATAGCCTGAAATGACGGTGTAAAATTACCCCGCACCCCATGGCGCTTGTTAATGTAGCAGATGTGTTCAAATTGAGCCATAAATCATTGAGATTACGGTATTTATGAGGTGTTGATCGATCACCCTAAAACGGCCATTAATCCTTAAAAATCTATGATCCCTGTGTTTGAGGAAAACAGCTGCTGGGCTAAGCTGTCTGAGCTTATTACAGCCTTTCTAGTTACTTCAAATTTAAAGCTCATATTGCATATTTTTGCTATTCCCTAGTCATTCATAAGCAAAATAAAGTGGAAATATAATTAAGTTCAGTATAGGAAAATTCACTATTTTTAGCTTCTTCAACAGGATTTTTTTTTCTTTTATATAAATCCATATTTGATGGATTGATTAATACTAAATTGATTAAAATATTATAGTGTTTAAACTAAAGCAATTAAATTTAAGGCTCATATGAATGACTAGAGAAAGGAAAAAATATGCAATAAGCAAAGTAAGGTGTAAATATTCATCACAGAGCACTGCTTCTTGCAAAAGGCTTGTTGTTGGCTTGTCTGTTAACTCTTAAAATGTAATAGTTGTGCACAATTCAACACAGGCTCACTGTGAAAACGTACCCCCGTATACTTATCTGGAGAGCGCGAGTTATGTAGCCAGAGCTACATATGGCTGCATTTTGTCTTTAAAACGAACGCTACGAGGCGGTATGACGCGGTATGATGGCTTCTGTTTCTTTTCGTGCTACCAGCTGACTGCTTACTTTCATGTGAACGGCTTTTCCGCTGTTACCAGTTTGCTCGTTGGCTCGCCACGTACGTCGGCAGACTTGAGATGCAGAGAAGACTGCGATGATAGGGTTCAAGTTCGGTGAAGAACGGTTCCAGAAGTCTGGTAAAACAAAAGGCAAAAAATTAAATAAGTAAATAACAGTGTGAGAATATGGTAAGATCTGAAAATGTGGTAAAAATCAGCGGCCGCGAGGGCTTTTCTTTTTCTGCATAGCTTTTGAGAACACTGTTGGTTGGGTTTAGGAAAGGTTGTGGGCTGGTCAATCGGAGCTTTTGAAAACACTATCGGTTCTATTTAGGGAAGGTGGGTGGGTGGGGGTGATCGGTCGGTTGGTCAGTCAGTGGCCTCTGAAAAAGCGTATACAGCGGCCTCTGGTGGATTCGCGAAAACAAACTGCAAAAAAAACTTACATCCTGGGACGTATTTCTGTCCAGAAATGTATACAGGGGTACGTATCCATAATGAGCCTGGGTTGGCACAATTGCAAGTATTGGAAGAATCCACAATTTTTCAAATGTTTTTAATAGGATGTTTTTTTTCTTTTATATAAATTCATATTTGATGGATTGATTAATATTAAAATGATTAAACATTTTTAGTGTTTAAACTATAACAATTAATTTTAAAGCTCATATTGCATATTTTGCCTTTTTCTAGTCATTCATAACCAAAATAAAGTGGAAATATTCATCACAGAGCACTGCTTAATGTAATAGTTGTGCACAATTACAACTTCAGTATAGGAAGAATTCACTATTTTTCAAACCACTTTAATAGGATGTTTTTTTTTTTTATATATATAAATTAAATGAATACTAAATTGATTAAAAGTGACGTTGCAAACAATTATAATGTTACAATATTTTTTTTTTCAAACAGTCCTTTTGAACATTCGATTTAATAAAAAAAAAATCCACAAAAATATTGCATCTTTCAACATTGATTATAATTGTAATAAAAGTGTCTTGAGCACTAAATTGGCATATTGGTTTCCAGAGAATCGTGTGAACAAATCAGTTTTATCATCACATAAATAAATGCAGTGGTGGAAAGAGTACTGAAAAATCATACTCAAGTAAAAGTATCCTTACTTGCCCCAAAATGCAGTGCAAGTAGTTTAAAAGTATCTGTTGTAAATATCACTCAAAGTATGAGTAAAAAGTAGTCCTTTTAAAAGTACTCAAGAGTAGTGAGTATTACACTGTGAACAGCTGATGCGTTTACATGCAATTTGTGCATGTGTGTGGAAACGTTACATTCTGTAGTACATTTAGTGATCGTTTAAGGCCATTTGGTGATTTCAGTCATCATGCAGTAGGAATCCATCATCTTCTCATCAGTCACATGCAGTCTAAACAGTCTCTGGGTCATTGCATGTAATGATTTTGGACATCATCTTGGACACTTCTAAGCTTCCGAATGGCTTGCTGCAATTGTAAAGTGCCCATGTTTTTAGGTTGTTTGGTATGATGCGATTTACTTTCTATGTGCAATTTGAAGTGAAGTGAAGTGAAGTGTAGTGTGGCCAAGTATGGTGTCCCATCATTGATTGGATGAGAATCACAGGACTGATGATTCTACAGTACTTAGCCAATCCACATAGACAAGAAAAAAAGTAGCAACTGCAGGTTGAAGGAATATAGTGGAGTAAAAGTACCAATACAGCACTAAAAATGTACTCAAGAGAAGGTAAAAGTACACATTTTAAAAACTAAATTACAATTCCTGAGGAAAAACTACTCAATTACAATAATTTGAGTATTTGTAATTTGTTACTTTACACCATTGAATAAATGACTTCACATTATATTAAAACACAACACAGGTTTATTTAAAATTCTGGTATTAATTTACAGTAGCAACTTGGTGAGCACAAGAAACATAAACATAAAAAACCTTACAAACCTCAAACTTTTGACCAATAAATTGTTGCTTATTTGGATCAAAGTCTTGTTTTTGAACGTTTTGACTTTCTTGTGGATTGTCTGGAGTTTATTTAATGGTTTGATGGAAGTCAATGAATGTAAATATCGATCAAACGAATCTTAACAGCCTAATTCTCCCTGGATTATTATGTTGTGCTTTTAAACATTGTTTTCCAAAGCTCTACTTTCTACCTTATGCAAAGACCCCTTTGAAAAGACTATTTTATAAACAAAAAATGACAAATGCTGGGGTTTTTTTGCAGAGAAAGTGGTATTGAATATGGTAGTAAAAGTCTGGCACATTTGATAGGAATATTTAGCATGCAAAAAAAAAATCTTAAAAGTGGATCTTTTTTCCTGTTGATTGAAGAAACACTTACTTTTATGCATTGAGTGAGTTTGTGAAGAGTTTCGATTTTGTCAAGTGCATTTTCGGTTCATCTTTACTCACTCTTGTTTGTTGTCTTGGTAAAAAAAGAAAAGAAATTGAAGGCTGTTGGGTGCTATTTTGTGTAACATCCCTCAAGCAATTTTTTCAAGATGCATGTAGAAGAAAACTGTCTGTCAAGCCATTGGATGGATTTTTTTTTGACATCTCATGCCTTTGTTGTGACAGTACAGACAGTACATGATTGGATTGAGAGAGAAAGAAACAGCGAGAGGAGAGAGAGACCCACTCGTAAAACTCATCAAAAGTCATTTCTGTTAATTGAAATAAAGAAAGGAAGCCCTACAAGTTGGAAGTAGCAGAATGTAAAATTCCTGTCTGAATATGAATATAGCCAATGCTGCTGATATGGCGTTAAAACATACATAAGAGCAATTCCAGCGTTATGGATGTGACATTTGCAGTAAAAACCTAAAATATAAATTCACAGAGAAAGTATATATGTTAACATTATATTGAAACATCTGTTTATATTTTCCAAAACAACTAACCATAAAGTTATGGGATCAGAAAAATGTCAATCTGTAAACATATTTTAGATTTTAAATGAGGAAAATAAACATGCGTTATGGATGTGACCAAAAAAGTCTTTACAGAGAGTTTACAGTATACAACATACTCTGTACAAATTCTGTGAATTAAACTGCATAACCCAAAGGAAATAATGCTAATCAAAAAGATAAGAGTTGGCTCACTATAGAACAAAAATGATTTATTTAATTTAATTTTACTTATTTTTTATTATTATTAGGAAACAACTTATGGATGTGACAGATGTGAAATTGGCACTTGTGTGACTTTGTTTTCAAACAATTATATTTGATTTACCATTTACGGAGACATTTTTGAGTAGTTTTGAAGTACTGTAAAATACAAGCCTACACAATAAACCTAGAAAGGGTTTCGCTATTTCGGGAAAAAAATTCATAAATAAAAGAAATAAATCATTTGAAATAAAGATGAAATATTATAATTAATGTGTACTTAAATGTTAGGTGAGCAGCTATACCTATACTTTGAAACAAAAAACTGTAAAGGTTGTCTTGGCGACTAAATGAAACCACATAAGGTCTAAAATAGGCAGAAGGCATTTACTATAATTATTAAATCTATATAATGCCTCATTTGCACTGAGCACTATGGTTCAGTACATTACAGTGCAGTACAGCTCACCCTGATCAGGTTACCACTACCAACAGTACCTTTACTTGGTAGGTGTGGTGTAGGCCAGGAATTTGCGATCGACGACATTCTCGCTGAAAGATGAAAGCCGCACTTATTGTGTTTTTTGCACACTTAAGTTCATTATTTCAAATGTAGACACATGACAAGCACATGCAAATAGAGAGAGGAAGCATGTTTGGAAGTTAAAATGTTGATATTGTGTTGTCTAAAAACAAATAAAAACATGCTTGAAAACATGTCAACTTTTTTGGTTGTTTTATGCCAAAAAATTATTTAATGGCAAGATTATTTGAATCTCAGCAGAAATTTCATCAGTAGTTAATAGAATAAAACACCATTTTTGCTTTACTTGAAGACTGTATTTTTAAGGCTTGGTTGTGTTTATAAGATCAAAGCAATGTGTGCTCATGCTTCATTTGTTAAGAATCACATTGTTTTTTACATAGAATTTACTTCAATTATATACTGCTACTCAGCTGAAAACTACTATCATATTTCCTAGTTCCTCCAAAAGCCCGCCCTCAAGAGGCTCTGATTGGTCAGCTAACCTAATGTGCTGTGATTCGCGGATCAGCTCCACGTCACCAGGAAGTGCCACGCCTCTACTAGCACCCGCTTTGCCGTTGTGTAAATACACTGTCAGTCAGTGTAGCTGTTAGCCGTATCAGTTTGAACCTGAATCAGACAGAAAATGACACAGAGGACACAGCTGAACCTGACGCCTGCTCTCTAAAATAAAACCTGACAAGTGGCTTTCACATATATTTGGAATAAGCATGTGTAAGTAATATGAAACGTTCACATATCTTTTGTGAGTTTGTTATTTAAGATGTAGAACGCACGGAAAGCGGCCGCATAGAGAGACACTGCAGCGCTGCTGAAGATTGTGGCTGTTTACAGCGGTTTGACGGATAAATATGAATTTGTATCTAAATTGTTAGCGGTGCCAAACAGCATTTCCTGTTGTTTACATCCTTGTTTCTGTCCTTGCTACAACATACCGTTTTCTGAATCCAGCACTAAACTAGGAGAGATCCTGGAAGCTGTCCTTTGTCAAATGCTAGAGCTATGTCTTTTTTTATAATTCTCTGGAACATAATTAAAATTAAACTGTAAGCACTTCTCTCTTTGTGTCGTGTCCTTTGGAAGCCTGAATACAGAAACAGAAGAAGCTCTGTGGAAATAGCAGCGTTTGGAACGGCATTTTAGCTTTCTCTCCTATAACATTACAGTGCCTCTGGCCACGCCCCTTCGCTGCGCAAGGGTGTATGCGCATAACCTGACTGGTTTATGACTTCATTAACCCTGATGTATATTTTTGTAGTCCCCAAACTTTGTTCGCTGTAAGATGTTGTTTGTTCACACAGCTACATTACACATAAACTAAAGTTTATAATATGATATCGTAGTGGACCAGCCCTTTAACACAAAAGGCACTGATGGAGTTCTGAAAAAGTTTGAATAAGTTTGTGCCATGCTCTTAAAAAAAAATTAAATACACAATAGGTCAGATTTAGCTCATTGCCATTTTTACTGTCCTTATTACTATCATTACTTTATCATTACATTACTATCATTGTTGTCATTCTCCACCACTGACTGGTTTTGTTCCATCTATTATATATTTTATTTATGTCTATATTATTCGCTTCATTTTCCGGTATTTACGACCTATAATAATATTCATTCTACTGTTTTGCATGTTGCTTTTTTTTTTAGGTTTTATTTTTTTATATACTTTTACCTGTCCACCCAGTTACCTTTACACGCGCACACACACACCTGCCTGTACTGATCTCTCTGTTCTTTGTTGTCGTATGTGATTCCATGTAATTTGTGTACCTCTTTTCATTAAAAAAAGAAAAAAAAAGAAAGTTCAAGTTGAAAACACGAAGTATTACAGGACAAACTAAAATAAAATGAGTTTGAAATGCTCAAAAAACTGATGCAAAAAGATTTAGCTGTATCTATTGTTTAATTTATATCTAAATTATTCGCTTCATTTTTTCGAGATTTACGACCTATCATAATATGCTTTCTACTGTTAAGCATGTTTAATTTTTTTATGGTGTCTTATTTATATACTTTGACCTGTCCACCCAGTTACCTTTACATGCACAAACACGCGCGCGCGCGCGCGCACACACACACACACACACACACACACACACACACACACACACACACACACACACACACACACACACACACACACACACGCACACGCACGCATTCACATACCCACCCCTTTCTGTTTCTCTCACCAAATAGGTACTCATATTTAATTTTTATGTTGAGCAGAGCAGAGCAGAAAAAAACTTCTGCTCTTTGATTTTCTCTTTTCCATTTGTATTTGTGTACCTTTTTGCTTAAAAAACAAAAAAAGAATGTGCAAGTTAAAAATGTCAAGAATTACAGGACAAAGTAAACTAAAATGAGCTTACAATACTCAAAGTTGATGCAAAAAAACTAAAAAGATTTAGCTCATGCTCTGATTTCCTCACTCAGAAGTGCCGTTTTTCAAGCATGCATGCTCTCCTCTTTTGTCTCATCAGCTTTGCCAGCATCATGCGGGAGACCCTTAGAGACCTGGCACCCAATTGTGAGGTCAGTCTCGTCCAGTCAGAAGACGGCAGTGGAAAAGGTGCTGCCCTCATCACAGCGGTGGCGTGTCGATTAAGAGATGCGGGGAAGTAGTGACTGAGTGAAATGATCTAAAGGGCAAAAGATAATGAGGAGGAAAAAAAAAATGATGTACTGAGCTTCCTAAGATTTTCAGTGTACGTGTGTGTGTGTGTGCCACAATGTGACCTTACTGAACCAACACTCATGTTTTTGTCCAACAATGTATCTTATTTATTTTTCTCCATTTTATGCTTTCGATCACACATTGCAAAGACTCGCATGTGCTGGTGGGGGGTTGTATAAAGAAAAAGGGAAAAAAGGAAAGCAAATAACTAGACTACATCCTCTCGTGGTTATATTATATATTTGTATCGTTACTCGTTTGAATTCTTGTACTTTCTTTAAAAAAAAAGCACCTTTTGAGCTGTGATTGGTGTCATTTTTGTGTTTGCACCTATATACAGTTGTATATTCCCCCCGCCCCCCTTATATTTTCCATGATGACAGTAATGTCCCTTTGTTACTTTTTAATGGTCGAGGGGGAACGAAAAGGAAAACATTAAGCCACTACAAAATAAAACAAAAAGTAAACCTTTAACGTCCGAGGCATTGTGTCTTACCTACTCTCTTTTTCCAAAGTAAAACTTACAAGTGTGGCACAAATCCGTAACCTAGTGTGTTTAACAAAAAAAAATACTGCGTGTCGCCATGTACTATATCACGTGACAGAGCTCCATCCAGAATAATACACAGATACAACGTTCACACTCCAGTTCACAAAGGAGTTTAAATGTTTCAAGATTTACATGGCAAACAAAGCACACTAACAAAAGTTAAACAAACAACGGCAGACCAAATCAAAAAGGGAAGAAACTCGCACATAAAACAAATATCAAACACAGCTCAAGTTCACACATGAAATGCTGGCTATCCCGAAACTGATGCGGCATTTCCCTTACGTAGTATCCCACCATCCTGCAAAGCAATGATTGGAGCTTCTCTCAATTATGTCATCGAACATCAATCCGTGTCTCGAAAGATTGACGTCCAACACAGCCAACAGTATCCTATAAACGCAAAAAACCAGCAAAAACAGAAACAGCAGTCCCCAAACTGTACATTATATTTTTACTGGATATTTTTTTAAGATACTAGTATTCACCTTAAAGGGACATTCAAAGGCTTAACTAGGTTAATTGGGTCAGTTAGGCAAGTTAGGGTAATTAGGCAAATCATTGTATAACGATGGTTTGTTTTGTAGGCAATCTAAATAATATTGCTTAAGGCAGGGGTTCCTAAACTTTTCAGCCCGCGACCCCCAAAATTACGATGCCAGTGACTCGCGACCCCCAATATAAACCTTGCACACAACGGCGCAGACATACCAATAGGCCCAAGTCTATTTATCATTTAATTTTGAAGAACACCACTTGGAGACCATCCTTCATGTTCAGTTGTGGCCTGTATTTTATTTTATGTACGTGAGTGCCGTTAAGGTGACAAAGTTTAACCTGGTGCCCTAAAACCAATGTGCTGTGTCTTTATTAATATAACGTAATCACCCCAGGGGTCGCAAAAAAATTGAAAAGCTGACGGCTTTTTATTTGCATGTTGTTTTTTTAATGTAACTATTAACTACTATTTTTTTCTTCTGTAGGTTATGGATAAAGTATGGTTATTCTAATAGTTTAATAAAATTAATTTGATTTTTGGAAGGCGTCACGGTGGCGCCGTGGGTAGCAATATTGCCTCACAGCAAGAAGGTCGCTGTTTGAGCCCCGGCTGGGTCAGTTGGCATTTCTGTGTGGAGTTTGCATGTTCTCCCCTTGTTCGCGTGGGTTTCCTCCGGGTGCTCCATTTTCCCCCACAGTCCAAAGACATGCGGTACAGGTGAACTGAATAAGCTAAATTGGGCGTAGTGTATGTGTGTGAATGCGAGTGTATGGGTGTTTCCCACTGTTGGGTTGTGGCTGGAATGGCATCCGCTGCATAAAACATATGCTGAATAAGTTGGCGGTTCATTCTGCTGTGATGACCCCTGATTAATAAAAGGACTAAGCCGAAAAGAAAATTATTGAATGAAAGATTTTTGGAAATCACCAAGCGAAATCACCAAACAACAATTACAGTAGTTGTGTCCCAATTCAGAGGCTACATATTGGCTTGTTATTAGTCCACGAAGACTGAACCAAGTTTTGTCGAAGTGCCCTGTTATGCTTTTTTGAATATCACTCTTCATTCTGTGTGATGTAGCTGTTTTGAATGCAAAAGTTCTGCAGTTTTAGAGATCAAAGTGCATGACACAACATTTTGTTTTTTAATATTAAAGAAATAATTAATTTTGAACTTTGAAAAACAAGTCATTAGGAATTCCAGTTTCATTTCTCATTTGCATAATGCCAGCCTATCGTATTTGTCTGCACCCAAAATTGTGTACTTTCACCCTCAAACACTGTAGTTGGTTTGCATTGTCATTACTATTATGAGAAGCACATACTGTAGAAAAGAAAAACATTCTAGCGCGACTTATGCATGCTCAGAAAAACTCGTTATAATCATTAAAGCCGTGAAATGAATCTCCCATTTGCATCATATCTGCACTTTATGATGACAGAATATGCAAGTATGAGCCGCCATGCACTTAAATCAAACCTCATTGTATACATGACTATATATACAGTAGTCAACATTTGAAGTGGATCATAAAGTTAGTCAAAATTGTCCAGAATAGACGTTGTTCAATAGTTTTAGGACAACTTGATGAAAGGTTTTGAACCACTTCAAATGTTGACTGCTGTATACACATGTATACATGAAGCCAGTGTTGGGGGTAACGCATTACAAGTAACGTGTTACGTAATAATATTACTGTTTACTTTAAGTAACAAGTAAAGTAACGCATTATTTAAAACAAATTAAGTAATAATATGTAAGTTACTTTTTATTTGAATTAATTAGCTTTTACAAAATAAATAGCTTATTTAAAATAAACATAGTCACGTTGAATCACGCACTCAATAAAAGAATGTGCTCCCCTGCGAGAACAGATAGAAATCAAGATGGCAGAGCCTTACGTTTCTGCGATGGAAGTATTCTCATTATTTTGAACACATGGAAGAAAAGAACAAGGGTATTGTCTTATTGGACAGTGATTTTACATAACTAATAAGTAGGGCCAGACAGAATCTGCGGACATTTTTTGCTATTTCTGCGCAGAAAATTGTAAAAAAATCTACTGATTTATGCGAAATGATTTTGGGTGTATCGTAACTAAAAACTTAATATGTTAAAAAATAATTTTTTAACTTTTATTTAATGTTTACAATGCAAATCCAATTAGATCCACTTATTTGGTAAACAAAGCAAGTCTTTCATATAATGTATCTACTAAAAAACAGAAAATATGACTTCACAAACTGTATTGTAAATAAATCATATGAACATTTTCAAATTAGTCAGTAATATTATTGAAATTAATTTAAAAAGTGCATAAATGTAAATTTACACACATTTACACACAACTAAATAAATAGAATCAATAATGGGCTGAAAATCTGTGGAAATTGCAGATTTCTGTGCGCACAGATTTCGTGTGGGCCTACTAATAAGACAAAGTACAAAAGTAGCAAACACATTGCTTTAAACTTTCATTCATCTGTATATACGTCAGCTCTGGAGTCAGGAAGTTCTCAGCAGAAAATTATTTATTTTTTTAATAAATTATTTTTTTATGTTTGTTTTTTTTAGGTAAATGAAGGTGTAGGTTATTGTTAATTGCAGAGCTCCCCTATTTAAAAAAAGGGAAAAAAGGTAATGAAAAGTAACGTAAATGAAACTCAAAAGTATGAAAAGTAACTAAGTAATGCAACTAGTTACTTTTTTGAGAGTAACTCAATATTACAAGTAACTTTCCTCAACACTGCATGAAACGCTTCCATGTTTTAAGTTGTCATTTATACATTTAAACAAACTTATTCTCAAAGAAACCCAATGCAGATGGATGCATCTAATGTAAAAATGTACTCTGGAAATGTCCTGTTTGTGCTTATGATGGAGATTTGAGTTGACCAACTAGTTCTTCCAGCGTTTTATCGGACACAGGCTTAAATTTATATAGTTAGATCGGTACAATTGTGACTGTCTACAGTGTTTGCTATTACTGGGGGAAGAATGCCTCTGTATGGGTGTTTAGTTTCCAATGCCCTGTTAGCAGTTGACCAGATCTCTTGTAAAAGGATGAATTTACAAACTATCAAAACTGATGTGGAAATAAACTCAAAACTCTCGTTCTCTACAAAGAATGAAACTTCAAATTAATCATGTAATACTCCTTGAGAAATAAGGTGAATTGAAATATATTTTATAAGAAAATTTAAGTTTTTATTTATTTTTTTTTTTTTTTTTACCTTGGATGCATAAACAATGCTGAGAAGAGACCTGCAAAACAAATTAAGTAATCTTTTAAATAACATAATGGCCCATTTAAACTGACATTAAACTATTTTCACAACCTAAATATGTTCTCTGGCATCCATTTATGTTCTACTGTATAATAAAATAAAACAGTACAGTAAGATGTGTGAAAATAGAAATCAAAGTAATGCATTTGAACTTACTCTGATGTTAACGATACAAATGCAAGTAAAATGCTGCATATTTTATTTTAACTCATGGTGCGTTGCCATCTTGAGATGGTGTGGGTTGCGAAGGATCTGTCGGTTATAGCCTTCATTGCCTGAAGGACTCATTTGGAAGCAGCGTATGAAGGAACCTTTGAAATGGGAGAGACTTTGCCACACTGTTGTGATGTAATCCGTCTCCAATGTAGCCTTTAAATGATGCAGCCTATGAATTGGGACGTGACTATTTTCTCTTAGGAGACAGGACTGCTTCTGAACTGCCTGAAATGAGTTGCCGGTAATTAGTTGTACTTCATGCACAAACTTACAGTATGTAGATTTGAAACATTTATACGTTGCAAGTTTAATGACTTCTTTGGCAGAAGTACCAACCCAATGTTAACAACACAAGTTAAAAAAGAGATTGTTTTCTGTCCTAAGTTTTTGAAATGGAGTGCTTAGGTGTGGTACTAGGAGATACTCTTGGATCTCTGAGCTAGTGCAAGATGAGAATTCATAGTTTAAAAAGTTTTCACTTTGTTTTACTAGATATTACCCTAATCCTTGGCTGTAGCCCTTTAAAGTTGCATTGAAACAGTACAGTTTTGACCCCGTTCAACCCCGTGGGCCCCATTGAAGTCTGCTTTTTGGAGAAAAATTCTGGAATGCTTTCTACAACCTTAAAGGAGTAAAATAAGATGTAACAAATAACATCTTAGGGACATTTTCAGCAAAAAATAAGAAACTTTATATACGTTTTGCCTGTTCATTTAGACCGTTTCAGTTTTGGCACTTAAAACACATACATTTGAAAAAAGGTGAAGTTTTTGAAAATGGGTTTCAAAGTAGACATTGTTGAATCAAACACCCAAAAATGGTTAGGGAAGTGTAGGTATGTGGTAGTGTTGCTGCTCAAGCGTGTTTCCTTCATCAGCAAAGTCTGGTTTAACTTCACCTTGCAACTGAAAGCTTGAACATCTGTCTTCTGCACGTGGCAAATTATGCATACAATTGAAGTCAGAATTATTAGCCCTCCTGAATTATTAGCCCCCCTGTATATTTTTTCCCCTCAATGTTAAATGGAAAGAAAAAGATTTTTTTTTCAACATTTCTAAACATAATAGTTTTAAGAACTAATTTGGAATAGCTGACTTATTTTGATGACAATACATAATATTTTACTAGATATTTTTCAAGATACTAGTATTAAGTGCAACTTAAAGGCTTAACTAGGTTAAATAGCCAAGTTAGGGTAATTAGGCAAATCATTGTATGATGATGGTTTGTTCTGTAGACAATTGAAAACAAATATTGCTTAAGGGGGCGAATAATATTGACTTTAAAATGCTTTTTAAAAACTGCTTTTATTCTAGCCAAAATAAATCAAATACGACTTTCTCCAGAAGAAAAAATATTATAGGAAATACTGTGAAAAATTCCTTGCTCTGTTAAACATCATTTGGAAAATTTTTGGAAAAGAAAAGAAAAATTGAACAGGAGGGCTAATAATTTTGACTTCAACTGTACATGAGCGCATCAACACTTCCCAACATGTACTGTTTAACAAGGTGACAGTGCAAATAACTGCCCAGGCATATGTAATACATCACTTTTGACTGTTTTGATGGATGTGTAAACGCGGATCATTTAAAAAAACGTTGTGTAGTTACAAAAGCTCTCAAGGGAAAAACTTTAATGTTTTTAGCTACATTGTTATGTAAATATAGAGTATATTATAAGAAAACTTTAATTCTGTAGTGAAAAAATCCTTTAAGAAACTCTTCAGTTCCAAAGGATGAGGGCTTGAATATGGTTTATGCACAGCTAGTGTTTTTTTCCCTACCGATAAACTTCCGGTGAACGATTAATGTGACTATTTTGAATTTTATACAGTTCCTTTTACAGCATCAATGTTGTAATGTAATTAAAATATAATGAGTTAAATAGACTTAAGCATTCATTTAGTTGTTCAAGTGTAAAACGAGATTAAAAGCACCTTCAGTAGCAGCAGGCGAGAGCAGAAACTCCATTGAAAGTACTGTGGTAAAATAAATGTTCATATTTTAAAGACATGGCATGGGACAATGGAATTTAGTGCAGTGCCTAGTGTACATTCTGAGATGCACTTTATATTCTATATCAATCAGGCAGTGAAAATCATTGATTGTAAAAGAAAACAGACATTAAACGCGGCGATTTCGTAACTGCATACAGTTCACCGCAAGCGATTGAACTGGGTTACTGAAAATTAAAAGTCTTCTGCGTATACCATATTAAACTGTAAAACCAACTGTTGGTAATTTGACCAATCAGAGCAGAGTTGGCTCTTGGGAAGGAAGGGCTTAAATCAACCCTTTCTGACCCTGTGAGAAAAGAGAATGTTTTTTTTTTTGGATGGATGGATCTAAATGTACTGTAGGAGCTCTAAAAAAATTGCATAATTGATTTTGAATTTGAATTCCGTTAAAGGTGATTTTTCAAATGTTCTCTCTTGCTCTCTTGTTAATTTGTGTCATTACTGCTTGTTCCGATCATGAAAGTATAGTCCTGCTGCTGTTGGACTGAGCGGACGCTAATTGAATTAGTCTCCTGAAGGGGTCCTGTGCTGGTTTGTAGAAAGCTGTCAGGTGAAAGCTGTTTAAAGGATAACTTAATGGTGTGAGCTGGAAAATTGGATTTAAGTGCTGGGCTGCATAGAGGGCTCTGAATTTGGTGCTGCATAATATCTACACACACACACACACACGCACACACACACACACACACACACACACACACACACATTGGTGGTTTACAGGGACTCTCCATAGACGTAATTCATTTAAAAACCACTTATTATATGGTCCTACCCCTTAACCCAACACACACATGAAACCTGTGGCAAATATTGAATGTCATAAGACTTGAATGTCAAGGGTATTAAATTACAAGGACATATGACATGTCCTTATAAACCCATGTGCATACCCATGTTTTCCAATGAAGAACCCTCTTGCCCTTTAGTATAAGCAAAGTGATTAATTTGGTCATTTTTCTTTTTTACAAGGACATATAAGGCATGTCCTCATAAACCATAGTAATATAGTACATGTTTTTAATTTGGTCATTTTTCATTTTATATGATTTTGCTTATGTCGTTGATTGAATTGCTTGGATGCATTTTTGCAGTCTAATATCTGAATATTGAGTTAATTTGTTTCACTTTTTCTATTTTCACTAGAACGCTGCCAGCCAAGAAAGATGGACATTACTGGTTAGCACAGATTTAGAACCTTAAATGTAATAAGACTCAAATGTCAAGTGTATTAAATTACAAGGACATGTAAGGCATGTCCTCATTAACCATCTTTATAGAGTACATACCCATGCTTTCCAATGAAGAACCCTCTTGCCCTTTAGTATAAGCAGAGTGATTTCATTTGTTATTTTCATTTGTTGTTGTTTTTATATATATGATTTTGCTTATTTATACTGTTGATTAAATTACTTGGATGCATTTTTACAGTCTAATTTCTGACTAGTGTGTTTTCTCACTAAAACACTGCCAGGCGAGAAAGACTGGCATTACTGGTTAGCATAGATGTAGAGCATTGAATGTCATTAGACTCGAATATCAATAGTATTAAATTACAAGGACATATACATTCACAGGCCACTTTATTAGGTTCACCTGTCCAACTGCTCGGTAACGCAGATTTCTAATCAGCCAATCACATTGCACCAACTCAATGCATTTAGGCATGTAGACATGGTCAAGACGAACTGCTGCAGTTCAAACCGAGCATCAAAATGGGAAAGAAAGGTGATTTAAGTGACTTTGAGCGTGGCATGGTTGTTGGTGCCAGACGGGCTGCTCTGTGTATTTCAGAAACTGCTGATCTACTGGCATTTTCACGCACAACCATCTCTAGGGTTTACAGAGAATGGTCCGAAATGAAAATATCCAGTGAGCGGCAGTTCTGTGGGCGCAAATGCCTTGTTGATGCCAGAGGTCAGAGGAGAATGGCCAGACTGGTTTGAGCTGATAGTAAGGCAGTAACTCAAATAACCACTCGTTACAACCGAGGTATGCAGAAGAGCATCTCAAATCAAATCAAATCACTTTTATTGTAACATCATCAGCAGCACGTGTGCTATGATGAGTGAAAAGCTTAGGTGCTGGCTCCAGACAGTACAAAATACAGATAGTGCAAATACAAAGACAGT
The DNA here is from genome assembly GCA_903798115.1 of Danio jaintianensis. NCBI lineage: Eukaryota > Metazoa > Chordata > Actinopteri > Cypriniformes > Danionidae > Danio > Danio jaintianensis. The sequence goes on along the minus strand of CAIGQV010016645.1, from coordinate 21,188,784 downwards.
GCAAATACAACGACA
>CAIGQV010016645.1:21162575-21188759 GCA_903798115.1 Danio jaintianensis | reverse complement strand
TGCAAATACAAAGACAGTGCAAATACAACGACAGTGCAAAATACAGACAGTGCAAATACAACGACAATGTAAAGTTGACAGCGATATGTACAATGAATAGGTGTCCACATAGTTGTAGGCAGTATTGTTTCAAGTATGGATTGGTTAAAGTGCAGTGCATGCTACATATTGATGGTGTGCAGTGAGGGGTATGGAAGAGTCTGTGTGGGGTGTGTTAAGTGTTCATCAGCCTGATAGTCTGAGGGAAGAAGCTTTCCTTCAGTCGGCTGGTGAACGCACCAAAGTGAAGTCTCTGAACACACAACACGTCAAACCTTGAGGCGGATGGGCTACAGCAGCAGAAGACCACACCGGGTGCCACTCCTGTCAGCTAAGAACAGGATACTGAGGCTACAATTCGCACAGGCTCACCAAAATTGGACAATAGAAGATTGAAAAAACGCTGCCTGGTCTGATGAGTCTCGATTTCTGCTGCAACATTCGGATGGTAGGGTCAGAATTTGGCGTCAACAACATGAAAGCATGGATCCATCCTGCCTTGTATCAACAGTTCAGGCTGGTGGTGTAATGGTGTGGGGGATATTTTCTTGGCACACTTTAGGCCCATTAGTACCAACTGAGCATTGTGTCAACGCCACAACCTACCTGAGTATTGTTGCTGACCATGTCCATCCCTTTATGACCACAGTGTACCCATCTTCTGATGGCTGCTTCCAGCAGGATAATGCGCTATGTCATAAAGCACGAATCATCTCAGACTCTTTTCTTGAACATGACAATGAGTTCACTGTACTCAAATGGCCTCCACAGTCACCAGATCTCAATCCAATAAGCACCTTTGGGATGTGGTGGAACGGGAGATTCGCATCATGAATGTGCAGCCGACAAATCTGCATTAACTGCGTGATGCTATCATGTCAATATAGACCAAAATCTCTAAGGAATATTTCTAGTACCTTGTTGAATCTATGCCACAAAGGATTAATGCAGTTCTGAAGGCAAAAGTGGGCCCAACCCGGTATTAGTCAGGTGTACCTAATAAAGTGGTCAGTGAGCTAAGGCATGTCCTCATAAACCATAGTAATAGAGTAAACCCATGTTTTTCAATGAAGAACACTCTTGCCCTTTAGTATAAGCAAAGTGATTTAATTTGATCATTTTTGTTTTTATATGATTTTACTTATTTATGCCGTTGATTGAATAAGCAATTCAATTAACGGCATAAATAAGCCAAATCATATAAAATGCATTATTTACACTCTAATGTCTGAATTTTGTGTTTGTTAATTTTTGTTCCACTTCCATTCTCACTCGAATGCTGTCAGGCAAGAAAGATCCACAGATGTAGAGCATTGAACGTCATAAGACTCGAATGTGAGTGTATTAAATTACATAAGGCATGTCCTCGTAAACCATCGTAATAAAGTACAACCATGTCCATTATACAAAAAACTGCCCTTGTAAACCACCAAAGCCAGTACACTCGCACCCACAAAATCCAAAGTCCAAACACAAAAAATCTGCAGTAAATGTTGCACTCCATGTTTAAATGCACAATATTAATTGCGCCGGCACTTTTTAGGTCGAAAATGACAGGGGAAATTATCTCGGTTAGACGTCAAGATGCTCGCACTGTGAAAATGAATGCATCTCGCGGGCCTAGTGGGATATTTATTATTGATGAATGTCACATTGCTGATTTGAGTTGTGCTTCTCGCTTTATCATGTTGTGAATAATGTCAGGGTTTCTCCGGCAGGTGTAAGGTGTAATTTTCTCAAAGGCAAACATTGAGCGAGTGTCAGATTTCCAATGAAGAGCCCTCTTGCCCTTTAGTATAAGCAAAGTGATTAATTTGGTCATTTTGTGGTTGTTTTTATATGATTTTGCTTATTTATATCGTTGATTGAATTGCATTTTTTACACTCTAATTTCTGAATATTGTGTTTGTTCATTTTTGTTCCACTTTTTATTTTTCCATTCTCACTAGAACGCTGCCAGGCAGGAGAGATTGACATTACTGGTTAGCACAGATGTAGAGCATTGCCAATTGACTAAATTGATGGAGTGTACTACAAAATGTCAGACTGTCTATTTTTGTATGTAATTGCCGTCTGCACACAGGTATAGAAATATCCCCCTGGCTGAGGATTTCATTTCGGATTGAACGCTGTAGGCTCGGGAAGCAAGAAACAGACTGTATATATGGGCTGTAAATATTCATGTTCGCTATGGAGCTTTATTTACATTAAATTGATAGTTAGGCTCGAGGCGTGGCATATACACATACATAAGTCAGAATTATTAGCCCTCCTGTTACATTTTAATTCTTTTATATTTTTCCCCAAGTTCTGTTTAATGGAGAGAAGATTTATTCAACACATTTCTAAACATAATAGTTTTAATAACTCATTTCAAATAACTTTTTTTTTTTTTTCTCATGATGACAGTACATAATATTTTACTAGATATTTTAAGTCATTGTATAACAATAGTTCGTTCTGTAGCCAATTGAAATACAAATATTGCTTAAGGGGGCTAGTAATATTGACCTTAAAATGGTTTAGAATAAAAGCACTTATATATATATATATATATTTTTTTTTTTAACCAAAATATCTCCAGCAGAAAAAAGATTATCAGAAATACTGTGAAAATTTGCTTGCTTCATTAAATATCACTTGAGAAATATTTGAAAACGAATGAATATTTCACTGGAGGGCTAATAATTTTGCCCTCAACTGTACATATTCATACATTACAATATATTCCTGTAATGGTTTTTAAGAAACATTTATAAGTGATAAAACAGTTTAGATATTATTAACATTTCTTAAATAGTATTATTTCTGTTTATTTGACAGGGCCAATGCAGTATAACATTGCTACAGTTTAAAGCAGCCGATGCTCCACATATAGGCTTCTAGCCAATGGCTAATTTGCAGCCTTAGTTGGGCTTTCTATACACTAAACAATATACACTAACTATACAGTACCAATATCTTTATAATATACATATAAAAAGATAGAAATAGAAATGTCAGTTTATAATATTAATTATTATTAATTAACTATTGATTAATAAAATCAATCCAGGCTCATTATTGATACGTACCACTGTATACATTTCTGGATGGCGTGAAATACGTCCCAGGAGGTACGTTTTTTACAGTTTTTGCGAATCCACCAGAGGCCACTGTGTACGCTTTTTTTAGATCTCAAATTTCTCTCGCGAGTGCTATTCGCGCCTGCTCTTCCCGTGTAAATCCACCAGAGGCTGCTGTCAACTGACTGACTGACAGACCAACCGATCCACCCACCCCGTTCCCTAAACTCAACTGATAGTGTTTTCAAAAGCACAGATTGACCCGATCACTCCTTCCCTAAACCCAACCGACAGTGTTTTCGAAAGCAATCCAGAAAAAGAAAAGCCCTTGCGGCCGCCTGATATTTACCACATTTTCAGATCTTACCACATTCTCACCCTGATATTTACTTGTTTATTTAATTTTTTGCCTTTTGTTTTACCTGCTTTCTGAAACCGTTCTTTGCTGGACTCAAACCCTATCATCACGGTCAACTCCTCTCTGCGTCTCAAGTCTGTTGACGTATGTGGCGAGCCACTGGGCAAACTGGAGACAGTGGAAAAGCCGCCCACATGGAGGTAAGCCGTCAGATGGTAGCACGAAAAGAAACAAAAGCCGTTGGCGGCTTTATACCGCCCATAGCGTTTGTTACAGCCATGCGTATCTCTAGCTACATAATTTGCATTCTCCAGAAATGTATACGTTTTCACAATGAGCCTGTGTTGCAACAAATAGTGCATACGTTTGTGCTGGAATTGAGGTTTTAGCTGTTATAGGCTGCTTGAATGCTTCAGCAAGTAATAGTTTCCTCAAAGTCTTATAATTCAAGTTTTTAGCTTTAATGTTCCCCTTAATTGGCATAATTTATGTTAAGCTAGTTCTAAACTATTTCAGCTGTCCATATGTCTCTGTTGCGAATGCACAAAGATCTGCATCCTAAAGGTTTTAGTTGTAGCATCTTAAAAAAACAACACAAATTTATTTTCATGCCAATATGAAATATTCATAAAATGCTTGTGATTTTAGTTTTGAAGGAGTTTACATTATGGTTGAGCAGAGTGTCATTGGCGCATGCATCTGTTTTGGCCCAAAGACTGTCAGTCAATCGGATTGAGTTGTGTGAATTTATGAATGACTAAAACATTTCCCGTTTAGTATTCTGTCCGTTCTGTGCCTGTGAGCGCTCTACTTATTCGTGTGGGGCACCGTAGACAATAACTCATGAATTTTTAAGATCAAATCAGGTCTGCTATGCTGCAGATTTCTTTGTTTTTTTTCTTGAGGCAACACATAATCCTCTTGCTGCACTAAATGTTCATATATTTAGTATATGCAAGCTTTAGGCCCCTTCAGAAATGCCACAGGTAAGCAAAAGTGATGCTTGTTGCATACAGTATGTCGAAATTACATTTAACACATGGTGGATATCTCTGTACTGAGTTTCCAAGGGGTTTTAACCAAAACCAACAACGCAAGATGACATGAAATGCTGTTAAAATGTTCAAATATAATAAAATTTTTGAGATCAGTCATTTGTAGCTGGGGGCTTTTTCAACACTAGTGCTTGATTTATTGATATATGAAAATACAGTTGAAGTCAGAATTATTAGCCCTCCTGAATTTTTAGTCCCCTGTATATTTTTTTCCCCCAATTTCGGTTTAATAGAAAGATTTTTTTTCCCAACACATTTCTAAAAACATAATAGTTTTATAACTAATTTCTAATAACTGATTTCGACTATAACAAATAACTATGACGACAGTACAATATTTTACTGTATATTTTTCAGTACACTCTCAGAATTAAAGGTACAAAATCTGTCACTGGGGCGGTACCTTATCAAAATGTAATTATTATTTTTGTTCCTTTGTCCTTAAAGGTACATATTAATACCTAAAAAGTACAAATGTGTACCTCACAGTACCTTAAAAGGTACAAAAGTGAACCTTAAAGGTGCAAAAGTGTACCCTAAAGGTACCAATGTCCACCTGTAGTACAAAAGTGTACCCTTTTGAAAAGGTACCGCCCCAGTGACAGATTTTTTTTTATTTCTGAGAGTGTAGTATTCAGCTTAAAGTGCAATTTAAAGGTTTAACTAGGTTATTTGGCAAGTTAGGGTAATTAGGCAAGTCATTGTATAATGATGGTTTGTTCTGTAGACAATGGAAAACAATGTTGCTTAAGAGGGATAATAATATTGACCTTAAAATGTTTATTTAAAAATTTAAAAGCTTGTATTCAAGCTGAAATAAAGCAAAATAAAAAAATATTATAGGAAATACTGTGAAAACTTCCTTGCTCTGTTAAACATAATTTGGGAAATATTTGAAGAAGAAAAATTCATTTACAGGAGGGCTAATAATTCTGACTTCAACTGTATGAATGAATATAATTGTCATCATTTAAAATGCAGTATGGCGAATGGACTGCTGAGGACTGGGGCAAAGTCATATTCTCAGATGAAGCCCCTTTCTGATTGTTTGGGGCATCTGGAAAAAGGCTTGTCCGGAGAAGAAAAGTTGAGTGCTATCATCAGTCCTGTGTCATGCCAACAGTAAAGCATCCTGAGACCATTCATGTCTGGGGTTGCTTCTCATCCAAGGGAGTGGGCTCACTCACAATTTTGCCCAAAAACACAGCCATGAATAAAGAATGGTACCAAAACACCCTCCAACAACAACTTCTTCCAACAATCCAACAACAGTTTGGTGAAGAACAGTGCATTTTCCAACACGATGGAGCATCGTGCCATAAGGAAAAAGTGATATCTAAGTGGCTCGGGGACCAAAACGTTGAAATTTTGGGTCCATGGCCTGGAAACTCCCCATATCTTAATCCCATTGAGAACTTGTGGTCAATCCTCAAGAGGCGGGTGGACAAACAAAAACCCACTAATTCTGACAAACTCCAAGAAGTGATTAATAAAGAATGGGTTGCTATCAGTCAGGATTTGGCCCAGAAGTTGATTGAGAGCATGCCCAGTCAAATTGCAGAGGTCCTGAAAAAGAAGGGACAACACTGCAAATACTGACTCTTCGCATAAATGTCATGTAATTGTCGATAAAAGCCTTTGAAACGTATGAAGTGCTTGTAATTATATTTCAGTACATCACAGAAACAACTGAAACAAAGATCTAAACGCAGTTTAGCAGCAAACTTTGTGAAAACTAATATTTGTGTCATTCTCAAAACTTTTGGCCACGACTGTACATTATTATTATTATTATAATTATATATATATTTTTTCTTTTTTCTTTATTTATTTTTTACATTTTTGAGACAAAATGTTATGTTTTGTCACTGAAAACCATGTCCATTCAAGATCATGTGACTGAATCCCCCTGTCAAGCCCATGATGTGCACATGGTAAGTTTTTGTCTCAGATTTTTCCATATATATAACTTTTTTGGAACCACTATACAGTTAAGTTCTGTTGTCTTTTGGTGTGACACTCCTATTTATTGAACATATCCAACAAATCTGACAAGTCATGGAGAAAAAAAAAATGTTTATTCATAATTTCATCTAAAATAAATAGCACTATATGAAGATAAGTGTCCAACAATGAAGATAAATTGCTCTCCTGCTATTTGTGTTTTATTAAGAATTTATTGAGAGTTGTTTTTCTACATTATTGTTTAAGACATAAAATAATTGATAAAGTTAGTGACTCCTTATATTTTTTCAAACATCATACTTCAAACTACATAATATTGTTTATTTTCTGACTTTTTTTTTATTTTTTATTATACTGCACTACCAGTCAAAAGTTTGGGGTCAGTAGGATTTTTTTATATTTTAAAATAAGCTTATCCTGTTCACCAAGGCTGCATTTATTTAATCAAAAATACAGTACAAATTGTGAAATATTATTGCACTATAAAATAACTGTTCAAAAGTAGTTTATAATTTAATTGAATAATTTATTCCAGTGACTTTAAAGATGAATTTTCAGCTTCATTACTCCAGTCTTCAGAGTCACATGATCCTTCAGAAATCACTCTAATATTAATTATTATTATTAATGGTAATAGTAATAAAAGCAATAATGACTGGAGTAATAATTTCATTTGAAACTACATACAATAATAATGCAGTTTTTTTTTTTTATATATATATAAATATTTAACAATCTTTTTACATTTTAATAAATGCCGCCTTGATGAACAGAATAATTTTCTTTAAAAAAAAACTGACCCCAAACTTTTGACAGGTATTGTATATTTACTGTATTATTATGTAAACTGTTTTATAGATGCCACAGATTTTATTGTATTAGATCCATACTTTCAATCTTCAAATGAGAATTATTTTCTAATAAATAATATTCAAAGTGAGGTAATTATTATGCAGAGTAAAAAGCGATTAGGTCACTTAAAATGAGTAAACCCATTGCCTTAATTGTTAAGTAAATAAACTCTGTGCAAATGATAAAAATGAAGCAAGTCAACCCAGTTTCAAGTTACAATGGGTTTGCTCACTTTTTAAAAGCAAGTAATCATTTTTTACAGTGTGCTTAACCTAGGTTTTTGCTGTGTAAAGATATTGTTCAGAAGTCTTTGGTGTTGGACTACTGTAGTTTCTTTTACATCTCATCTCAAGCCTCCATTTCTAGTTTCAAAACGTAATTTTTAGAGCCGATCAAATAAGCTTGAGCCATTGATAGCAGATTAATGCAGTTATTACAGAGAGAAAGAGTTGATTGGATTGATTTAGTCTGAATTACCCATGTCTGTGCATCTGTTGACAGCATTCGGCAGCAACCTCTCTAATATAACACAATGATTTATAACTGAACTACCGTGGGACTGAGAAATGTCATATCTTTTCAACTGCAAAACTATTTAATTATTAAAGTTGCAAGGAAACATCTCATTTCTGTGTGGCCTTAGTCTATGTGTGTGCGTTTGTATTAAAAAAAAAGAGAGAGAATTCATGCTTTCCATAGATAATTAAAGGTCATTTTGAGAGAAAAATGCAAAACATAATTTGTCTTTTTGTTCTTCCTCTTGTTTTTATATTTGCTTGGTCGTGTTTTATTTAGCTGTTGTAGGCTGGAGGGACCTTTGACTAATCATTTGAAAAGGTGATGAAAATAATAGTGTGCAACATGTGAAAATTAGTTTTCGCCATATGAAAACTTATATTTAATAACGGATAAACTTTTTTAAAGTGCTGTTGTGAGCCATAAGGTTGTGATTGATTTTGCTGAGTCCATCATTTAGTTTAAGTTTAGAACAATCAAAATCAGTGGTGGAATTTTTGTAAATAATTACCCCTGACGATTAATGGAAAGTATAGTATTTCTGTATTATGACTTTTAATTGAATTCTACATTGAATTCTATATTTAAATTGAGTTCTATATTAGTCTGAGTTATTTTTTAACTTTATTTTATACAATTTTCTGAGTTTCACTTATGTTATCAAGATTTCTACATCATAAAAACAAAATTGTTGACTCGAAACTAAACTCTGATTGGCTAACAGTTTGTTGTTGCTGCCATGTTTTCAGTTAAATCACATAATATTCAGTACATTTCAAATAATCTGTAGTAGTGTGATCAATAGTGAACGTAATAAAACTATAAAAATACAGACTGCTTGATCCAATATAGACATGGTACAGCATCTTTCTTTTCAATATTTTACAAAATTGTTGAATTGTACCTTTTTTTTTTTTGGAATGGACCCTTTTCACAAGACTTGTTTATGATGCATTTGAGGGTCATCAGCATCTTAAATCCTTGAAAGTTTTTAATATATATATATATATATATTTTTAATGTATGTATTATTTATGTGTATTTACGTATGTATTATATCATCTTTGCATCAAATTACAAAAAATGAATTACCGCTTATGAGAGGCGTTTCTAATGCAGCGTCTATGGGCAGGACAGTCAATTTGGCGTTGTTCTCTCTTCTGGCTGCCGTTATTATTTATTCATTCATTTTCCTACGTCTTAGTCGCTTTATTCATCAGGGGTCACCACAGCGGAATGAACCGCCAAATTATCCAGCATATGTTTTACACAGCGAATGCCCTTCCAGCTGCAACCCAGTACTGGGAAACACACCCATACACTCTCACATTCACACACATCCATACACTACGGCCAATTTAGTTCCTCCATTTCACCTATATGTCTTTGGACTGTGGGGGAAACCGGAGCACCCGGAGGAAACCCTCGTGAACATGGGGAGAACATGCAAACTCCACACAGAAAATGCCAAATGACCCAGCTGGGACTCAAACCAGCGACCTTCTTGCTGTGAGGTGACAGTGCTAACCACTGAGCCACCGTGTCGCCCCTGCCGTTATCAGTCTCACACAATTTTTTTCCTTTCTTTAAGTCTTGATAACATCATCGCTGAGTTTTTCTTTTATTATTTCAGCAAATAGGATTGTAAAAATATTATTTGTTGTACTCTCCCATTCACTGCGCTCTAAGTTCACCTAAGCATGATGACTTCCACTGCTGAAAACCCGGAAATGTGAAGGGTCCATTAATCTATGTTAAAAAATAAAACATCTAAACAAAGGAACAAGTTCTCACTGCTACAAAAACACTTTTGTCAACCCCTCCAAAAAATCCTAAATCACCCCTCCTATACCCTTAAATAGTGCACTATTTGAAAGAGCAGCAATTTGTAACGGTGCCGAAACCATAGTGGATGTTCTGAAATGTGCTCAATCAATCCCACAATGCACTACAATAACCAGTGCACAGCCAACAGCTAGATAATACGCATAACGCACTGTGAGGTCAAGCGCCAAATGAATTTCCGCATCTGACCATAAGTTGACACCACAATGGAATCCTACTGGTGTATGTTTCTAAATAAATAATTAAATGAACTTCTAATGTAATTAAATACTTTGTTTCATTACTATTAGACAGCTCTAATAGTAGCTAATCATTTTAGTAGTAATAGTAGTAAAAGTAATGTGTTAAATAACTATCACGGTTCTGACTAGAAGTTTAAAATCAAATCTATCTAAGGGATTTATTAACAACACAAAAAAATTAATCATTGGATTTACTAACGTTTTGTGGTTGCAAACAATGTATATGGACTGACTTTAAAGACACAAATTAAATTTAGTAATAGTCAACATTATTTTTGTTTAAATTCAGCCCATATAAATTGTTTGCAGCCACTTACCTTTAAAAAATGTAGTAAATCCAATGTGTCGTTTTTTTTTAGTGCAGCAAAGCACAAAAACCAGCATCCCTTTTGGTGCATATGCTTAAAATCACTCGCTCATTTGTATTTGCTCCTTTAAGTGTACTACATTAGTGCACTAATGCAGGGGTCCCCATATTTTTAAGCCCACGACCTTCAAAATAACAATGCCAATGACTCGTGTCCTCCACTGTCTATTCTTGGTGTATATTTGGAGACCATCTCCATGTTCAGTCTTGGCCTGTATTTATTTTTGATGTACATAAGTGCCGTAAATATGTCAAAGTATAAAGTTGTGCATAAAATCAATCTGCCTTTGGTGGGGACCTATGAATGCAACACAAGCTCTCTTTTGCACTTTTAGAAACATGAATAATTCTAATGCATATGCGTGAGTCAAGTATGTCCATATGCGTTTGGGGGATGTAGGACTGGAGTAGAGAATGTGATTTAATCCTTTTTGCAAATCTAGACTGATGAGAATTGATGGTGTTATTTTTTTTTGGAGGGGAAAATTATTTTTTTTTAAAAGGTGAAATGACTGGCAGCTACGGCTGCCAAACAAAAACCATAAAAATACGGTAAAATTTCTTTGTTGAAATAAAGTGCAAAAATAATAAATCTACAGATATTTCCATTAAAATGTTTACACAAAAACACTGTTATTTTACAGACTTTTCTTAGATTATTACGATTAAATACGTTCAACAAAGTTACACACTAAGAGTTTTACAAAGAAACACTGTTATTGTACAGACTTTTCAGAGATTATTACGAGAAAAAATATGTTTAATAAAGTTACACACTAAGAGTTTTACAAAGAAACACTGTTATTTTACAGACTTTTCAGAGATTATTATGATCGAACACCATCAATAAAGTGACTGCACTAAAAGTTCAAGAGAAAACAATGTTATTTAACAGAATTTTCCCTAAATCATTAAAATTAAACACCTTTAATAAAATGTCAAGACATGCTCAAGGTTGTAATTTAACAGTTTTATTTTAGATCAAAAAAGTCTGGAAAAAACAACAACATACAAGATACAACTGATTAAAATTCTCACAACTTTAAAATTACAGTCGTTACATTTTATTTAATAGTATTTAAATTATGTAAAACATGTAGAAGTTTAAGTTAAATGGAATGATTCAGTTCCAAATCTTAAATGAAATGGAACATTTAAACTACTACAGTAAATAACAGCACAACAGTTTCATGAAAGAGTTTTCAACAGTTTCTCAGACTATAGGATTATGGTAAACTTAAGATACACTGAAAACTTACACAACTACTTGATTTTCACTGTTTCACACCACTATTGATCCTAAACATTTTATGTATTGGTATGTAAATTTACTATGAGTTCTTGCAGAGAACCCTAAACTAAAAATCTAAAAACCAATAAAAAAACAATAATGGAATGTCTCTGTGTTAGGGTTACTATCATGATGAGATCATGATTTCATCTTGCTGTTTTTAAACTTCATTTTTCAAATAAATGTGATATTGTTTTCCATAATATTATCTTTACCACTGCAAAGTTCTGATAATAAACATTTTTATTTTTAATAAACAGTCTTTTAATTCAGAATTGTAAATATACAAGGAATTAATAAGTAAAATCAAAACGTACATCAGTAGGTCCATGATTCCATACCAGAAATGACAGATACAGTATACACCACATTAAAATCAATCCTCCAAACTGCCAGTAATCAGCTGGATCTTTGTGCATCTGGGAAGAAAAGAAAAGAACACACTAAGATACTCTGAAAAGTTTTCAGAAGGGACAATTTCAATTTCTTCACATTTCCTTTAAACATGCTTAATATTTATTCAAACTGTGTTGCAGTTGACACCAGTTAATAGTTTTGTCTGGTGGAAAAAAGGCAAAATCACCAAAAGAAAGAGCATGTACTGTAGATTCACAACAATGGACAATGGAAGCATCACAGCAATAGAGGTATCACTGCATGATACATTTTTCATTCATTCATTCATTTTCTTTTCGGCTTAGTCCCTTTATTAATCTGGGGTCGCCACAGCGGGATGAACCGCCAACTTATCCAGCATATGTTTTACGCAGCGGATGCCCTTCCAGCCGCAACCCATCTCTGGGAAAATGATACATTTTTTTATAATAAAATAAAATATATTCACTCTGTGGAATGTCACCCGATTACATAAACATCATTTGCTCACTGGATGTCATGACAAATAATGTCTAAAAGGAAAAGTTTGAATATCTTGCCCTTGCTCCAAAAAGACATTTAACAAAAAAAAAAGACCTAAACAAATGATTTACAAGTTTAACATGCCTTTATCAAAGTAGGTAATATAATGCTCTTGCGATTTTATATAATGCTCTATGAAATTTTTTCTTACAAATACCAATCGATTCGCATCAGAAGATCTTGAGTAACCCTTCAGAGCCGTGTGTAGTTTGATGGATGGATGGACTTTTTTGAACTTCAAAATCTCACTCCCCATTTCTTACCATTATCAAGTTTAGAAGAGACAGGATACATTTTATTCATAACTCCAGTTTTGTCTGAAAGAAGAAAGTCATACACCTTGGAGGGCTTGAGGGTGAGTAAACTATGGGGCAATTTCCATTTTTGAGACCATCCCTTTAAATTCTCCTTACCTTTATTCTTTCCCATGATAGCCCAAAGGTGTATGACTTCCTTCAAATGAACATTTTTATATATATTTTTTAGAAAAATTAGATGCCTTTTAGAATAAATTATCCATCTATGTGTCAACTAATGTGTCAAATAATACAAGTGATTAGACACCAAAGTGCTGAAAGTCCAAAAAGTCCATACACAAAATAATCCAAATGCATTGTAAAGTTCACAAGAGAACTTCTTTTGTGAACAGAACCTAAAAACAGACTGCTGTGTTGAAGCACGCCATTATATGGACTCAGAAAGATGGATCACTTTTTCAAAATCTGTGTTCACCCAAGTAAAGTTCAGGGTTCCCACTCAAAGCCAAATGCCAAACTCCTTGACTTTCACTGACAAAAAATCTGAATTTCCATGACCTATAAATAACAATAACATAACATTTTTTGAGATGAATAAGAGTAAGGACATGCTGAGTGTGAGAGAAAGCGCAGCTGATATCATTTCATTGATTCAGTGGGAACACATGATTGAACTGTTTTTACTATTACTGTATAATATGTGTTGAAAAACTGTATTTTTGTTAAGACTATTAACATAACCAAAAGATTCATGTCTAACAACACGTATTACAAAATGTATAGAAAAAAATTAATTTTGATGAATGGAAACTAAAATGTAAAGCAATAAAAAAATTCCCTGATATTCCATGACTTGGACAAAAATCTATAAAATTCCCTGACTTTCAATGTCTGGAATAGACTTTTTAACATTCCATGACATCCTAGAAATTCCATGACCCATGGGAACCCTCAAAGTTAGTTTTATACATCTGGGATGGCATGAAGGAGATCTTTTTTTTTTGTAAATTATGTCTGTTAAAAATGACAAAGTACTGATTTCATACATTTCAAATGATACTTACTAGTGATGGGCTTGTTTCTCTGTTGGTGCCTGCTCTGCCCCCCTAAACATTGTTCATAGATATACTAGATGTCACCTGGCCTATTGTTGTCTATTGGAAGGAATGCGTCAATAGAGCCGCCATTTTAGTACAGGGTAGCGCTCCTTTGAAATGAATGTGGGACCAAGGTGCAGTGGAGGACTGTGGCCATCCAGAGCCAGAGATATACACATATTTACATATATCTATGATCGGGAGTTTTCCCCGTAGTCAGTACGCAAAAAAAAAAAAAATGTAATTACGAAAATTATAATTTTACATCACTTTTCTACATCGATGGATAAGTGACCGCACGGGCATTGCCGATAAAGAGTGTGTGTTTGTGTGCATGAAAATGTATTACTGTTTGCTGATTTTATTCAACAGAACTAGCATAAGCCTAGAATTCAGTGCAAGTTGATGCTGCTTTGCCTTATGATCAGTGCAGTAAGAGACTGTATTATCATTAATAACGTTACTTGTTGAGCACAAAAGTTTGTAACATGTAAAAAACGAAATCTTACCTATGAAATGTTCTGCCTTTGTGCTTTGTTTTCTTTGTTTGCTCGTTACTACACCCGTAAGCAGCGCTAAAGTCCAGCATCTTCACATTGGCACACTGTCTTGACTAGTGCTGTTGAATGATGTTTGTCCTGGGAGCACTGTACAAATGTGGCGGCGCTATTGACTTATGCTGAGGGTCCGTATGTGATATCTAGTGTATATATCTTTGAACATTGTTCATGTTCCAATGCTTGATCTAAATAAAAAATACAAATAAAAAAATGGCAAGGTGTTATATCATTAGCAGTATTTATCTCTCCAAGACAGGCTTTATCATATACTTTTGATAAGTTAAATGTAAAATTGGTAAAAACTGGGTAAGCTGGGTCAAATGTGAACATTGATGTTACCCATAGTGTTATCATCTTTTGATGAGTTAACAGTATTTTCTGAGGTCCATTTTAATTCACTCATCAAATGTGCTTAAAACAATGGTTAATTTAACATTAACATGACTCACACAAAATTCATCATGACTCACAAAACTGACACAGAATTCCCTCATCATTTACCCACACTAATGTTGTTCCAAAACCTGTTTGACTCTTTCTTAGTGTGACCTTTTGTATTTGTTTTATTATCCAATGGTGTCCGAAGAAGAAACTAAGTCATACAGGTTTGAAAATACATTCATTTTGAAAAGACAACATTTAATTTGGGGTGAACAATGACTGCAAACTCAAGAAGATAGATAAATATTGTCTAAAGTTGCATTGCATGGTTTGTCCCTTGTACTTTTTTTTATTTTACACATAAAGGTCATTCCTGTCGAAAACAAATAAAATTAACATGCAGACTAACTTCCAAAAAGTGTGCATGTTAACTATATTACAGTGGTTCTCAACCCTTTTTTTTAGTGGCCGCACTATATCCAAGTTCAAGTCTCACGGGCCGCATATTAGTTAAATATGACGTCATCAACGCAAACTAACCAGATATTATGTATCTAAACTATTACAATTAGATGTATTACTATTATTTTTAGAGCGTGTAATTCTACTTACCATTAATGGGACACGTGATGATGTCGGGAGCCGACCAATTTGGTAAAAATAGGAGTAAGTTAACAGTACAATGAAGTTGTGACTAAGTTGTAGTCTATAAGCCGCGCATGGAAACGTGACCTCTGATGCGTGTCATTCGGCGTCATTGCAGGAAATGCGCGTTCGCAAATGTATGTGGATCCAAATATGGAAAGCACCTTTGAGCTTAATAATCTGAGGTTTTGTCCAAAGATATTTCGCCACATTTCTGCAATTGAGGTTAGTGATGGGAAGTTCGGATCATTCTACTGACTCGGACCTTTGAGTCTCGTTCAGTGAGGTGAACGAATCTTTTTTCGAGTCATTTCCTTAATCTCGATCAATTTGCCTTAAATATTATTAAAACGTTAAGAGTTGCTTTCAAACTCATCTACAACTACACCAAATGTACAAACAAGTCATAACTAAAATGATATAAGTAAGATAAAATAATCATTCATTGTTTACCTGGTGTTTTGTCTATGATTGTGTCAGCTCACCTCTTCTGACAGGTCTTCAAATTTGAGTGGTTCATTCACGTCACTCAGACAGTTCCATATAAGCTTAACCAATGCACACAGTCTGAGGCGAAAGGAGCCATGATTAGTTCATCTTTCGAGTCTTCTGGTTTTTGAGTCGTTCGTTCATCACGTGACAGCATGTAAAGAAAGAGAGGACTCAAACCCGAGGACTCGAGAAACGAACCGATCAAATCTTGTTCCGGCTCTGACTGCATATGATTGGCTTCTGTCTTTCACTTGATGAACGAACGTCTCAAACCCGATAGAAGACTCGAAAAAGGAATTTTCTACTTCACCTGCACAAATGTGCGCATGCGCGAATGAACGAATCACTCTCAGAGGACTCATCATTCTCGAGTCATACAAAAGATTCATTCAAAATGAACGAATCGTTTAAGAACGATCCATCACTATTGAGGATGACTGCTCCGCGGTTTGGCTGTGTCTTATTGCCTGAACATTCATTCATTCATTCATTTTCTTTTCGGCTTAGTCCCTTTATTAATCTGGGGTCGCCACAGCGGGATGAACCGCCAACTTATCCAGCATATGTTTTACGCAGCGGATGCCCTTTCAGCTGCAACCCATCACTGGGAAACACACTCATTCACACACATACACTACGGACAATTTTAGCTTACCCAATTCACCTATACCGCATGTCTTTGGACTTGTGGGGGAAACCGGAGCACCCGGAGGAAACCCACGCGAACACGGGGAGAACATGCAAACTCCACACAGAAATGCCAACTGCCTGAACATCCATCATTTATATTTTTAACATCCATTTTGACATTTAATTAATGACCCAGCCGAGGCTCGAACCAGCGACCTTCTTGCTGTGAGGCGAACGTGCTACCCACTGCGCCACCGCGTCGCCCTTGCCAGAACATCCATCATTTATATTTTTAACATCCATTTTGACATTTAATTAATGACTGTTTGAAATCTGCCAGAGCGCGCGGCTTGTGATTGTGTGCGTTAACTAAGTTGCATCAGTTCATATTGCGTCAGTTCTGCGCATATAGGAAAACAGTACGCGATTGCCCAAATTATTGTATGTAAGTTTGTTTAATACGTTTATTTCTTTAATTCGTTTTAAGAAGGAATTGTAAATTTATTATTATTTTATTTGTTTTGTTTTTTACGTGGTTAGCGTCGTGGGCCGCATTTGCGACGGGCCGGAGGTTGAGAACCACTGATATCTATGATATCTATCATGACAATAACGTTACTCACCGCGACTGAAGATGGTGTGGATGGATACTTTTCATTACCAATTTACCAGTGTTCTTTCCAAAGCTCCAGATATTTTGATCTCAGCTGACACATGCTAGCAACACTACGTAACATTAGCTGGTAATAGTATATTTCAATATCACTATTACACACTACATAATGATGTAACCTGGCAGAAGCAATTGAAAAGTTCTTCTTACCTTCTGTAGTTTGTCAGTTAAACGTTGATAAAAAAAACTCTTTGTCCAAATTGTGTGTGCTCTTCTTTCACATCCCACATATCAAATGCATTCAAAATAAACATTTTGAAGTCCTATGTAAAAGAATTCGTGTAGTTGACGATGTAAAATCCACCGAACCGGACCAAAGAAGTGCTGCAGTCTGAAGATGTGGAGCAGCATAGTCACTCAAACGGACGTTATTCAAACTTGACCTGAAGGCGCGCAGTGTTGTCATTCTATGGTTGTCATTGGCCAGATTCCATGATGACAGTCAAAATAACCAGTCATGCTCAAAGCTGCACGGAGACAGCTAATAGGGTGATAACATTGCTAGTATAGGAAAAGATGACTATAAAAAAAGATAATAGAAAACAAATATATTTAATCTTATTTGTGAGCAAATAAAACACACACACACACACACACACACACACACACACACACACACACACATCATAATTGGTTAAAGAGTGTTTTCATTGCAGTGTGCATGAAACAAACAGAAAACGTATTATATATATATATATATATATTCATTCATTCATTTTCTTTTCGGCTTAGTCCCTTTATTAATCTGGGGTCGCCACAGCGGAATGAACCGCCAATTTATCCAGCATATGTTTTACGCAGTGGATGCCCTTCCAGCCGCTACCCATCACTGGGAAACATCCATACACTCTCATTCACACGCATACACTACGGACAATTTAGCCTACCCAATTCACCTATACCACATGTTTTTGGACTTGTGGGGGAAACCGGAGCACCCGGAGGAAACCCACGTGAACACGGGGAGAACATGCAAACTCCACACAGAAATGCCAACTGACCCAGCTGGGGCTCGAACCAGCGACCTTCTTGCTGTGAGGCGATCGTGCTACCCACTGCGCCACCATGATGCTATTTCAGTAATATTTTAGCTAAATTTATGAGACCCATGATGACCCTTTTGTATTTTAACAAACGAGTGGTCTTTCCTTTAAAAACACATGCCTTAAAATGTCAACTTATATTTTGTCAATTTATATTTTCCCCTTCATGTGTCGCACTGTTACAACCTGTTGGTTTAGGCTTAGTCCTCTCTCTACTGCAACACTTGTTTGCTAACATTAACAATAAATTGTCAATTCAACAATAATTGCTTGCATTATCATTTGTTACTCAAATGACACGTGTTTGCAGTAGCATTCTGTCTCAGGTTGCACTTTATGACAAGGTCCTTTACAGCTGTTGTTTATATTTTGCCCATGTCTTTCTTCCAGGGACTCTGTGTTGCCAATGTAGCAAATTTGAAGCTAGAATCTGCTTGAATCTGCAAAAAAAATGTTAGCATGGTCATACACCTTAATCTAGCGAGGCGCACAAGTAATTACAATTTATTACTTTAATTTTACATAATTTTAAATGTACTTTAAAAAAAACAGGAAAAAACACTGTGTAAATAATATGGCAATTTTATTGTATAAAACAGACAAATTGCTGTAATTTGTCATTAATTATAATACATAAAATAACAGTCAAGCTGTTAATTTACAGATATTGTTTGTAATTTTTAATATATTAAAGTTCTGAATATAATTTAAAATAACAGAAAAAATACTGTATAAATAATACAGTAATTTCCCTGCATAAAAAACAAAAAAAAATTGTCTTTAATAATAATAAAGTACCTAAAATGAAAGTCAAACTGTTAATTTAGAGAGATTATTTGTCATTTTACTGAGTTTTGAATATAATTTGATATGACAAAAAAATACTGTAAAAAATGTAGAGATATTTTCTGTAAAATTAGGTTGTTGTTTTTTTTACAGTGAGTGGCGTTGCAGACGGGCACAAAAATTAAGCTTATTTTCTTGAAGGACAATTCATGTTTGCAAATCATTGATTGTTCAATTTGACCAATAAAATGACTAATAAAAATACTACTAATAGAGAGATGATGGCTTGTCTTTACCTTGAAAAGATTAGGAACTCTTTAAGAGGATTGGGAAAACAACATATATGACACTTTTTTATTGATTATGTTGACCATATTAAATAATGACCTACTAATATTTTATTTGTATGTTTGAATTAATTTATCCTTTTCTTTCTAATCTTTATTTGTATATTTATTATTACTGTTATTATTTGCCTTTTTACTGTTTGAAAGTATCTACATGTATATATATATTTTAATACTACTGTTTCTCTTTTTGTTTATTTGTATTTATTTCTATTATTATTATTATTATTATTATTATTATTATTATTATTATGTTTCCCCAAACACCTGTAATTTCAGGCTGAAGTAATTGACAGCTAGTAAACTATTGTGAATACTTGAAAATCAATAAGAAAATATTCAAACAAAAAATACTACTAAAATAATCCATTAAATCCCATATACACAACATGTTTCAGTTAAATAATTCATGCGTCAACAAAGGCAAATGTAAAATAAAAAACAGCATGGAAAGACTGTGCCTGAAAACACATACTACAGTATTTGTTCTCTTTTGTAATGAAGGCCAAAACTTGTCTCTTTTTTTATTATTATTGTACATTTATTTAGTTTGAATATTGTTTGTTTTCTTTTATTCAATTTGGTAGCTGAAGACATCATTTTTGACCATATATTTTGGTTGTTAAAGTTTATATAATATAAATATTGTGGTGAAATTTTGTTTTTGAAACGAATTTGGTTTTCCATAGTTTGTATCTTTATTTTAATGGGTTTTTTTTGTTGGCACTGCATTCAAGTCACATGGAAAGTTTCTGGTTCCTTTCCTGCACTTTTAACGTCTCTGTTTGGACACTTGCTGTCTATGGAGGATGAAAGGCTCTGATCTATATCTTAATTTGTTTCCAGAAGATGAATGAAGGTCTCAGGAGATTGGAAAGACATGAGGGTGAATAATTAATTGAATTTTAATGTTTTGGGGGTGAACGGATCCTTTAATATAAGCTGTTTTTAGACTAACAAGAAAGTCTTGAGTTCTAAAACTACCAGTATGTGTTTTAATTTGTAACGTCGTCTTTTATGGCAAAGGCTCAGGGGGCTTTTGATTTCTCAGTTCATGTCTCATTTAATTTGACTGTTTCATTGGCAGTGCTTCGTGGGATTATACTTTTTTTCCCCTCATTAAAGTCCTTAAGTTAACAGTATGTACTTTTTTATCTTTTTATCTGATAAAAAAACCCAAACAATAATATATATATATATATATATATATATACTAATTAAGTATTAGTTTCAAATCAAGGTTTGTAATGTTTGTAATGTCTTTTTGCTGGCTGGTTTGCTTTGTGGCTTAGTGTTCCTTTAAGAAAGTTGTATAAAATCTCTGTACGAAAAATGTATGGCAAAAATACACATGTAACAGACACTAATACGCTCTATTGACCGCCTTTGAACATTTGTCAACCAATCAGACCCTAGCATTCAACAACCAATACTATAAATACAGTTTAAGTGAGCAAATTCAAATCATCCCATATTATACAGAAGGTATAGTCAAAGACTCTAGAATACAAATACATTAAAGGGATTTTGGTATAGTGACAAATATATAGGTATATAGATATCAAAGTGTGTAAATGTATAAATGTACTTCTACATTCACAAACCCTCTCCTGAACTTCAAAAAAATTTATAATGTAAGACTTTTTTTGCTTATTGTTTTATTAATAGGCTACTGTGAATTGACGTACTATTCTTTTTTTCTTTCTTTTTTTTACTTGTTGCTTTGCTACTTTCTATATATATATATATCAGTAGTAGGGAAGTAACCAATAAGGTGCGCAGTCATTTAAACCACAACAATCCATTCATCTTTTAAAATGGTTACCAAGGAGACAACATGAGGAGCTCCCTGAGGAGCTCGATATGAAATAAAAGACATGCAATGTGTGAAGATAACAGAAATCAATTTAAAGAGCACTTGTGAACAGAATTT
Source organism: Danio jaintianensis (assembly GCA_903798115.1). Taxonomy (NCBI): domain Eukaryota; kingdom Metazoa; phylum Chordata; class Actinopteri; order Cypriniformes; family Danionidae; genus Danio; species Danio jaintianensis. The sequence continues at coordinate 21,167,402 of CAIGQV010016645.1, read as the reverse complement.
TAATATTTTGTGTTAGTCTGTCAATTATAAGCTACTAAAGTATGGAAACAGTTACAGTACGTGCAATCATCCAGCTTGTAAACTGTTTTCACTCGTAAAACTTGTATGTTTCAATTCCTATTTTAATTGCTGAATATATTCAAATGTATGGAAAATACATTATATTAGAAATAATCAGGTATATCCATTGTTGGGCATTACTAATGGACAGGTGACGGTAAATGTAATAAGTTTACTTACTAGAATAGGACTACTGTAGAAGTAACCGTTGTAAAATAAATACTTTTTTAGGACCAAAGTTACATAATTGTTGTTGTGCATGTGTATACAACCTACGTTTAAACATGTCAGGTCTGTAAGTTCCCAGACTTTCATATAACATATCTTTATTAATTTTTTACAATTCACAATTCATGCATGCAGTTCACATAATATATAATTTACACCTCGTATGTATATCTTGCTTGAACCTCCCTGCCCAAAGAGTAGTCCATGGCAGGACTAAAACAATAATAAGTAAATGTAAGTAAATTAAATATGTAAATAAATAATTAAATACAGTATTCAATTTCAATTCAATAATTGCTTTATTGGCATGACAAATGTTACAAATGTATTGCCAAAGCGTTTATAAAGTTTACAATAAAAAGAACATACATATATATATATATATATATATATATATATATATATAAAACATAGTAAACACAATTAATAGTAGTATAGTATTATAGTATAATTGTTGCAACTGTAGATCGCTGGTGACTGTAATCAGAATTATTAACCCCCCTGAATTATTAGCCTGCCTGTTTATTTTAACGGAGAGAAGATTTTTTCAACACATTTATAAAGATAATAGTTTTATAACTCATTTCTAATAACTGATTTATTTTATCTTTGCCATGATGACAGTAAATAATATTTTACTAGATATTTTTCAAGACACTTCTATACAGCTTAAAGTGACATTTAAAGGCTTAACTAGGTTAATTAGGTTAACTAGGCAGGAGAGGGTAATTAGGCAAGTTAATGTATAAAGATGGTTTGTTCTGTAGACTATCGAAGAAAAAAAAATAGCTTAAAGGGGCTAATAATTTTGACCTAAAAACGGCTTTTATTCTAGCCGAAATAAAACAAATAAGACTTTCTCCAGAAGAAAAAATATTATCAGACATACTGTGAAAATTTCCTTGCTCATGTTAAACATCATTTGGGAAATATTTAAAAAAGAAAAAAAAATCATAGGGGGTTTAATAATTCTGATTGCAACTGTAGCTACTACAGATCGCTGGAGAACTACAAATCTGCCACCAAAGGAACTACAAATCCTTTTGTGCACCACACACTCACACCTGTTCTTCTTTGATCACACACACACAGCTGGGAGCTACTCAAGGACTGATTACATGGACCATATATACAGCACACAAACACACAGACTTTGCTGAGTCTTGTTAATCTGTAATACCACGAAGCGTTTTCCTTGTTTTGTCTTGCCGTGCCTTTTGACCCTTGCATTGTTTCTTGTTTATCCTGTTATAAACACTTTGCCTGTGACCTCGACTATGATTCTGGATTTCCTGTATACCTTTATTTGTCCCTGTGTTGACCGTTGCCTGCCTGACCATTCTTGTAATAAGCTGCACGTGGATCCTCAACTCCGTTCTCCAGCATCCTCAAGTGACGATAATAATAATAACTAAAAATACTAATTAAAAATAAATAAATAAAATAATAAATCAGAATAAACTGTACATTTAACAATCAACATTTATGGAAAAAAAGTAATAATAAATAATAATAGTCAGTATATTTACAATGATTTATTTATAATAATCTAGATGTGTGTGTGTGTGTGTGTGTGTGTGTGTTTGCAAGCGCATCACTGATGTTTTTATTGGTCTCCTCTCTTTTTGTGACAGGCATTAATGTATTGTGCTTCTAGAAGGATACAGTCCGTTTTTCCCCCTAGTAAATATTGCAGTTGTGTTTTATTGTCTGACTCAGTGAATTGAGGGTAAATGCTCTGGAGTTTGGGGTAGAATGTTTCTCTGATGTGCTGATAGTTTGTGCAGCGGGTGAGGAAGTGTTCCTCCATCTCCACCTCCACCTGGGCACAGTGTGGGCAGATGCGGCTCTCTCTGGGTTGCATCCCGTCTCTACAGTCAGACTGTGAGCACTCAGCCTGTATTTGGTCAGTGTTGCTCTTAATTTACTGTCCTTTACTGCACTCAGATATGTTGCTGTCGTATAATCTCTATTTAGGTCTAAATAACATTTAAGTTTACTTTGTTTTCCTGCTGCTTCATTCCAGTAAATCAGATACTCTTCTTTTCGTGCATTTATCATTTGATTGGGCTTAATTCCCTTTATTAATCTGGGGTTGCCACAGCGGAATGAACCGCCAACTTATCCAGCATATGTTTTACGCAGTGGATGCCCTTCCAGCTGCAACCCATCACTGGGAAACATCCATACACATTCATACATTACGGACAATTTAGCTTACCCAATTCACCTATAGCGCATGTCTTTGGACTTGTGGGGGAAACCGGAGCACCCAGAGGAAACCACGTGAACACGGGGAGAACATGCAAACTCCACACAGAAACTCCAACTGACCCAGCCAAGGCTCGAACCAGCGACTTTCTTGCTGTGAGGCGAACGTGCTACCCACTGCGCCACCGTGCAGCCCAGGAATAGAATATATAGCATAAAAATGTGTGTGTACCAGCAGATTTGTACATTTTTGAATCCTTCATGATATATAGTTTTTGGTGAATTAAAGTATGCTAAAGTGTTGCTAGTGCTGCATCTCCATTTGTGTGTAAAGGTGTGTATGTGTGTGTGTGATACACATTCACAGGTTACTCCTATCATAAGGGTTAATTTATCGTTAATTAGAGCCACAGTGTTAAAAAGGCTCACATGAGCTTTTATTTTGAAGTGTTTCTAGCTATCTGCACTGGGTCCAGAAACATTCTAGTTTTGAATAGATGAACAAACGATTCAGTCAAGGGAGAACATAAGCATGCCAATGTTTACATTGTCATACTATTGCATAGATATATTACACTATTGCCTGTAATAGAAGTCTATGTTCCACCCTACCTAAGGATTAATTACATACTGTAACCTATGCATGTATTTAATGTTTTACTTTAAAGACTAGCTATGTATTCAGAGTTCACTACAAATGCTTACAGTACAATGGCTATAGCTATAGGTTCTTTTGCATGTTAGACTATATTGCTAGTAACATACAACAGTCTGTATACCCTAAATCCCACATTATCTGCTGATAATGACATTTTAAAATGTACGGGAGTTCTACGCAAAGCTTAAAACTGTTAAACAGAGTGTAGGTTACTGTCAAAAACTGTCAGAAGTAGGGTGAATGGCGTGAAAATTACTTATATTTTAGTATAATGACTAAGAATTTTTTCAAGAAATAAGAATAAGTATTTTTCTGTTTTCTTCTTACCTCCTCTACCGCGCTACTGTCCTCCGATGCAGCAGCCGAATTTAAACCTTTCGAGAATATTTCAGTTAATTTTATGCATTTGGCAGCGTCTGATTTTAGAGCCCTTTTTTTTGCTTTCTCTGAGCTTTTCGGCACCGCCTTTCCTTTTTTAACGGTCCATCTCTGACAATTAGCTTGTGTTGCACTTACTGTTTGTTTGACAATCTTGCCAGATTTTGATTACGTCCGCGTAACCTCTGATTGGGTCGGCCCATCTCGAAACCAGCCGGCAGTCGCCGATTGGGCCAATTGCTTAACATTTATTATTATTATTATTAGTATTATTATTATTATCATCATCATCATAATATTCACATCTTGAAAGAGATAAAAGCTGCCTGCATGTAAAAACAATACATATAAAAAAAATTAAAAACCTGACCGGCCCACATTTAAAAAATGGTCCGGCCAATCCGCCCCTGGGGAACGGTGTCAGTTGTGTGAGTCTCTTTCTGAATGCGTGAGAGCAAACCTGTTCATATCAGTGTCTCTGTCATTTTAGCACGGAACGTCTCTTTAGCGCTGTGAACCAATCACACAGCAGGACATCGCCAAAATTAACCATTAGGTTTTATAACTGAAATTCAACCTGAAACCAACAATAATAGAGCTTTCAGCTTACATCATCTGTGATCTGGAGTATTCTGACTAAACGGTCATTTAATTATATGCTGAAATGTCAAATTCACATCTGAACAAGTTTCTACTGAGCACTGCATGCGTTTGCAGTTTTGAAGCTTTAAAAAATGGCACCCTTTTTTGCACAAATTTAACTCAATAATTCAACATGTTCTACTTTATTGCACTTAATTTCACTGATTTAGTTTCCATTCATCAAGGTGTTTTATAGGCCGTGGGGAAATGCAGGGGAGATTGAGAGCAACTGTTATATTTCTTTTATACTTTTTTGTAGTTTGTAGATGGTAATAGTACTATTCAGTTATCAATAATTTTATAGTAAGAAAACCAATAAGACGTTGTGCTATGTAATATCCTTCTGATAGAGTCATTATTTCAATTTCATATATGATTAACTAAATGATTTGAATGTGCACAAATGTAATATATATAATCTTGATCTTCCTTATACAGAAGAGAACTAATCTTGTGGGTTTGTAACAACATAAGGGTGAGTAATGATGAGATGAGAAAATGATAAGTCTATTTTTTTGTGAATAGTACTAACTCGTCTTAATTCTGCAAAATGTAAATGAATGCATTTATTTGAACTAATGACATTTATAGATATGCTACCATTTTCTTTCTTTCTTTCTTTCTTTCTTTCTTTCTTTCTTTCTTTCTTT
>CAIGQV010016645.1:21144418-21155500 GCA_903798115.1 Danio jaintianensis | reverse complement strand
ACCTGGCAATAAAGCTCTTTCTGATTCTGATTCTGATTCTGATTAAAGTTCCTGAAAACAAAGAAGGTCAAGGTGCTCCAGGATTGGCCAGCCCAGTCACCAGACATGAACATTATTGAGTATGTCTGGGGTAAGATGGAGGAAGCTTTGAAGATGAATCCAAAGAATCTTGATGAACTCTGGGAGTCCTGCAAGAACGATTTTTTTGCCATTCCAGATGACTTTATTGATAAGTTATTTGAGTCATTGCAGAGATGTATGGATGCAGTCGTCCACGCTCATGGGAGTCATACACAATATAAATTCTTTTTCCACTGCACCATGACTTTATATTCTATACTGTACATTATTTCTGTTAAGTGACAAGATTTTTGTCTAAGCAAAGTCAGACCTTACTGTCCTAATTAAATAATTAAAAATCAAGGCATGATCATATTTTATTTTGGTAAAATAAGCGTAATCTAGAGGTCTTTGCCTTTCATATAAGCCGCTTCTGATACCAGATGATCAACTAGAAGTCAAGTTATTATTTGTTGTTCCTAAAACTTGGATAGGCGACAAGACTTTTGTCAGGTAGTGTATAACACGTCATACACAATTGTAATTCAAAGTGCTGTACATAAACAAGAATTAAAAAAAAACATAAAATACAATATTTCTTATACAAGTACAAGACATAAAAAAAACGAAGAATTAAAATAACTAAAAACAGATTAAAAATGTGTTAAAAGGTTTTTAACTAATAATAGTAATAATAATAATAATAAACGAAAGACACAAATAGTCGGAAGTAGCACAGTGCTTATTCAGTAAATGCACAGCTAAACAGATGTATTTTAAGTCTTGATTTGAATGTGCCTAGTGTTGGAGCACATCTGATTACATCTTGAAGCTGGTTCCAACAGCTGGGGGCGTAGTAGCTGATGGCGGATTCACCCTGCTTTGACTGAACTCTTGGAATTTCTAATTTACTCGATCCTAATGATCTGAGTAATCTACTAGTTTTGTATTCATACAGTATCTGAATTTGTATTGAAGTCCTAGGTCATTAAGTGATTTATAAACAAGTAATAATGCATTGACATCTATTCTGATATTAGCTGGAATCCTGAGGACAGATATGATGTGCTCTGATTTTCTGGTTCAGGTCAGAATCCTGGCAGCAGCGTTCTGGATGAGCTGCAACTGTCAGACTTTTTTTTGGGGGGCGGGGGAACCATTACAGTAATCATCCCTGCTTGTGATAAAAGCGTAAACAAGTCTTCACTGGAAACAAAGCATCTAATTGTTTCAATGTTTTTTGAGATGATAATATGCTGATTTAGTTACTGCTTTGACAAACTAAGATCTGACTCCAGAATCACGTCAATATTCTTGACCTTATTTTTTGTTGTTTGACCCCTAGAGCCAAGGTACACATTCACCTTCACAACCTCATTTCTGATCCCAAATACAATGTCTTCAATTTTGTCTTTGTTTAACTGAAGAAAGTTTTGGCACATCCAACTGTTAATTTCATCAATCAATTGGCAGAAATTGTCACTGGGGCTGTAGTCGTTAGACAATAAGGCTAAGTAGATCTGAGTGTCATCAGCATAGCTGTGGTAAGAGATTTGGTTCCTTCTCATTATTTAGCTCAGTGGTTGCATATAACGGTTGAACAGGAGGGGTGCCAGAATTGAACCTTGTGGGACTCCACATGTCACTTTACAAATTACTGAACATTAGTGCTTAAGTTCTCAGGAAATACACAATGTCAAGAGAAATGCGCTGCTGTTATTGCAGCAAAAGGTGGACATATCAAATATTAAAGCTGAAAGTGGACAAAAACATATATGTTATGTTTATTATTAAGCTTTGTTGAGCTCAAAGCAACCAACTACATGTTTCATCAAAAGAGATCAATATTTTCAGATCTGTCAGGTGTTTTAATCATTTTGGCCAACACTTGTATGCGTGTATACAAGTAAAAATGCATACTCTGTATTACGCCTGGTTTCACAGACAGAGCTTAGACTAAGACAGAATTAGGCTTGTCATTTAAGTTTAAATGTCCTAATTACATTTTTTACTAATTACATTTTTATAAATGTGCCTTATAAAAAAGAAAATTATGAAAAGATATTACTGATGTACACTTTGAGGCAAAAATCACTGATATAATTTATGATCAATGAGTCCAAGTTTATTTGTTACAACAGCTCAGACTTACATAAGCCTTGTCTGTGAAACTGGAGGTTATTTTTCTATTAAAACATTTGAAATATAACTACCATTCAAATGTGTTTCTCGCTCAGTAATATTATTATTATTTTTTGTCAGAATAATACTGAAATTAATACTTTTTATGAAAACTTGTATTTGATTTGATTTCAAACAAATAATCATACACTTAAAACAATTCTTTAAACAAAATACATTTCATCATGATCGAAATGGAGCGGGATGAAGCGCAAGCTTATTATTTTCCGCACCCCATTACCACATCTTTCCACATCATTCATCTATTACTTCAACTGATTTGTTCTTTTTGCATGAGACATATTTCATCCTTTTTGCATCTTTCACATATTATGTTCAATTCACCATTTGTACATTTCCTTTTTAAAACATAGACCCAAAACATACATGGCACTGCAAACAGCCATTAACTTTCATGAAATTTCATCATACCTTTCTCATTTTATTCTTTTTTACAATCACCTATATTCATCAACATATTCCCTTAATAATACATTTTTATAATAATATTTTTATAATAATATTTTTGTCACCTCTCTTAATCAATATATTCCTTTAATAACATCTTTTTATACAACTTTTTAAAATTGATTACTATCCTGACGTTGTTTTAGAATCTGTTCCAGACTTTGTTCCATTATTTCACACCGCATACAGCCATACACCATTTTTGTAAAGTTATCCTATGTAAAGTTTTGTAAAGTTATGTTTTCAACATCCTGAAATTATGTTCTTCTCTCAGATTATATCCCCCTTGTCTTTCTTCAAAATTATTTTGTATGCATTTCGGAAGTAATTTATATCTAGCCTTAAACATAAGTTGTGCTGTGTTAAATTTAACCAAATCATTAAACTTAAGTATCTTCAATTTTTAAAAAAAAGAAAGAATTTATATGCTATTATTTGTATTTGCATTCAGTTCTTTTGAGTTTTCCAGTCACCAAAGTATCCTGAAGGAAATGTAAGGTTTCTATAAAACTATTATCAGAACATCTGAGTACTGATTTTTTTATTTAAAAAAACAAACAAAACAAAAACACTGCTCCATTTTCTATACTGTTTTATGAACAAGAAAAAAACAACAAAGCAAATTGTTGTTTATCTTGACGCTTTAATTCAAGGAAGCATCGTTTGTCCATGCTGATGAATCATATCTGTTACAAATTTGCACCAATTATTTCATCATCCTGTGGTGAGTGTGTCCGATGACAGCAGCAGTCCTGGCATCAGCCTCCTGACCGGAGGTGTGTTAGCCGTACCCTCATCATGTTGATTCTCCCTCTTGGGAAAACAGTTGCACAGACCCGTTTTTAGATGCCTTCAATTTATAAACTGTTTTTTTATGACGTCCAAGAAATTCAGGGCCCGGTGTTGGCAAGATGAGCTTTTTTGTTGATGCAGGTGCAGGTTTGAATGCTAGTTTCTTTCTGTATCACACACACACACACACACACACCGATGTATAGGAGTAAGGACACCTGCGCAAAAATCTGGCTGAGGCGGCAATCCTCTGGGAGATTAAGAACAGAGACTTCCAGAGGTAAGGTAGAATAATGACCTACAGCTGAGGAATAATGAGGGGACGCTGGGGAAAACAAGTAGGGTTTCCATCCTTTTCGATCTGGAGGCAGGTTCCAGTGGAGGTCTGGCAAATGCTGATTATTTCACTAAATAAAGAATAGGTGAAAAGGTGGGACCCGGAGCACAGGATAAAGAGAAGTAGGGTTTCATCCCAGTGCAGTACAAATCCTCTGGCCCTGAATGGCTGGATTTAATTAAACGATATATCTCTGAGCTGTTGAGGAGAAATGGTACAGAAAATGCAAAAATCATTAGAACGTATGCTGATGAAAACAAAGCTGCCGAGCCTTTGTTTAAATGTGAAGCAGAAAATGAACATGCCTCTTGCCAATCAGCCTGAATCTGAACATGTCTGTATTTTGGAGTTGAATTTCTCAAAATGTGGCATACTTTGCATTAGTTGAGGATTTCTTAAAAGGAGAGATTGCCATTCCGGTTTCAGTTGTCACAAAACAAGACTGCAGATAGCAGCTTTTGAAAAGAGGATATGCATACTTGGCATGGTTTATCAAGAGCATAAATATCCTTGAGTGTTTCAGAGTTCATCAGTCTTGTCACCAAGAAAAAACATCACTTACTGTCACCTAGTTTAGTTAGAGCTCACTTAGAGCTGCGAAATGCCGTTTCTTCCTCCTAGATGTGCTGTTTAAATGTCAGAATTATGTCAGCACAACAAAGAGAAGTTGATTTGTACTTTTTTTTTTTTTTGTTCAAAAAAGTTGACTGTTTGTCTTTGCAAAACTGTCACAGAGGTTTTTTAGTTGGTTGCAAAAAAAATCACTCCAAAGGTTCTGTTGCTTTATCCAGGGAACATGCAACACCTTCAGTGAAGAGCCTTTTCATGCATTGTTGCTTCAGAACCTAATGCAATTTCCCTTAGTTAGGTTTGGTTAGGCAGATATGAACAGGGCAGTCATGTGCGGATCCACATCAAAACAGTCAGTGCGAGACTGGCTGAACTAGTTTGTTTTGGTGTATGAGAAATTATCCAACCCAATGAATCAATGAAGAGAAAAATTAAAATTAAAATTCCAATTTATTTTGTCAGTGAAAATGCTTACACAATTGCTTGTGACCTTTAAAATAACAATAAGAATCTAAATTATGAAATAATAATAAGTAAACACAGATAAAAAAAAAATGTAGATATAGAAATTTATACAACAGTTCTGTCTGGTTCTTGAATCTGATTGGCTGATAGCCGTGTGCGATATTTTGCCAGTAACAGCACTCGACCCGCCTCTTCACCCTTCACCCTTGTGTATTACTCCGCCCACATACAGCGACAAGCTGAGGACACTCTATAGTTTGACAAATATTACTGCTGTTGGGCAACATAATGTACTTTTGAGGCTTTTTTAGTCAAGAATGTAGTTGTTTAGATTGCAACTATGCAGTTTATTTATAAGGATAGTGCCTATTTTTAAATATTTATAATTTCTGAGTGACAGCGTGTCGGCGGCCATTAGCCTGCCATACAGAGCAGACCAAAGACGATTGATTAAAACAGCGTAATTTCTAACAACAGCTGATAAAATCATTATTAAACAGGTAAGTGATATTCTAAGTCGATCTCTCTCTTTTGTATGTTGTAGTGCTGTATTTATACCATATAACTGTAGTGTATTGAGTGTGAGATGGGACTCGCATATCAGTAATGTGTGTTGTGTTGGCAGAAAGAAAGAAATGCCCGCATGTGTTTAGCGTTTTTCCTTATCGCAAACACAAGAGCAATCTGGTAGTGATTGCGCTGCTTTTTTCAGGGTTAATTATTGTGATATCCCAATTGCAACAGAGAAATACTGTAGACTGTAATAGACTAATACTGTAAGGAGATATCTCTGTAGACGGATGACATTTCATGTCACGTTTAGCCTTATAATCTTAAAATGTCAGCAAAATCACCTGCTTTGTCATCACTTTATACATTACGATAGAGAATCATTCAAATACTACCTCTAAAGTGACGTTGGTGAATCAGTAACGGCTTCTGCTGTTTTGACGTCAGCTGCAGATGTGAATGAATGGCGGAAGAAAGTAGTTCCTAATACAAAAGGGTTTGTAGACTCTCCGTGTTTGATTTTCTTTTTTATATACACGATTGTGCCGTCGAACTGTTGTATCAACGCAATATCACACGAGTAGCAGTGCGATATGGCACGCACGCTCACCAGTGCTGATATACAGCCATATCGCACTGCTACTCGTGTGATATTGCTCATATAAGTTATGCTCACGCTGGATGGAAGTCCAGCATTCTCCAGCCTTCAGCGCCTAGACTGCAGATCTGCACAACAAGTTTGGCCAGAGGAGCAATGGTCTTGCCCAACTGAGCCTGGTTTCTCTCAAGGTTTTTTCTCCTTTACTTTCGTCAGTTGGTGAAGTTTGTTCCTCAATTTACTAGAACTTCTATGTTAAGCTGCTTTGACACAATCTACATTGTAAAAGCACTATAGAAATAAAGATGAATTGAATTATGCAATAGACAATGAAAATAAATATAAAATATAAAAAAACCTTTAGATATAGAGTATATGTGGCTGTAGAAAAAAGTACAAAGTATAACAATATAAAAGAGCTATCTGTGCAAACATAGAAGTGTTTGCAACAAAGTGCCAGGTGCATAGGAGAGGAAGGAGTGTATCTTACACTAAACACCTAAACGAGTATTATTATCATAGTTGATAAGCTAGTTTTATCCTAAAATGTTTTCTCCTGCTGGGTAGGGTTGCACCAGCTGTTTGTAAGTTCTTTCTTAAACTGGAACATAAAGTCCACACTAGAGGCTTAGTAACTACTAGCTGTCACACCCGCTGCTCCTTCTCCTAGTCCCAATCACCGCTCTCACTCACCATCCACCACGCACCACACCCGTGAACCCTCACCTGATTACTAATCACCCGCACCTGCACCTGCAATCACCACACACCATAAATACTCACCTCACTCACTCAGTCAGCGGCTGGAATCAAAGACGCATGGTCCCCCTCGTCTTCTCTTCTGTCTTCTTCTACGCTCTTCCATGGATGTGCTCCTCCTGTGAATGCCAATGCACCGATATAAGGGAAGTGACTGTTCTTATGTTGGCAATAGCTTTTGAACTGTGCTGTGCTGCTGAACTGTGTGTGTGAGATCGCTCACCTTCTTCAGCACCATTCGCCTATTTCACCTAACTACTATTGTGCATATCACTTGAATAAACACCCTTGAAGTTTACACTTCCTTGTCTTCCTTGTGTGACCGTGACAGGATTCCAGCCCTGCAAATTACTACAGTGAATGGAGACTAACGCTGCTCTGACCGGAGTCGCTCCGGACCCATTCGCCAGCATGGTAAACTCTCTCCGGCAAACCCTACCATCTGCCTCACCGAACGCCGGCACTAACCCCTCTTTCCATACGAGCACGCCCCTCGCTCGATCGATGAGCTACTCCGGCGAGCCGAGTACCTGTAATGGTTTTCTACTGCAATGCTCGCTCTATATTGAGGCTAACAATCACCAATTTCTCAATGAACTCTCAAAAGTTGCTTTCATGATTTCCCTTCTTACAGGACGAGGCCTCCAATGGGCGAATACTCTCTGGAATGCCCGCAGCCCGGTGGTGGCCACCTATCAAACTTTCATTGACCACTTCAAAGAGGTGTTTGCAGTCTCACTTACCCCTTTGTCCGTGCACGATGAACTACTCACTCTCCGCCAAGGTAACGCCTCCATCCATGACTACACGCTGCAATTCCGAGCACTCGCCAACAGTATCGACTACCGTTTATCACATTCCTCACCTGAAAGCACAACTAATTATTGATTCTAACTCTTACCCCATACATGTACTGTTGGATTCTGGAGCGGCTGGAAATCTCATTTCCTTACCAAACATAATATCCCCTCCGTAAGTAGTGAAACCCTCTACAAAATCACCACCATCCAAAACTCACCATTAGGCGATGGCAAAATATCCCGTGCGAATGTGAACGTCATTCTTGGCAGACCCTGGCTTGCACAGCACCAACCCAAGATTGAGTGGAACACCGGAAAGATCTTGGAATGGAGCACTGCTTGCAAACACCACAGTCATCTCACTCCCCCTGCTGGTCATGATCTAAACCTGAATTCCCTTGACGTTCACACTACCACCATAGAAAGCGCTGTCAGCCCCACATCTGTCAATATCCCGGCCATCTACACTCCCTTCCTAGACGTCTTCAGCAAGGAACGGGCCACCCAGTTACCCCCACATCGGTCCTGGGATTGTAGTATCAACCTGCTGCCAGATGCTAAGCTGCCCCATGGAAGAATCTACCCTCTCTCTCGTCCTGAACACATCGCAATGGAGAATTACATCAAGGAAGCTCTCCATCAGGGGTTCATCAGACCTTCCACATCACCAGCTGCTTCCAGCTTCTTCTTTGTCGGGAAGAAGGATGGAAGTCTACAGCCTTGCATTGATTATCGGGTCCTCAACGATGCAACCGTCAAGTTTGCCTACCCACTACCACTCGTTCCAGCCACCCTCGAAGAACTCCGGGAGGCGAAGATATTTAACAAATTAGACCTCCGAAGCGCTTACAACCTGATACGTATCCGAGAGGGAGACGAATGGAAAACTGCCTTCATCACCCCCACAGGCCATTATGAATATCAAGTGATGCCCTATGGTCTAGCCAACAGTCCATCCATTTTCCAAAACTTTATGTGTCCAAGTGGGAAGAACCCAAGACTGTGAAGGAGCTGCAAAGATTCCTTGGATTCGCCAACTTCTATCGACATTTCATACGTAATTACAGTCTCCTCTCGGCCCCTCTAACCTCCCTCCTAAAAGGCGGACGGCAAGTCCTATCCTGGAATACCGATGCCCGTCAAGCCTTCGACTTACTCAAACGCAGGTTCACCACAGCACCTATCCTTAGGCATCCAGATCCCACACAGGCCTTCACCGTTGAGGTTGATGCCGCCGATACCGGAGTCGGTGCTGTCTTGTCCCAATGGTCTGGTGGACCCCGAGCTCTTCATCCGTGTGCGTACTACTCCCAGAAACTATCCCTGGCTGAATAAAATTACGGGATCGGAGATTGTGAGCTACTTGCCATCAAACTCGCCCTCAAAGAGTGGGGTCACTGGCTCGAGGGAGCTCAGTTCCCCTTCACCGTGGTCACCGACCATAAGAACCTTCAATATCTCTGCAGTGCAAAACACCTTAATGCACGCCAAGCCCGATGGTCACTATTCTTTGCTCGCTTCAATTTCCAAATCACTTTCCGACCCGGCCACAAAAACCTTAAAGCTGACGCCCTTTCCCGTATGTACTCTCCAGATGCCCATGAACACATTCCAGAACCAGTCCTACCCTCATCAGTCTTCTTGGCACCCATACTATGGCAAGTGGATGAGAATATTCATTCCGCCACCTTAGAAGAACCAGCACCCCCTGAACTTCCTCCGGGCCTGACCTATGTACCCACCAGATACCGTCTTTAACTCCTGGACAGCACCCACACTTCCTTAGGCTCAGGACACCCTGGCAGCAGGCGAACCCTCTGACTCCTCCAACAGAAGTACTTGTGGCCTAACATGGCAAGAGACGTCGCCCAGTACATTCGAGGGTGCTCGGTCTGTGCCATCGTCACTACTCCTCATTCTCTGCCTGAAGGGAAGTTACAACCGCTGCCCATTCCCCGCCAATCCTGGACCTACATCGGGGTAGACTTTGCCACGGACCTACCTTCATCGCAGGGTTACACAACTATACTAGTCGTTGTCAACTGCTTTTCTAAAGCTTGTAAATTAATCCCTCTGAAAGGACTTCCCACGGTTCTCGAAACAGCTGAAGCTCTATTTAATCATGTCTTCCGCAATTTCTGACTTCCCGAAGACATCGTGTCCGATCAAGGACCACAGTTTATCTCCAGGGTCTGGCAGGCGTTCCTCCAACTCTTGGGCACCACCATCAGTCTATCTTCAGGTTATAACCTTAAAACCAATAGACAGACCGAGCGAAAGATCCAAGAAATCCCCCGGAACCTTCGGACGTACTGCACCCGCCACCAGGACACCTGGAGCCAGTATCTGCCATGGGCTGAGTATGCTCAAAATTCCCTTCGCCAGGCTGCTACTGGACTAACCCCCTTTCAATGTATCCTAGGTTATCAACCATCCTTGTTTCCGTTGACTGGCGAAACCTCCGAAGTGCCCGCGGTAGATCACTGGTTCCGAGAGAGTGAGAGGGTGTGGGACTCAGCCCATACCCACCTTCACCAGGCAGTACGGAGGTACACGGACGCCGCCAATTGTCGCAGGTTACCTAATCCCGTATACCACCCAGGAGATAAGGTATGGCTCTCCACCAGAGACATCCGCCTCCATCTGCCTTGCCGTAAGCTGAGTCCCCGCTACATAGGACTGTTCATCATACACTCCCAAATTAACCCTGTTACCTATCGTCTCAACCTACCTCCACACTATCGGATCTCCCCCACATTCCATGTATCTCTTCTCAAACCTCACTCTGACCCAGTTCTCCCTCCTTCCACAGAACCGGAACCGCCTCTCCCTCCAGAACAAAACGAAGTTCTCGGTGACAACATCTACCGAGTCCAGAAAGTTCTCGAGTCCCGGCGGCGGAACGGCCAACTCCAGTACCTCATAGACTGGAAAGGATTCGGTCCCGAGGAGAGATCATGGACACCCCGTAACGACATTCTAGATCCGACCCTCCTCAAAGGAATTTCAACGCCGACACCCAGAACGCCCAGCTCCCCGAGGTCGAGGCCGTCCCCACCGCCGGTCCAGGGTGCCTGGAGTCACCTGTGGAGGGGGGGTACTGTCACACCCGCTGCTCCTTCTCCTAGTCCCAATCACCGCTCTCACTCACCATCCACCACGTACCACACCCGTGAACCCTCACCTGATTACTGATCACCCGCACCTGCACCTGCACCTGCAATCACCACACACCATAAATACTCACCTCACTCACTCAATCAGCGGCTGGAATCAAAGACGCATGGTCCCCCTCGCCTTCTCTTCTGTCTTCTTCTACGCTCTTCCATGGATGTGCTCCTCCTGTGAATACCAATGCACCGATTCAAGGGAAGTGACTGTTCTTATGTTGGCAAAAGCCTTTGAACTGAACTGTGCTGCTGAACTGTGTGTGTGTGAGATCGCTTACCTTCTTCAACACCATTCGCCTACTTCACCTAACTACTATTGTGCATATCACTTGAATAAACACCCTTGAAGTTTACACTTCCTTGTCTTCCTTG
>CAIGQV010016645.1:21132029-21144018 GCA_903798115.1 Danio jaintianensis | reverse complement strand
CACCCTTGAAGTTTACACTTCCTTGTCTTCCTTGTGTGACCGTGACACTAGCTAGTTTGTAAATAAATTTGTTCTTACTTCGGTTGCACCACATGTTCTTAAGGCAAACCGCAGTTAGTAGGTCGTAAGCTCTCCGTAAAGTTATGCGTAGTCGCAATGAATGGTGTAATAGCCAATAAGAAGCATTAAACTGCTTTAAAATTCTGCAACTAATGCATCTAAATATAACTGTCCTAAAAATGAAATGATATTCTTTCACACCTGCATCGCGAGCCGTGAATACATATAAAGTTATCAAAACATTAAACTTGATTTTAAGAAAAGAAGAAAAACTCAGTCATGAAAAAATTCTCGTTTTAATTGATGGAAAATTAAACTCTTCCTCACAAACCAAAATAAATGCGAGATTTGGAAGGAAAATAAGGCTGTGAGTAGAGAAAGACCAATTCTTCATTATGATCGTGAGCTCCTCAATGTAAACTGATCTCGCTGTCATCTCTTTTCTACCGGTATACATGAGGTGATGCTGCCGTAAATATTTAGTTGAAACGTAGCATTACGTTTAAACTAAGTTCAGTGGTGCAACACAAAAATATTTAGTAATGCATAAATTGTAACTCAGTGTCCCTTTAAGTCACAACTAGGCTATGTTTTAACTTACGCACTGCCGGTGCAACCGGCCCAGCGGTAGAAAAGTGATGACAGTGAGATTAGTTTAATGAAGAATGATCTCCCTATACTCACAACCTTATTTTCCTCCCAAATCTCGCATTTTTCAGTTTGTGAAAGAAGAGTTTAATTTTCTTTCAATGAGTGTTTTGTGTTAATTGTATCCATCAATTAAAACGAGAATTTCTTCATGACTGAGTTATTCTCTCTGCTCTTTTCTCTTGGATAAACTTGGTGTAGGATATTAAAAAAAATTCAAGTTTAATATTTTGATAACTTCTTGTATTTCGCGTGCATTCACGACTCGCGATGCAGGTATGTGCGTCATCTGTTATTAGTGACTGACTGTAATGTACTATAAAAATGTAATTTATCATTTGATTTTCATAGGACAGTTATATATAGATGCATTAGTTGCAGAATTTTAAAGCAGTTTAATGATTTAAATGCTTTTTATTGGCTATTACGTCATTCAATGCGACTACGCATGACTTTACGGAGAGCTTAAGACCTACTAACTACAGTTTGCCTTAACAACATGTTTAGTTACAAACTAGCTAGTAGTTACTAAGCCTCTAGTGTGGACTTTATGTTCCAGTTTAAGAAAGAACTTACGAACAGCTGGTGCAACCCTACCCTGGACATTAGCACATGGCGTCTCTCTCTTACAGACTGTAGCACTCTGAACTGGGTAACACTTAAAATCTGGCTCACATTGTGCAATCCTTTCTGAATGTAGCTTGTCAAATTGTACAAACAGAATCCTCATGTCACAGTCTAAGATCTCAGTTCATAATGTCAGACTGAACGACAATCAAGACGCATCAAATAAGGACACGCAAGACTCGTCTGGAGTTTGATATCACCAACCCATGACACATTCAGTAACCCTCGCAGTAAAACATAAACGATCTGTAGTGTTAATTTTACTCATAATATGCTTTGATAATAAAAAAAAGAAGAAACATTTTTTTTGGACATTTCCCTGAGGTGGTTTGAAGTTGTCGCTCTGATTGCATCATCGGGTTCAGCGCTCCTATTGCTTGTTGGTTTGATGCTTGTCGTAAGAAAAGTCACACTGCAGGAGTATGTCTGAAATCTTCTGACACTGGCAGAAATTCATTTGGGAAATTTGATTGCAATGGCCATTAATCAGCTATTTGTAAACATATCAAACCAACAATCACAAACCAAAGATTTTAGCTTGGGATTATAGGAATCTTTCCCAAACTGATCTCAGTCGACCAAATCATTGCTGGAATCGCACAGGATTTAACACAATTGAGAGATTCTGCAATTTTTAAATGGATCTGGTTTCCTCTTGTTTATTAGGTAACAGTAGGTAATAGGGGAGGAAACAGAGCTCAATGCTTGCTCTGCAATTGTCTCTAACATGGAGATGTATTCAGTTTTTACTGTTCTCCTATAGTGAGTTTCCCAGCTGGTGAACCCTAGGGAGTTACCCAACTTTTGGCTTGACAGAGGAGACTGATGCTTGTCCCAGTATGTGAGTGTATGCTCGATAGTCAAGCCTCATATTGGAGATCGGTGCCCAAAATATGTGATTCCTTTGTCAGACAATCCTATATGTATTTTTATTTTTAAGATATTTTCCCCCAGGTGGGTAAACCTGTGGCTTCCCTCTTAAGGAGCACTTCCCTGGCAGGGTCAGCCCATATGTGTATTTTGTCACAAGCATCTACCCCTCGTATTTGATTGAGTCTCCCTTTGGGACTGGAGCATTTTCCCAACACAACATGCTGTCATATTAATTCAATGTTTCTAGCATAAACTAAAGCATGCCTTCTAAATTCATTTCCCTTTAGGTAAATTTGGCCCTCAGGGATGTTGTTGGGATATTATTCGTTGGGTTAGTGTTTTTGTGCTCACATTACTTGCTAGGCAACAACACTCGTAACTGGTTCAGTGTTGTGGTGCGTTAGTCTCCAACATAATGCAGAGAGACCAACTGAATCTGAAAATAATATTTATGACTATTATGACCTGAAGGAGGGAATGGAGATGTTACATCTCCGCAATCTAATGAGTGTCTGTGTAGGCACTCCTTAAAGTTGGCGTGAAATCCAAATGTACAATGTTTATTTTTTGCTAGCGCACATTGTTATTCTTCGGAGGTGGAAAGAGTAACAACATTCTACTCAAGTAAAAGTACTGTTACTTCAATAAAATTGTACTTAAGTAAAAGTAAAGTTACATGTCTATAAATCTACTCAAGTAAAAGTACAAATCAACTCATTAAAATGTACTCAAGAGTAATTTTAATTTTAAGTAACTTTCTTTAAACAGCTGGGGTGGGGTAGATGGGGGATTTTAGTATAACGCTAATTCAAAAAGAACATCAATTGGTGCAGTAACGTCTTCTGTTGGCGATTGGAGTGCAGTAACGTGGTTTCCGGGTGCTATTTTTTTCTCTTTTTTTTTCTTCCCCTGTTGATTTACTATTTCATATATATTTATTTTTTTACTCAGTAACGCATATGATTTACAATGTAGCGAAGTACAATACTTAAGGCAAAACATGCTTAAATAACAGTAAAATGACAGATATTAAACACTAGTCTAAAAAGTACAAATTCACAAAAAAAAAAAACCCTACTCAATAACAGTAACGCGAGTAAATGTAATTCGCTACTTTCCAGCTCTGTTATTCTTTAATGTTACGGCCAGCTCGCTCCCGAGCGTACCATTAAAAGGATTAGATCAGCCGGTTCGAATGTTATCACTCGATTGAAGTCTTCTCTAGCTGATTAACCATGTAGATGGATGATAACAGCCTTCTGAGCCTACCAGCAGGCGCATAAGGCCCCTACTGGCCCATATCTATCAGCTGATAACAACTGATAACGCCCATTCAATCGAGTGATAACATTCGAATTGAGTGATTTAGATACACAAAGGTATATAATGAAATAAACATTTATTGAAGGGATTAACAAAATATAACAAACTGTCTAGGGATTTGAAATAAATCAACTGAAATTCTCTCAACAAAATACAGTATTCTATAACACAAAAATATAAGACGGCAAAACAAAAGAGTTGGAACAAAATGACCTCTCTGGAGAATCCACCAGAGGAAGTGCCGTTCTTCACAAAAATTCCAATATATATGTATATATATGTACTCCACCCATTAACAGTGACGTCACACTGCGAGGCCACCGAAAGGTAAGAGAAGGGAAGACAGGGTCGTAACATTAAGTAAACTATTTTATTATTATTATTTTTTGTTCGATGCTTCAGCCACAATATTTTTAGCTATGCCCTTCGTACTATTAGTGTGCTTCGAGGGAATGATGCGCAAAGCTCCACTCTCTACTCAATATTCTGTTTCAGTTGGAACTACAGTACATCAACATAATGAAATAAAAACCTCAGCAACTTCCAGTCCATGTGGATTTTAAATACCCATGTGGATGGGTGTGGCTTTATATACAGATTTCACTCGCCAATTGTGATTTGCCATTTTTAAAACAAAAAGAGAGTGATTGGTCTTCTAAGCAGAATCCCACCATCACACTCTGACCTACAGTCTCCAATTCCTTCTTCATGGAACAAGGGTTACTTTCATAACCAAGAAGATCAAGAATAATAACTATAATGATAACTAATTTTGTACACTGCTGTTTCATATATAAAGATGAGCGGGATGAAAGTAACGTGCATGGACAAAAGTAACAAAGCGATTTTCTCGGAGCCCTGACAACATTTTCTTTCCAGTCTATAACAGCACATTCTGCATGCAACCCTTGATGGAGCTGCCAAATATCATGTGATGTCGGGACCGCGTCTGTGGTGGATTTTCTTCCTTCAATAATCAGCCAAGTCTGATGGTTTTGAGTTCAGAAGAGTTCTTTATTGTCGACAACAAAGGAGATTTTTCAGGAGACCCTCAGCAGCATCTCTGTCTGAAAACTCTGCCTCACTGATGCTCTGGTCTGCTTATATACTCTTTTGCTGCTGTGTTTTCCATTGTTCCACATTGTTGTCATAGTTTCAACCTTGGTGTATTGACCTGTCTACTATCTCTCTTGACCCCTGACCTGACCTGTTTCGCATTCTTGACCATTTCTACTTAACTTGTTGAGGTGGCTTTTTAGTTTCTCATGCTTCCTTGACCTGTCTAACTTGAATTGCCCCGTCAGGCCCTTTAATTTTTAACTCTGCCCTTTAATTTTTAACTCTGCATATGGTATATATATATAGTAGGCAAGCAGATTCTACACATACACTTACATACACTTTGATTATATAGATTAACTTCACACTGTAAAGAGTTAAAATCCACTTCACGTCCTGTGGTTAGCTCCAAATTTCAGTTTTTAAGTGCAGAAAGTAAATTATTGAAGTGGTCCTTTTTTCCTTATTACAAGCTGTGTTTCTCTTTTCATGTGTCACAGTAATGATCAATCTACAGGTTATTTAGTGCAATAACACATCCTTAAGTTTGCAATCTCTTGAGTTTTTCAGTTTAAAAGTAAATCAGGTTTAAATGGAAAGAGTTCCTGAGGGCACAAAAGTAACACTGTTACTTATGTTCCACTTCTAATAGACAAACCTTATTTTTCACTTCCACATTAGACTTTGCAGTGTTTGCATTTAGATGTGTCCTAAAACTAATGCATATTGCCAATAATAATAAACAATATTCAAAAATTGTAGAAAATGTTTAACATTTTGCATTGTTGGATTGCTTTTGAAACATTTGATGGAACTGAAATATAAAATGAAAATGCCATTTAATATTTTTTGCAAAAATAAAGGACAAAATATGTTTGCAGTTAACATTAATAAGGTCATAGTCAGATATATTTAAAATAAACAAGATTAAGCCAGTAAATCTAGCAAATATTGTTGTTACTTTTGTTACAATGTGCAACTTTTGTGTAAAGTGAAGTTATATTGAAGGTGTTCTACGTTGATACAAACTAACACCTGATTTTGACAGACCACTCTTGTGAGTTAGTAACCACAGCAAAAATATATTTCTGCTAAAAACATTGTCTTTTAAAATGAGATTTTTATGAAAAATGGTACTTTCGTCCGCGCTCTCCCATTTCGTCACCTTACTGGTCAGTAAATGATTGCATTTTTATTTTTGTCTCCTCTTAATGGTTACACATAGGGCATGGGATGACAAACACAGCTGCATCATGATCAGTTCAAAATGTTTCTGAAATTATTAAGTTATTATGCATGTTGACAACAATATAACACCAACGGAATGGAAAATGATGTGGCGTAGCAGGATGTTTGAGCCCTGACTTAGTGACACAGACGTCAACAGTTGCTTACCCTAATAGAAAATGAATTCCATGTGTTTAAAATCCATGTGCTTGGATTTTAAAGATGTTCATCTGGTATTCTGACTAATGCCTGTCAAATTGGTCCAAAAGTGTTTCTGAATGTAATCCCTAAGATATGGATCCTCTGTGCTTTTATTATGGGCTCTCCCTGAGCTTTGAGTCTGATCTATCTATTAACAATGGAGCTGTTTTTCATGCACAACTTCAGCTCTTTCTACAAATAAAAAAGGAAAAGCTTTTACTTACAGAGAAACAGAAAAATGTTTTCTGTGTTTTTCTTTTAATGTAGTTTGTCATTTCAAGGTTTTGTAGGATGGAATCATGCATCTTACTTTGTGTGACGGCTAGTTTATCAAGTAACCCAACAGCTCATGGACAAACGTGGAACAACCCTGGAGGGACATTTTAACTGCCACAATGGACGCAATTGACCTTTTTTATGTTCATGTTCAATGCACTACTAAGACATGAGAGCACATCCTAGTTCCTGAAATCAATTTGCACATTTTAAACATCGAACCGTTTTAAAAGACAGTGATATGTGAGAAGCATGAACACATAAAAATAGATTGAGTTTAAATAATAGCAGTGAAAACATTGTCAACAGATTCATCCTCACAATCTTATCTGTGGCCGTGGCCATCACCCCTACTTTCTGCTAATTAATTAATGTCCTGCACACCAACAACATGTGTCATCTAATTAATAAATCATGTTGCCAAAGTCACTGGGTAAACAAGCCTTAAGTGCCACGTTTGTCCGCACCCCAGCAGGCAGTAATTCCAACTTATTGTGTGAAAACAAGATACCATGCGCTTTGTTTTTTGTTGCAAAACCTTTTAAATCTTTGAAGATTCTCAGGTTTCCCAATTTAGTGTTACCATACTGTGATCAATGTAATTTATCTACTGCTCAGAACAACAAACACAAATACACTTCATCGAACATGTACACATAGACATCACCTACATACTGTATAACTGCAGGTTAACTATCTTTATAACTTTAGCTGTTAAAAGCTATTAGTTACTAGTTAATTAGTTGAAGTTATTAGTAACTAAAGTTATGGTAACTAATAACCCCAACTTGTGCACATTTTTGTCAAACTGCTTTTAAACTATAATTATTGTGAAAAGCGCTACACAAATAAACTTGAATTGAACAACTAGAAAAATCTTAATTAACCTCCATTACCCTAGCAATCCATTACCCTATCCATTACCCTAGCAATCCATTACCCTAGCAACAACTAGAGTACCTCTTATCAACTCCCTAGCAATGACCATAGCACCACAGCAACTTGAATGGCAACTATAAGCAACCAGAACAGCCTAGCAATCATTTCAGAACTAGTTTTCACAGGCCTGTGAATTTAGACTTTGCTCAGGAACTATTTATAAAACCCTAACAACCATTCTGAAAAAAAAAAACCAAGCTTTTTATTGCATTCAGATATATATATTTTCAAACAAAAAATATCTTTTGATATAAAGATTCAAACTTATCTAAAAATGTATATATTTAGATATACAGTACATATAAATGTGTAATAAATATATGAAATGCATTATTATGCATACATACACATATACATACATGCAGTTGAAGTCAAAATTATTAGCCCTCTTGTAAAATTTTAATTCTTTTCAAATATTTCCCAGAGTGATGTTTAACAGAGCAAGGACAATTTCACAGTATTTACTAGAATTTTATTTTTTTATTATTTATTCGTTTTAGCTTTCTTGGAATAATAGTTTGTAATTAAAAATTTTTTTAATTAAGGTCATTATTATTAGCACCGTTAAGATTATTTTTTCCCCCCTGATAGGCTACTGAAAAAACAACACTTTTGTCCAACGACTTGCCTAATTAACGTAACTGACCTAGTTAACTAAGCTTTTAAATTGCGCTTTAAGAATACTCTTATTTATATAGTATTTGTAAATATGTAGAAATAATATAAACACATTGGTCTCCAACACATCACTAAAATGTTTGGCTAACATTTCAGATTGCTCAATAGTGTAGGGTTCCATTCTATCAGCCCAATGGAGGAATCCGATGAGTGGTTGAAGGTTAAGTCTGTGTAAGCCTTTTCTAGTGCTTCTGAAAATAGTTCTCTTATTATAATTTATTAAAATTAGTTTCCAGCTCCAAATTTAATCTGACTCCAATTTAAATGATCATCAAATTTACATTGTAAGAAAATTCTTCCTGCCTTAAGTTTTTAAGTTGAATCAACTTAACTTTTCTAGTCATCTGAACTTGCACCAATCAAACTGACTAAAAATAAATATTAAGTTAAACTTTGTATAACTTAAAAATGAAATTTTGATTTTGAAACCTGATTAACCCATTTAAAAAAAAGTTAAAGCACGTATTTTTTTTTGTAATTGTATTTTTTCTTGACATTTGTCATTAAGTCTTTTACAGGGTAGAGACTATATTTCTAATTAGGAATGGATCACATTTGTCAGAGGATGCAGGGTTACCTAATACCTCTTAACTCGGTTGCCTCCTGCTGTCTGTCTGTCTGTCTGTCTGTCTGTCTGTCTGTCTGTCTTTCTGTCTATCTTTATTTGTCCCCTAAATCCCCTTTTCTTATTAATTCATGTCTCTTAGCTCGAGCCTCCTGCTAAATCCATCCATCCATTGACAAATAAAAATCCCCATTTCTCATTAATTCATGCGTTACATTGATCCACAAAAAAAAAGAAAAATATGTGTTGCTACTTCATAAAAAGTGTTCAAATGTCATCAAGGTCTTTTACCTAAAAATGGACCAAAAAGAGCAGATTAGTTAATAGATTAATCTCTAATCTTTCAAAACTTGTTCAATCAAGAGCAGTGAGTGATTTAGTTTTTCTTTTAATTTTATTAATAGATAAAGAGTCACTTCTGGATCTAATGCACAGACCCAATATACTGATACACATTCATTTTCTTTCTCAACGGTTTGCGTTGAAACACAACCTGTCATTTTGAGAACTTTAACATCATTGTCTGTGTATTTGTCTGTCCAAACATATTTCAGCATTCACATACACTGAGTAGCTGCTGTGTAGATGTGAGTACTCATTTTTTGTATTATTATGCAAGAGATACATGAATTACATCACATGAAATCAAATACAAAGGGAAAAGATAAAAGAAAAAAACATAAAAGTACTCAATTGAGTTTTCTTTCAAAGCTGAATTCTTTAATAATTGCATGAAACTTTTGTGATCATGCAGATCATAGTTAGATTTTAATCTGCATTCAGATGATCACATTAGCCCCGTGTCAGGGCTAAACGAATTCACAAGTCTTGAATGAAACTTTTTAAAGCATTCATGCGAGACATTTCCAGATTGTCCTGACAAACAAGCTATTTTGTAGTTTAAAAAGTGTAATCACAATTTGTTTTCTATTGTGTACAGTATCAAGCTGTCAGAGCAAAGAATACAGATGATTTTTTTTTCTCCCAGAAGCAGTTTTGTTTGACAATAGCATCAATGAATCATATTTGAGCTCAAATAAATTGCCATGCGAGAGATTTTGTACCTTCTTTCAGGGCCAATAAGAGATCGGTTTATGCTTTCTGTGAAGGCTATTTTATTGCAATTGTGAGCTTATTTTATCACAAAACACCCAGGAGTGATTTATGCTCTCATCTAAATTCTTTGTCTGTAGAAGATGTGAGAAATTGCAGGGGATGCAAACATCACACTGAAGAATGAATTTGAGAGCACACCTTTTTAACTCTACCCCAAAAATAGGATAAACAGCATATCAAGTAGCGATTATATGTCGTTTAGTTCCTCCTTTTTTTTCTGCGCTACTGTGACAATGTGAAATCGCACTTTCAAAGCACAAAAATTGCTTTTTCACCTTCACATCTGAGATTCAAACACCTTTTCAGAGCTGTGTATAAAAAAAATGCAAGTGCGTGTGCCCGAGGAATTGTGACCTCCTGTGACTCCCAGTGTTTTTCCTCTTCTTTGTGATGCTTCTATTTCAGGGGACCAGAGAACAGCACAAAGGGCTTCAGCCACACCAGATGCATCTGTCTTCTAATAGCAGTCCTCCAGGCTCGGTCTGTGGTCAGCACAGGCGATTCTTAGATGGGTAAGTAGTGTGGACAAAGCTTTCTTCATCTCTGCAATCCCAAGTTGGGTAAGGGGAAAAAATATTTCATTAAAAGAACAAGGTATTACAGCACACTGTCAATTGTGAATCCCCAAAACAGTGAAGGGAGGCCAGCTTAGAATGGGCTCTCAGAAATAACTTGGTAGAGCTTGGTAGAAAAAAATACAGGGGAACAATACATTATAAAGGTGATTTATCTTACATGGCAGTGTCTATAGAATTGAGAATTTACAGAATCAACTGCATAACATTAAAGGGGATGTAACATGCTCACTTTCACGTCAATGGAATAATGTTTATCTAGGTTGTAGATATTTTACTGCAAGGAATTGCTCAAAATTAAAGAAATAGACGCAGATGTCTATGGAGGACGGCAATAATAATCATTTTACACATACTCTTATTATGTTATGTTATTCATGACATATACACACTGATTAGGTAGCTAGAACATTTACTTTATTCTTCCAGTTAAACAGCCACTTTTATGTAGTTCAGGAGTAGTTGATGAATTGTCGTGTTGTAAATTCAGCAGTTCTGATCTCTATTGCAATGTGTGGGGTTGTGGTGTTTCATAAATAAGTCGCTATGCAAATATAATCGTGGTGCATTCTAAAAACTCACTTCTCAATTGAATAGCATTTACTTACTGTAGGCTGCGGACATTGTAATACACGGAATTACTAGTGAAACAAAAAAAATTGTGTTTTGTAAAATGCATGCTGATGTTTATGGAAAACGGCAATAATCATACTCTTATATTATGAGTTATTTACAACAGATACACACTGTTTAGGTAGCTAGAACATTTACTTTATTCTTCTCCGTTAAACTCCATTTTCATTTTATTTAGGAGTAGTTGATGAATTGACGTGTTCTTAATTCAGCAGTTCTGATCTCTATTGCAATGCATGAGGCTGTAGTGTGTCATAAATCAGAAAAGTCGCCATGCAAATATAATCGTGATGCAATCTAAAAACTCACTTTTCAACTGAATAACGTTTACTTACTGTAGGTTGCAGACATTCTAATACACAGAATTACTAGCAAAACATAAATTGTGTTTTGTAAAATGCACAATGCTGATGTTTATGGAAGACGGCAATAATCATTTTACACATACTGATACACACAGTTTAGGTAGCTAGAACATTTATGCTATTCTTCTCCCAGTAAAACAGCCACTTTCATGAGTAGTTGATGAATAGACGTGTTGTAAATTCAGCAGTTCTGATCTCTATTGCAATGCATGAGGCTGTGGCATGTCATAAATCAGAAAAGTCGCCATGCAAATATAATCGTGATGCATTCTAAAAACTGACTTTTCAATTAAATAATGTTTATTTACTCTAGGTTGCAGACATTCTAATAGACCATTTTGAGGGATGTAAACAAAAACAATGGTCCCAAAGTATTTCCTGTTTTACATTTTTAATTTCTAAAGCTTCTGAGAATCCAAAAAGAGCCACATATAGGTAAATAATGTTATGATAGTTGTTTTAACATTAGGTTATGATTGAATTGCCTCTTGTTACAGTTATGAAATAGTTTGATAACAAGCAGGAAATGTTCATGGGCCAAAGACATGACCACATTGAAATGGTCTATACACAGAATAACTAGCAACACAAATCAATTGTGTTTTGTAAAATGCATGCTGACATTCATGGAAGATGGCAATAATCATTTTAGACATGTACAATATGTGTTATTCACAACAGATACACACTGTTTAGGTAGCTAGAACATTTCTTTTAATCTTCAACCAGTTAAACAGTCACTTCATGTAGTTTAGGAAAAGTTGATGAATTGTAAATCACTGTAAACCCGAATTAGTTGACTTTACTAGATTGTTGCGTGGAAA
>CAIGQV010016645.1:21095079-21122029 GCA_903798115.1 Danio jaintianensis | reverse complement strand
TAATATTTTAAGCCAACTGTGAACTGACAGGGAAAATAGCGCCAACCGACAGATTAATATTTATATTTTTGAGTTCAGCATCGGTCTGGATTTTCGATTATCAGTTTTGACAGAAATATATGAACTGATAAAAGCTTTTTTACGCACTTACCGTCTCATGTCACTTTAAAAAAATCCGCGGTAAGCCAGCATCCAAACCGCACTCACTGAGCGTTTTGCTCACGTCAGCACCTCAACCAATCAAGGCCCCTCCCCTTCTAACAAAAACGTTTCTTAACATGACTAGTACACTCATTTTTTCTTCTGATTAGTGCAAATAGCTAATTTGATTTAGTAATGACACAATTTCCTAAAGAACAATAAAGAATTAGTAATGATCACTTAAAATGTTTTATTAGCACAAAATCCGGGTTTACAGTGTGACCTGTTGTAAATTCAACAGCTCTGATTTCTATTGCAGCGCATAGGGCTGCAGTGTGTCGTGTCAAGAACCAGATGTCATGCAAATATAAAAGTGATGTGTTCTAGAAAATCATGAAGGGGGGTCAGCTGAAGTATTTAACACTTATACATGAAAGGGTTCAATTAACTATGGCTAAATAACATTAGCTTTCCATCACACACACAATCTCTTTTTGACTTATAAACAAATCTTGAATTTTGAAACTTGACCCATGCTTGAGCATGAGAGTCCAACTCTTTAACATTGTAAATAACTCTGTGTGCATGAAATAGCATGAAATGATCCCAACAATTACTGTGTGGACTTATTTGATGGTCTAAAAATTACAATGCAAATGATCTTGTTAATTAAAAATTATCTTGTTTTTCCTTTGAATTAAGTTTGTTTCTCTCAGAGATATTTTAATCTTGTTTTAAGCAAAAGCTCAATTAATTTTTATTACTATTTTAGAAAACAAGACTTAATATCTTGTCATTTTGCTTCTTAAGTAGATGTATCTTCATTTAGCAGTTTTCTTTTTTTTGCACAGTGTATTAATATTCAGACTGACTGAATAAGGTATTATAGTACTATTCTGATAACAAAATGCCTGTCTGAAAAGACTCTAATTATTTAACGACGCTCAAAAAGCCTCTTTTCATGCTAATATATTTCACAGAGCACTGTTATGAGCGTGTAAAATGGCTTTATCAAATGCCAGGGACTGGAAGACAATTGTAAGTAAAATATATCTTCAAAGATGACAGCGCAGTCCTGTCCCATAAATTTGTTAGATAAAGAGAACATTCACCAAAGAAAATAAAAAATTGAGTCGTTATTTACTCATCCCCATGTCATTTTAAACCTGTTTGACTTTCTTTCATCCATGAAATATAAAAGTATTTTAAAAATGCAGTAAATAGTAAATCTGAAAATATATATATTAAATTAAATTAGTTAAAAACGCAATAGGGCGACGCGGTGGTGCAGTGGGTAGCACAATCGCCTCACAGCAAGAAGGTCGCTGGTTCGAGTCTCGGCTGGGTCAGTTGGCATTTCTGTGTGTCCATGTCCAAAGACATGCGGTACAGGTGAATTGGGTAAGCTAAATTGTCCGTAGTGTATGTGGGTGAGTGAGTGTGTATGGATGTTTCCCAGTGATGGGTTGCGGCTGGAAGGGCATCCGCTGCATAAAACATGTGCTGGATAAGTTGGCGGTTCATTCCGCTGTGGCGACCCCAGATTAATAAAGGGACTAAGCCGAAAAGAAAATGAATGAATGAAAAACCTAATACACCGATGAATTACAAGCTATGGGCAATTAATTGGATAGTTCAATCAAAAATGAAGGATCCAAAACGTTATATGTTTCTTTTGAAAAATACAATGTAATAAATTAAAATTACTATGAGAAAAATACAATGGAAGTCAAAGGCAACCGGTTTCCAATCCTTTTTAAAATAACTCTCTGTGTTCAACATAAGAAAGAAACTTAAATAAGTCTGGAACAAGTGGAGGGTGACTAACTTATGACAGAATTTTCCTTTAATTAACAGATTTTTTAACAGTGTTCCAAATGATCAAGTTTCTTTCTTCAGTTGAATACACAGTAACAAAACAGCTGAATGTACCCATTGACTTAGTAGGACCATAATTGATATAGAAGTAAATGGATATGGATTGGATGGATGATGTGTTTTATATGATAATTTTCATCAAAACAAAGATAAGACAAAATGTTGCAGATGTCTGCATACAGTATGTCTCTACTATGAGCTTCCATGTTTGTGGTTGCCAAATGTAAAGAGTTTAAATCCCCCAATCAGAGATTTTTGGATTAACCCTTTGATGCGTTCTATCACACCAGTGTGATTAGAATGTTTAGTGCGTGAAAAAAAAGTGAAGGTGTTTTGCATTCAAATGTACTGGTTTTAAATGTAAAGTAAATGTAAAAAACAAAACAAAAAAAAAACAGGAGTGATTTATGTTCTCATTTATATACCTTGTCTGTAGAAAAAAAATGCGTGAAATTTCATAAATCACAATTTATCAATGTTTTCAATCAAATGACCTTTATTTTTTAGCTTTCAGATATTTAAATACACACAAGTACTAGCAATACATAAAATTTATGGTTTGTAAAATACAAGCTGATGTCTATGGATCATTTTACACATCATTTTACACATAATCTGATAATCTGGGCCAGTTGACATTTCTGTGTGGAGTTTGCATGTTCTCCCTGTGTTGGGTGGGTTTCCTCCGGGTGCTCCGGTTTCCCCCACAGTCCAAAAACATGCGGTATAGGTGAATTGGATTAAGTAAATTGGCCATAGTGGATGAGTGCGTGTGTGAATGCTAGAGTGTATGGGTGTTTCCCAGTACTGGGTTGCAGCTGGAAGGGCATCCGCTGCATGAAACATATATAAGAATAGTTGGTGGTTCATTCTGCGGTGGTGATCCCTGATAAATAAGGGACTAAGCCGAAGGAAAATGAATGAATGAATAATCTGACAATTCGTGTATGTTAACCTATGCACAAAAGCTCAACCAGGCAATTACAATGCCCATTAAAGGGTTTCACTGCTGTATTTAGCATGCTCTAAGCAGAATACATGGGTGTTATATTGTTTGCTTGTTTATTTGATTTTTAATAAGGCCTTGAAACATGGTTTAACAAAAACAAAAGCTCTAACAGGGTAGCTATTTAAAAGCTCAATATTTCCACATATTGTCAGGTAATTGAAATGTGCTTTATGTGGTTTTAAATTAGCCGTTTTAGTTGAGATTACAGTGAATGTTTAATTAATGCCACTTTCAAAACAGGACCTGGAATTTTTAATTATTTCTTCATTTTAAAAGGCTTAGTGAGCTATCAGAAAATATTAATCTGAAACGCAAGGTCAAGTTTAAATATTGAATTTTTAAATTAGACTTTCTCCAGAGGAAAAGAAAAATTTCCTGGGTAGTACAATAAAAGCCTATGACTTATTACATTGTCAGATAATTGATTTACTTGTAAACTAGTAAAATGTCTGCGTAAACATACTCTTAAGATACTGACACAAAAAAAATCAACACAGGCTCATTGGAAATACAAGTTTCAGCCTACATTTTTGTGAAAACACAAAAAAACGTACTTCAATGTACAGTCGTGGCCAAAAGTTTTGAGAATGACACATATTAGTTTTCACAAAGTTTGCTGCTAAACTGCTTTTAGATCTTTGTTTCAGTTGTTTCTGTGATGTACTGAAATATAATTATAAGCACTTCATATGTTTCAAAGGTTTTTATCGACAATTACTTGACATTTATGCAAAGAGTCAGTATTTGCAGTGTTGGCCCTTATTTTTCAGGACCTCTGCAATTCGACTGGGCATGCTCTCAATCAACTTCTGGGCCAAATCCTGATAGCAACCCATTCTTTCATAATCACTTCTTGGAGTTTTTCAGAATTAGTGGGTTTTTGTTTGTCCACCCGCCTCTTGAGGATTGACCACAAGTTCTCAATGGAATTAAGATCTGGGGAGTTTCCAGGCCATGGACCCAAAATTTCAACGTTTTGGTCCCAGAGCCACTTAGATAACACTTTTGTCTTATGGCACGGTGCTCCATCGTGCTGGAAAATGCACTGTTCTTCACCAAACTGCTGTTGGATTGTTGAAAGAAGTTGCTGTTGGAGGGTGTTTTGGTACCATTCTTTATTCATGGCTGTGTTTTTGGGCAAATTGTGAGTGAGCCCACTCCCTTGGATGAGAAGCAACCCCACACATGAATGGTCTCAGGATGCTTTACTGTTGGCATGACACAGGACTGATGGTAGCGCTCACCTTTTCTTCTCCGGACAAGCCTTTTTCC
Organism: Danio jaintianensis; assembly: GCA_903798115.1. Taxonomy (NCBI): domain Eukaryota; kingdom Metazoa; phylum Chordata; class Actinopteri; order Cypriniformes; family Danionidae; genus Danio; species Danio jaintianensis. Next base: position 21,117,729 of record CAIGQV010016645.1, on the reverse strand, counting down.
AGATGCCCCAAACAATCGGAAAGGGGCTTCATCAGAGAATATGACTTTGCCCAAGTCCTCAACAGTCTATTCGCCATACTTTTTGCAGAACATCAATCTGTCCCTGATGTTTTTTTTTGGGAGAAGTGGCTTCTTTGCTGCCCTTCTTGACACCAGGCCATCTTCCAATGCACTCACACCTGCCTGCTGCCATTCCTGAGCAAGCTCTGCACTGGTGGCACTCCAATCCCGCAGCTGAATCCTCTTTAGGAGACAATCCTGGTGCTTGCTGGACTTTCTTGACGCCCTGAAGCTTTCTTAACAAGAATTAAACCTCTTTCTTGAAGTTCTTGATGATCCTATAAATTGTTGATTTAGGTGCAATCTTAGTAGCCACAATATCCTTGCCTGTGAAGCCATTGTTATGCAACGCAATGATGGCTGCACGCGTTTCTTTGCAGGTCACCATGGTTAACAATGGAAGAACAATGATTTCAAGCATCACCCTTCTTTTAACATGTCAAGTCTGCCATTCTAACCCAATCAGCCTGACATAATGATCTCCAGCCTTGTGCTCGTCCACATTCTCACCTGAGTTAACAAGACAATTACTGAAATGATCTCAGCAGGTCCTTTAATGACAGCAATAAAATGCAGTATAAAGTTTTTTTCAGGATAAAGCTAATTTTCATGGCAAAGAAGGACTATGCAATTCATCTGATCACTCTTCATAACATTCTGGAGTATATGCAAATTGCTATTATAAAAACTTAAGCAGCAACTTTTCCAATTTCCAGTATTTATGTAATTCTCAAAACTTTTGGCCACGACTGTACATTTAACTAGCAGTGTCTAGGCAAAATGAATGCTACGAAGCAGTATGTCACCAACCACTTTTGTTCTTTTTCACACTAATGGTATTTATTTGGACATATTGTCAATGAATAAATGCAGTTATTTGCACAACACTAATAGTAATAATAATAATAATAATAATAATAATAATAATAATAATAATAATAATAATAATAATAATTATAATAATAATAATAATTTCCCAGTGATGGGTTGCAGCTGAAAGGGCATCCACTGTGTAAAAACATATGCTGGATAAGTTGGCGGTTCATTCCGTTGTGGCGACCCCAGATTAATAATGGGACTAAGCCGAAAAGAAAATGAATGAATGAATGAATGAATGATAATAAAATAATAATTATTTTTTTTAAATCAATGTTTGCCTCATCTATCTATCTTGATATGGACAGCTCTTCTGGTTTGGTCAATTTACACTGTAAGTCACTTTAAACACTGTTGTACTTTTGATGCTTGGGTTAGAGTCCAGTTAAGCACAGTTCCAAAAAAAGAGATATGTAAAATCAAGGTAAAACTATGTGTCTGCTGCCTATCTCTTTGCTTTTGAAAACACTATTGGTTGGGTTTAGGTCAGTGATTCGATATGTGATCTGACATGTGTAACAAAATGTGCCCAAAATAATGTATTTCAGATTTGCAAGAGCATGTGAAACGTGCAACAAAACTTACCCGGAGCAAAGAATTTTACATTTCTTAAAAATGTAGGCTGAGGCACATATTTTCAATAGGCCTAGGTTCAACAATCTCTTTATTGGAAGGTTTTGAATTACCGAAGATGTTTGGGCCTACAGAAGGTTTAAGGCACGTCAAAACAAAATGGTGGGAGGTCACAAACAGTATATGAAGATACTGATGACATATCTCTAACTCATACTAATTTTAATCAGATCAATCATTTGCACTCTGATTATGAATGTATTGGTTATCTATCAATAATGTATTTAGATGACATGAAATTGCAGTCAGAAATGCAACAATTGGAGTATGGGGGAAAAAAACAACAACTTAACTTGTGTTTTATAGAAGGCAGAAAGAACAACATGAATGACATGAGGTCAGTAAATGATGATAGACATTTTATTTTTGGTTGACCATAGAGATGTTTAATGAAAATGCATCATAAAGTACACTTGTGTTTACATATTGTGTATTTAGATTGTGCATTTATTGATTGTAATTGAAGAACCAGTGAATCTTATTTTGGATCCATGGAGGGCATTTTTGGAATTCAGCATTGGTATTTCCTGATGCAGTTACACATCTTAACCTCAATAAATTGATCAGAAATCAGTCAATAGCATTTCAAAACACACTTGAGTACTAACATCCAAAACAAAGCAAAGGAGCTTCAGGGCTAAATAATATATTAGTGCTCTTTGAATACAGGATTTTACATCTCTGGATTTCTCAGTGGCGGAAGTCGTCAGAGTTGAGTAACTTAGAGCGCAGTGAATGGGAGAGTGTGACAATTTTTTTTTTTTACAATCCTATCGCTGAAATAATAAAAGAAAAACTCCATGATGGTGTTATCAAGACTTCCAGAAAAAAGGAAAAAAAAAATTGTGTGCGACTGATAACGGCAGCCAGAAGAGAGAACAACGTCAAATTTACTGTTCTGTCCCATAGACGCTGCATTAGAAATGCCTCTTACAATCGGTAATTCATTTTTTGCAATGTGATGCAAAGATGATATAATACATACATGAATACAAATAAATATACATACAAAGTGAAAAGGGTCCATACATTTTTGAGTGCATTGAACTGATGATTTGTTTGCATTTCAGTACTACTTTACATGAGCTATCTCTATTTTTCTCCATCAGTCCAGCTCTACACGCTTCATGGCTCATCATTGCCCACAATATTATTTCGTTAAGACTGATAGGTTGCCCTGATTGGACTATAATAAATGTATACCTGCTGACGCACTCTGTCGAAGTGCGAGTTGCACCGGTCTGAATCCTCTCCAGGAGTGAGAAATGCAGCCATGTAGATGAATCATTAGGTGAAGTTAATGACCAGGAAAGATGTGCTTTTTTAACCTTCTACTCCAACATAATCTGTGTTTGGTATTCAGACAATCTTAGCTCTCCTTTCGCTTCCTGTGAGCTGTCCACAGGATAATTACTCACTGTCTGTCTGCAATGTGCTTATTAACATTTTCTGATGAATACCTTTCTGAATGAGATAAAAGCTCAGCTGTTTGCGCAATCAGAGGAATGCGTGCGAGTGCTGTGTCTCGGTGTTACTTGCACATTGCCATCTTTTGTTGACAGAAGTGCAAGGTCCTTGGTGTGCAGTGTCCATGTGAAAGTTTAAGTTCTGCAATGATAAAGCTATTATATAAAGGACAGTTTCCTCTTTACACTGTTATGCTGTGGGGAACGCAGACTCTCAGCTGTGCCGATTGAATATCTGAAAGTGTAAAAATGTAAGGAGTTTTTATTGCCTTGGTCACCTTGGGCTTTCTCACTGGCGTACAATCGTCCATGCAATAATTTTTTGTTGTTGTGGTAAGCTTAAAAAATGTGCTTTGTATGCTTCTAAATGAGCTGTTTTACTTGATGTTAAAGTGATTAATTAACACCGCTTTCAAGACATGGAATTTGAAATTATTCCATTAATTTTTTAAGCGCTCAGTTTCAGAAAATAGGAATCAGCATCCTCACAAGGTCAAGTCTAGTCCCTTGCTGGTCTTTCACCAAACATCATTAGTCTCTCACAGGACGTGTGCATTTACATTATACAAGATTGCAACTGAAGAACCAGTGAATCGGATTTTGGATCCATAAAGGGCATTTTTGGAATTCAACATATGTATTTTCTGATGCAGTTACACATCCTAATTTTTTTAAGTGCTCAGTTTCAAAAATAGGACTCAGCATCCTCACAAGGTCAAGTCTAGTCCCTCACTGGTCTCTAACCAAACATCATTAGACTCTCACAGGATGTTTACATTTGTGCATTTACATTGTACAAGATTGCAATGAACCAGTGAATCTGGTTTTGGATCCATGAAGGGCATTTTTGGAAATCAACATATATATTTTCTGATGCAGTTACACATTTTCATTTTTTTAAAGTGCTTAGTTTCAGAAAATAGGAATCAGCATTCTTACAAGGTCAAGTCTAGTCCCTCGCTGGTCTCTTACCAAACATCATTAGTCTCTCACAGACAGCAGTAGTCTCTCACAGGACATCACTAGTCTCTCAGCACATCACTAATCTTTAACAGGACATCGCTAGTCTGGGGGGTGCAGGAGTTCTACAGGTTACAGCTGTTTTTCATTGATGGCATCATGAATGCACAGATGTGCTATGAAATACTGAAAGAGAAGATGCAACAATGACTTCATGCACCATCAGGCACTCTTTCAACAGGCTAATGACTCAAAACACCTAAGGTCACTGTTTCATTTCAACAGGGTAAAAGTGATACAGTGTACACGTGTGCTCAGAGCTTAATCCAATAGAAAACTTTAAGACAAGATTGTTGCCATTCTTCATCTGAAAGATACTGAAATTCTCAAGAACACTGTAAAAAATGCTGTATTCCACATAAGTCCTTCTTGTTGTCTCAAAACAAATCGATTACTCTTCAATCGATTGACTTAATTGTTTTTACAAATTGAAGTGGATTGAACGTTTAAGTTGTCCCAGAAAAAACTTAAGAATTGGGTTGTTTCACTCATTTTAAATAAGCAGTTTGAACAAGCAGCAAGGGCGTCACGGTGGCGCAGTGGGTCGCAAGATTAATAAAGGGACTAAGCCAAAAAGAAAATGAATTAATGTATAAACAAGCAGCAAAAGACATTTTTTGAGTGAATGGAGAAGGAAAGATGTTGCTGTATCAACTACTTCCTTCAATGTTAAACAAAAAATGGTTCTGTTCTTGGAAATCAAGAAAGCCAAAATATTAGATTTAGCTGACTTTCTTGTTTGTTTGCAACATCAAGTAAAAAAAAAGAGCTTTTTTCTAATGAACCATAATCATAATCTTTAGAGGGGGTGTACTTATTTATTCATGGGCACTGATTTTGAAGGTTTTACAAGGACCTACATTTGTATTATGACATGGGTAAGACCTAGTTGTACTCTATTAAGGGGGTTTACAAGGACATATATTGTGTCCTCGTAATTCAATGTGGTTAAAAAAACATACTTAATGGGATGTTTTTATATTTAACTATTGCCATAGATTTCCTGTGAGGGTTGTTTAGGAGGAGGATAATTTAAAAAGTGTTTTTTACTGTATAAAATACATAACACCTACGGGGAGTCTTCATAATCCACCAATACCAATGTGTGTGTGTAGCCAACACAACTTCACAGCAATTCGCAACTTTTTGATTTAGTGGCTAATTCGTATGAATTCGTACGATCTCATTCTTACAATTCAGTACGATTTACTCATCCCCCAATGACAGTTGGGTTTAGGGGCGAGTTGGGTGCCATGCCTCCTTTTTAAAATTGTACATTTTCGTACGACTAAACTCAAATTCGTACCAATTAGCCACTAAACTGACAAAATGTAAAATACTTACGTTTCCTCGGGAGATCAGGTTGGTGTAGCCAAGTCAGCTTTTAATCGGGCAGACGGGTGATCGTGCACAGCACTTTCAGTGTTCAGTTTTTAATCATTAGTCTAATGCAGTTTGATCAACGTCTTGATATGGAATTCAGTGGCCTGAAAACTGGCCTGAGTGAAATCTGAACATGGATGGGAGCGTTTGTTCATTTCTTCAATCTATCTATTCATCATGATTCACTGGACTCAAAACGTGGTATGAAAAGTAAGTGACTCTTCTCCATAAAATGTGGAAACACTTGATCATCATTCACAAGGTCTATTCATTATGGCATATGATTCAGTGGTTTGATGAATTTTGGATTAAATATGTTTTATAATGAGGATAGTGGGAAAAAAATCTTTTAAAGGGTTTTTTTATTTTAAAATGTTGCATAGTGTGCTTTGTGATGAAGTGATTAAATCAAGAGCTAGTAAAGATTGGATTTGATGATTTGATCTTAAAGTACAAATGAAATCAAAACTAACCATATGATTTTGTTAGCTCACATCATAGATTACATTGGATGTCGCCTACGCTGTTGTTGTCTATTGGAAGGAATGCGTCAATAGAGACACCATTTTAGTACAGGGTAGCGCTCCTTTGAAATGAATGTGGGACCAAGGTATAGTGGAGGACTTGCTATTCAGACCCATAGATATATACACATATATACATATATCTTCGATCTGGAGTTTTCCCAGTGGTCAGTATGCAAGTATTTTTTTAAATTACGAAATTATAATTTTACATCACTTTTCTATATCGATGGATAAGTGACCGCACGGGCATTGCCAACAAAGAGCATGTGTTTGTGTGCATGGAAATGTATTATCCTCCCTGTTAAATTTGATCTAATCCGTGTCCTGAAACACACCCCCTCTCCTGCTTTCACTTCTCATTCTAACGGAGGGAGCGACCCGTTTATGAATGAATCTCCATTATAAACGACTCATGTGAGCCATCGATATCCCTGCGTCTCAATGTGCATATCCACCTTTCTGATCTAAATGGTATATAACATTTGTAATATTCAATAATTTAGGGTGGACAGTATGCACATTGAGGCGCAGGCACTGTTATGTTATCTGGCACCCTTATAAGTTACTTCAAAAACTAGCCGTACTTCACTTACAACTATCTTCACTTAGCCGACAATAATACCGACAATTAGCCGACAATAACAAGTTTCTGGCACCGCAACATCTTGTTGTCATATTTCATTTACATTGTTTGCTGATTTTATTCAACAAAACTAGCATAAGCCTAGAATTTAGTGCAAGTTGGTGCTACTTTGCCTTATGGCCAAGTAAATGACTGTATTATCATCAATAACGTTACTTGTTTAGCACAAAAGTTTGTAACATACAAAAACGTAAAAACCGAAATCTTTCCTATGAAATGTTATGCTTTCCTTGTTTGCTCGTTACACCCGTTCGCAGCACAAAAGTCCAGCATCTTCAGATTGGCTTTAGTCTTGACTAGTGCGGTTGAATGACTTTTGTCCTGGGAGCACTGTACAAATGTGACGGCGGTATTGACGCATGCTCAGGGTCCATATGCGATATCTAGTGTATATATCTGTGACTTCACATTGCTAGTTTTGTGGTGAACAATTCATCTGCGCATGTCATTAAGAAAAAAAAAAAGTTTTGTAATCTTTAATTGAAATCTGAAAATGCACTTTCTGATTGTTTTCAGTTAAATTCTCAGATTATGTCTGTCTGAGGTATTGGGCATGGTTAACATAATTAACCATGCCCCTCCAACTCTCAGTTTTGACAACAAACAGCAATGGTGAGGAGGAGGTGTCTGTTAGTTTGTAATAACTCTCTCGAAACCCTTTTCTTAATCTTTCTGAATTAAATGCCTACTTTACTACATCCATTTAGCTCAAAAAACAAGTCACGCCCACTGTTTTCTGATTTGATATTTAATTTCTCTAGGAACTGCGCCACAAAATGGAAAAAAAAAGCGGTCGCAGCTTTCTGTTCATGCAGACTTTAAGCCTTGAACTTGAGCAAGCACTTATACTAACACCAGGTTGCATCTGGAACTTTACTGACACTCTACTGCAGGAACAAAGGGTCTGATTCCCTAAGCATGCATATGCACAAATTTGTGTGTGAAACCTGCATAAGTATGTATTCATGAACAAATTATTCCCTACTATTGTACTTAAATTTATTCAAAATGTCAGAAAAATGTCAGAAAAATTTAAACCACATGCACTCAATAGTCTACACTTTAGTATACAATAGAAGTTGAGTGGACTTAAGATGAAAAGAGCATACTGTGTGCGTGCATGCGTGTGCGTGTGTGTGTTTGTACGTGTGTACGTGTTTTTGTGACATATCAGGACACAAATCTGTATAATGACATAGGTATGACACCAGTATTACAAGAAGGTGGTGCAATATGAGGACATTGCTGACACCCTAATTTCTCTAAAAACTTATAAATCATACAAAATGAGTTTTTCTCAGAAAGTAAAACTGGACAGTTTCCTGTGAGGGTTGGGTTTATTGATAAGGTGGGGTTAGGGCAACAGAAATACAGTTTGTACAGTATAAAAACAATGGTAACCTATGTAATGTCCCCACAATACACAAAAACAAACGTGTGTGCGTGTGTGTGTGTGTGTGTCACCTATGTGTACTCACAGTGGAGGTGTGTGTTTTGTTTTTTAAATACATTTTTATGATGTATACTCCAACTCTTTTTGTTTGTTCATCACCGTTAAATACTGTGTTTGAAACAAAGCCGTGTCAGCTAAAGAGGAGTATCTGGTTGTCATAGTGACGACAAGCTGCCAATAAAATTGCTCATCCTTTTTGTTTCTCTTGATAACTTAGGTTCCACAATACACATTTAGTGATTATGTAATCTAACATAATCTAAGAGATTGTTGACCTCGCAAAAGTGTTTTATTTGTCTGTCACTTCTTGGATGAATTTGCCAGTTAGCAGCACACTGAAGGAACGATGCGTCTCGTTTATTACACATGCATACACACAAATATAAATGAAGAGTTCCGATGCAAAAACCTCTAAGTACCATCTGAAATGTTCTTCTAAACTGAGCATTTTTCGGTGTTTGTGTTCAGTTATTTCACTTTAAACGCAAGGGAAATAGCCTATTCTTTGCCATAATAAAAATGGAATTACTGAACATAAACGCAGGAGGAAAAATGCTGCGTCTAGAAGAACATTTCAGATGGCACTTAGAGGTTTTTGCATCTGAACTCTTCAAATAAATACATAGATTTACAAATATACACTAAAAGATAAGTATAATGTGAAAGTGGATCCCCTTGCAGAATCTGAAAAAGTGATATATTGTCATTAAATAAGAGCGATCCTACTAAATGCATGTTTTTTTTAGTACCATCCAGATTAAGATATTTAAATAATACATTTTTATATATAGTTGAAGTCAGAATTATTTCTGTTTATTAAAAGAAGATTAACACATTTCTAAAAATAAATTTTAATAACTGATTTCTTTTATGTTTGATGACAGTACACAATATTTTACTAGATATTTTTCAAGATACTAGTATTCAGCTTAAAGTGCAATTTAAAGGCTTAACTAGGTTAATTAGGCAAGTCATTGTATAACTGTCACAGAAAGGATGAGACTCAGGTAAGTAAAGTAAACACATTCTATTTTAAGGATGGCAGGTATGTAGAGTTGAATATGCAGATGATAACAGTCGATGAACATAAACGGAGATATTGTCTTTGCAGATATGGATATTAAAGACAAAAACCCCACACAAGGAACCAGGAGACGCCACACTAGGAGGGACACAGAAGATCACAGGAGACAAGGAAGGTAAGTAACTAAGAGTTTAGTTTAATCAACGCTGCCCATGTAGAGGGCGTTCAGTCCTTTCTGGTGCTATAGATGAGGCCGGACCCTGAGTGAGCTGCGAGTGGGGCTTATGTAGTGCAGTGATGATGACGGGGATGGTTGTCAGGTGTGTGGCTCATTAAAACTCAGGTGAGGGTGCTTGTGGTGTTTGATTGGGTGAAGAACCTGGTTTGACTCGACAATCGAAAAAATGATTGTTTAAGAGGGCTAATAATATTGACCTTAAAATGGTTAAAAAACCCTGTTTTTATTCTAGCCAAAATAAAGCAAATAATACTTTCTCCAGAAGAAAAATATTATCAGAAATACTGTAAAAAATCTCTTGCTCTGTTAAACATAATTTGGGAAATATTTGAAAAAGAATAAAAAAAATTCAATTTTGACTTCACTGTACTTCACAAGGCAAAAAAAAAGAAAAAAAGAAAATAAATAGCTCAAATTATTGAAATAACTCTTGTTTGTGAACCCCTTGGTTATTAATACTGTTTGTAGTTAATTGGATGATGGATGCTTTGTGTTCATGAGTCATGTTCATGTTTGTTCTGAACAGTTAATCTACATGCTGCTGTTCAGAAAAGTCCTCCATGTCCTGTAGATTTTTCAGTTTTACACAATCTTTTGCATATTTGAACCCTTTCCAACAGTGACATGGTTTTGAAATCCACCTTTTCACACCGAGGACAACTAAGGGTATAAAAAACTAATATTTAAAAAGGTTTGAACACTCAAACCTTGGCCGGGGAATGGAAACTTTGACACTTCAAATATCTTTGAAATATCTTTTTTTTAATTTTATATTGCCCTATTCAAGTAACAGATGATATTTGGATGTTTCCCAGAAGACTTATAGAAAAGTAAGTACAATTTACATTGATATTCAAATTGTAAAAACAATTCTCTCTTATTTTTCTTTTACTGTTATTATTCACATTTTCACTGATTTTCTATTTGTACTATTTTCTTTCTTTTTTTACTTGTGTTTCAGCTTTTAGGATTGACTTAAGGATATTATGGGATGTATTTAGAGAGGCCATGGATATGAAAGTCTGGACTAGGGCTGTGTTGAGGAAAGCTGGACAAAAAACCTAATCTAATCAAAGGGCAAAATTTAAGAAACAATTCCACTTTTGCCATAAAGAAAATTACATTTAATTATTTAATTAGTTTTAAATTAGGGCGGCGCGGTGGCGCAGTGGGTAGTGCTGTCGCCTCACAGCAAGAAGGTCGTATTACTGAAATCTGTACTGTACTGTTGAGACATTATTGTGATGCATATACAGATGAAGTCAAAATTTTCCAAATGATGTTTAACAGTGCTAGGAAAGTTTCACAGTATTTCCTATAATATTTTTTTCTTCTGGAGAAAGTCTTATTTGTTTTATTTCAGCTAGAATGAAAGCAGTTTTTAATTTTTTCAAAACCATTTTAATGTTAATATTATTAGCTCCTTTAAGCAATTTTTGGTAACACTTTATTTTGATGGTACATTTGAGTATTAGTAGACTGTCTGCTTAATATCTGTTGATACTGCTCCTTCAACAGACATTTAGCTGACTATAAGAAACTTTGCAAGTACATGTCAACTTACACTAACCCTAACCCCAACCCTAACCCCAACCTAAAAGTCTACTTATAATCTAATGAGAATTAGTTGGCATGTAGATGCAATGTAATTTAACAGACCATCAAAATAATGTGTGACCAACCTAATTAACTTAGTTAAACCTTTAAATGTCACTTTAAGCTGTATAATAGTATCTTGAAAAATATCTAGTAAAATATTATGTACTGTTATCATGGCAAATATAAAAGAAATCATTCATTCATTCATTAATTTTCTTTTCAGCTTAGTCCCTTTATTAATCAGGGGTCGCCACAGCGGAATAAACCGCCAACTTATCCAGCATATGTTTTATGCAGCGGATGCCCTTCCAGCTGCAACCCATCACTGGGAAACATCCATACACACTCATTCACACACATACACTACGGACAATTTTAGCCTACCCAATTCACCTATACCACATGTTTTTGGACTTGTGGGGGAAACCGGAGCACCCGGAGGAAACCCACGCAAACATGGGGAGAACATGCAAACTCCACACAGAAACGCCAACTGACCCAGCCGAGGCTCGAACCAGCGACCTTCTTGCTGTGAGGCAAACGTGCGAACATTTATTAGAAATTAGTTATTAAAACTATTATTGTTTAAAAATGTTGAAAAAAAAATCTTCTTTCATTAAACAGAAATTGGGGTAAAAAAACATACAGGGGGCTAATAATTCAGGAGGGCTAATAATTCTGACTTCAACTGTATAAATACAGTGTATGTGCGATTTATAAGAACATTTATTAAAAATATTATTGGTCACCAGCACAGCTGTAGAATTTGATGTGCCAAGGTCTTTAGTCAACCTCTTGAAGATGGGTGCAATCCAAGCCTGGTTGGCAATTTGATTATCCAACACTTCAAAGCACAATATTGCTAGCAATCCTTTGTGTATGGGTTATGGAAGGGTGTCAAATAGGAACAGCACATTCTGTATCCGTGGTTACCAATTCAAGAAAGCTATGTGGTGATCATTTGGCTTAAATTTACTGTGGTGCAGCAATCCGTTCATTTTCCTTATGCGTTCAGAAGCACGTGTGCCTTTGTTTGATGGACACTTGTGAACACCAGGGGACTATGACTGATGAGGTTTTAAAAGGCTGTCCTTGATTTTTCCTCTGGGATTTACACTTGCTTCACGCTCTCAAATTTGACGTTTTAATGCGTGCTAGAGATGGACGATATGGACAAACTTATACCATCATATTTTCCGGCATTTTTTATTGCGATAACAGTCAATCGATCAATGATGAAATCCACTGAGAGACAAAAGAAGTCTTGCACCTTTAGAGAGAGGCATTATCTTTTCAGTTTTTTAAAAATGCAAAAATAGGATGTTGTGAGCACAAACTTTTGAATTTGTTTCATTCCTCCTAGAAGCTAGAGGACAAAACTGAGTATAAACTCCATATGCATGACAGAAGTAAAAACATTCAGCTGTACCTCTAGCTGAAAATAAAAGACAGAAAAGCTTAAACTGATCAAGCATGAAAGCAATTAACACACCGTTATGGCAATATATGATTTATCTGTGTTATTTTTGTCATCTTGCTTTTTTATAAATGAAGTATATTCATAATGCTATGCAAATCGACATAGCCTTAAAGGGGACCTATTATGCAAAAATCATTTTTTATTTAAAAATAAAAGCATAGTTTAAGCATAGTTGTGTGACAACAGAGTGTGAATATAGCCACTCTCTGGATATTTCTCTCTCATTAGCTTAAACAGCCCTGAGTGAGAAGCAGCCGTCCGCCATTAGTTTTCATGCTGTACCTGCCAAAGTTAATGTCAGCAACTAAGAGGCGTTATACATGTTGAGTTTTAGGATGCACCATTTCTTTTGACATTTTCAGCTTTAATAAACAGCCCTGAGTGAGAAGCGGCCATCTGCCAGTAGTTTTCAATTTGTACTTGCTGAAGATAATGTCAGCAACTAAGAGGCATTATAAATGTTGAGTTTTAGGATGCACAAATAAACATTCTAGACTTTTTCTGAGTCACTTCTTTTGACATTTCCAGCTTTAATAAACAGCCTTGAGTGAGAAGCAGTCGTCCGCCATTAGTTTTCACACCATACCTGCTGAAGATAATGTCAGCAACTAAGAGGCATTATAAATGTTGAGTTTTAGGATGCACAAAAAACACTGTAGCCTTCTTCTGAGCAATTTCTTTTGATGTTTTCAGTTTTAACAAACAGCCCTGAGTGAGAAACAGCCGTCCGTCATTAGTTTTCATGCTGTACCTGCCAAAGATAATGTCAGCAACTAAGAGGCATTATAAATGTTGAGTTTTAGGATGCACAAAAAACACTGTAGCCTTCTTCTGAAACACTTCTTTTGACATTTTCAGCTTTAATAAACAGCCCTAAATGAGAAGCAGCCGTCCGCCATTAGTTTTCATGCTGTACCTGCCAAAGATAATGTCAGCAACTAAGAGGCATTATAAATGTTATAAATGTGAGTTTTAGGATGCACAAAAAAACACTGTAGACTTCTTCTGAGCCACTTCTTTTGACATTTTCAGCTTTTCACAGAGATAATATTTGCCCTGTTTTGTTTCTGGCGCTATGCTGATTCATAGACTTTTGTAGCTCCGCCTTTTTTAAAATTAGGGCTGGGTGCAAAATCTCATTTGAATTTAAAGCAACAAAACAGCAAAATTTGGTTCTAGGCTTAAAAGGGGCAGTTTCAAAGAGTTATAAAAAAATATTTGTTTAGTATTTTGAGCCGAAACGTCAAATACACACTCTAGGGACATCAGAGACTTATTTTACATCTTTAAAATGGGGCATAATAGGTCTCCTTTAATCACAGTATTGAATACTATAAAATGCTACATGATTTCTTCCTCATTCTGTAGAATTTTTACCAGGCATATTATAAACTATAATATATATCACTGGGCAACACAGAGGCTCAGTGGTTAGCACTGTCGCCTCACAGCAAGAAGGTCGCTGGTTCAAGTCTCGGCTGGGTCAGTTGCCATTTCTGTGTGGAGTTTGCATGTTCTCCCCATGTTGGCGTGGGTTTCCTCTGGGTGCTCCGGTTTCCCCAACAGTCCAAAGACATGCGCTATAGGTGAATTGAATAAACTAAATTGGCCATAGTGTATGTGTGTGAATGAGTGTGTATGGATGTTTCCCAGTACTGGGTTGCAACTTGAAGTGCATCCGCTGTGTAAAACATAAGCTGGATAAGTTGCCGGTTCATTCCGCTGTGGCAACCCCTGATGAATAAAGGGACTAAGCCGAAGGAAAATGAATTAATGAATGAAGATATATGATCTATCCCTAATGCATGCTGTATTTTTTTTAATGCATATCATATAAAGCATACATCAGTTCACATTTGTTGTTGTGCCTTGTTTGAGGACTATGAGAAAACTTTGCCATTTTACTTGAGCAACCTTTGTGTTTGCCTTTGTTAACACTTATTATAACCGGTGTGTTTGATGAAGTGATTAATTAAAGTTCAAGTGTGACAAGAGCAAAAAAAAGTAAAGAAAACAAAAGAACGATGTTAAAACCCCTCAGGACTGTAATTAAATGAATAAAAAAGGTTAAGCTTTATGTTAATTCGGTTAGCTAATCATTAAGTCTTACAGAAATGGTTTGATAGTCTCCAAGAAACCAATTAAAACCTAGTTCCTGTAATGGTAACTATGAATGAGTTGGAATTACACTCTCATATAAAGGTGAAATCCAGATGGCTGATCAAATAACTATTAGACTGCGCTTTTTTTTATTTTTTAACAGTTTTGGACGTTAGTGTAGTATGTAGAAACAAATGCTATGTCTGTGAATATACTGGAAGACTCTGGTTCATCAAGTTTGCATGTGAAGCAGAAGATGATCGACATGTTGTTATAGCTTTTCTCTGTGTTCTTCTTATTCTAAAAACTAATATTCATGGTTTATCTTGCCCCGAGGCCACAGCCGAGTGCATCACTTTGAGACGTTTCATATTAATAATAATAATAGCACAAAATCTGTTCTCTTGATGTAGACATTATTTTTTATGTGACATTATATCAAATTGGTGCTCCCTCAACAAATAACATGGCTTTCAATAGCTGTTAAAAAGTCTTTATGATTTAATTCCTGTCACCTGAATCACAAATAAAACAGATGCAAATTTTATGCCGGTTTGTAATGTCGTCATGTATAATCCTGTTCCGTTTCCATTCACCAAATAAGGGCATTTAAAAAGAAACACTTTTGAGAAACTAATTTTTTCTTTCCTTTTTTTTTTGCAATAGTGCGGAATGAGAAACTGTGATGAAGCCGCAAAACCAAGAGGTGAAAATTAGAAGGGAGATGGATGGAAATACACAGATGGAGACAGAAGAAGAGAAAAGAGATGTGAAAATGTGGAGAAGGGTTGAAACAGGAGAACAGGGTACGTGAGCGAGATCTCTAATGACCAGAAACACACATGTAATTGATTATTCAAAAGTGTGTGTCTTACATGTAAAGAAAACAAGCACTAACAGGATAGTCATTTGTTCTTAAATAAAGACACCCATGGGTAAACATGTTTGTTCCTGGTCAATATATCCTCATCAATATTCTCTGTAAACAATGCACCTGATGTCATTGCAAGCTATGTTACTTTATTGTTCTGTGGAGCACATACGCAGTTTTGAAGATTTGTCCATATAATAAGTTAAAGGGGTCCAAAACAACTGAGCTTCTTTTACTTTTATTTTATGGAAAAAAATAAATAAATAATAATAATAATAATAATAATAATTATATATATATATACACACACACACACACACACACACACACACACACACACACACACACATATTCCACAGGACGAAATAAGATTTGAAAGTGCAACAATTTGGGTTAACATTTCCATTAAAGAGGCAATGGCAGTGAACCTTCTTTTAATAAATTATTCTAAAAATACAGCAGGGTTTTTTGATTCTGCATATAGAAAATAAAGAGCAAATAATTCGCACCAGGTGTTGTTTTGCATTTACGATATTTTCTTTCAAATAATTTATGAAGCCACTTTAAGTGAATTGTTATCTAATCATAATAACTTAATAACTGTTTTATTACAATCATGTTCCTTTCAAACGCTTTTTTTTTGGTAAATAAAAAGCCAGATAGATGTTGCATCCTTCAATTCCAACATGTTTCTGACTGACAAACCCCAACTTGGAAACTCTGGGCTTGAAGATATTTTTACATTTTGAGTTTTCCACTCATAATAATGCGTTTCTGGTGGTGTTCATGTGTGTTCAAATCATAAATACAATTTATTCAACATGACTCGAATGCAACATTTGTTAGTTTTAAAAAAATCATATATATCGAAGCCAATCTGCCAAAATACATCCATGCATATGCTTTCAATACGTACTATGTAAAGCATATGACACCAGTTCATATTTTGTCATCTAAATTATAATGTTTGTTTTAATATTGACAAATGTTAATGTCCTAATGGCCCTTTGTTCACTTCATTTTACCATGGTTTTGTTTACAGTCATAGGTCCAATTTGATGCTGGGTTTTCAGAAAGACTAAAAGACGATGCTGTACCGAGTATTTTGATCTGACAGTAATGTCGCACCACACAAGTGTGAGTAACTGTTTTTTTATTCACTATTGCTTTGTTTTTTATTATAGACATTTATGCATTTTAACCTATAGTAAATCACAGCAGCATTCATCTATGAAGGATGCAAGCTGTCAAACATACATGCAGAAATTTTCATACTGTAGATGGCCACACAGATAGAGATATAGAGAGTCTGAAATACATCACTTAGGGCAGTGTGTCTCAATCACGTTCCTGGAGGATCACTAGCTCTGCACATTTACCATGTCTCCTTATCCAGACACACCTGATTCAGATCATCAGCTCATTAGCAGAAACTAAAAGACCTGAAATGGATGTGACAGATAAAGGAGACATCCAAAACATGCTGTCTTGTTGGTCCTCCAGGAACGTGGTTGAGAAACACTGACTTAGGGTGAGTTTTGTATTGTATCCTTTTTATATACGTCCATTAGAAGGGGCTGTTCGTACAGATCACCAGCGAACCACTGATCTAACCCCTTACCTTAACCCCACCAATAGTGTTTCAAAAGCACACAGATGAGAAACATGCTATTTAATAACATAGCCTTACTTTAATGCATTGCTATTACCTTTTTGAAGAGCCGTGCTTTACCGAATTTGAACCTGAGCGCTCTGCATCACAAGTACAACACCATACAAGGTGAGCTACAGAGTAAACTGACCACACGAGAAAAGTTGTACGCATGGACATAGCAAGGCAAATGATTACAAA
The DNA here is from genome assembly GCA_903798115.1 of Danio jaintianensis. Taxonomy (NCBI): domain Eukaryota; kingdom Metazoa; phylum Chordata; class Actinopteri; order Cypriniformes; family Danionidae; genus Danio; species Danio jaintianensis. The sequence goes on along the minus strand of CAIGQV010016645.1, from coordinate 21,100,504 downwards.
TCATAAACATCAAGTTGTTTTGTGGTATTTATTTGGTGTTGTGCAAAGAACTGCATCAAAATAATCCTTTGTTTGTCAATAGTATGTCCCTGTAAATATCATTAGTGTAAAAGGAACTAAAGTTGTGAAGCGTCCATTTTACCTGTAAACTGCAGTCAAACGTATACATACTGTATGGTGAATGTTTATGTGACTGTATGTTTTTGTGTTTCACAAAAATGTAGTTCAAAGAATTAATTTCCAATGAGCCTGTGTTGTTAAAATCCAGCTAATCCTTTAATGCTACAAATAAGAATGATGCTTTGTGTGGATTTCCAAGAAATTTTTTCTTGTTATATTTCTATTCCAGTCTAGCTTGTACTGGAAAATATAGAGTTTATTAGTGGCCACACTGTTTCCAGCTATGTTGTATCCATAGCTTTTTTTCCCATAGGGATTTTAGAATATCTTTCTGATAATGTTATAAGCCATGAACCAAACCATCCAGTTATGAGGGGAATCGCAGTATGAAAGACAAATTAAAGCAAAGAAGTATTTGAAAATGAGACCCAAAGCATTAGTTTTATTTCAAATGGTGCATTATTCACTGTGCACCTACTGTAAAGAATTATGAGAGGTAATTGCGTCTGTCACTTCAAAATCCCTTACAAGCAGACAGTCTATGAGCACTTTAAAATTCCTAATTTTTTTCTGAAAACGGAGGCAATGTTAAGGAGATACTTTACTAAAACCATCATCCATATGAGCTGTTGTGTGTCAAGTATGCACCATCCATAATATGACACATTAAATGCTGCAGTATGATACATTATGCAACATCTGAGTGCTCTCATAAACATGTAAATGTAATATTCTTTTAATTAACTGAGCGCTCCTAAGCATTTCTAATTGTTTTGTGTTGAACATGAATATGTATCATATAAGGTGGAACATGCTTTCCTAATTCTGACCCTGATTATTGATTGTAACATGATGTTTTTCATGAATAAAAGAGTAGGCAGAGATGAAACACTTTGCATACATTTAATTAGGACTTACTATAAATAAGCATTTAGCTGTTTCATGCATTGTTTGCGTGTGTGGTTTTTCTTGCTACACAATACACATGGGCACTGACATCAGACCCTTTTTTTGAGGTGAATTCTTAAAGGCGTTAAGACTCACATTTCAAAGGAAAAAAGACATGGAACTAGTGAACATTTATCAAACTTTAATTAAGAAATAAGCATAAAGCACTGTATTCATTTGACTAATCTCCGGCTTCGAACTATCATTAACCTTTTATTATGTTTCTAGGTAACCAATCGACACATTCTGGGTCATTCATCAGTTTTTAAATCATGTTTTGAGCAGCTAATATGTGACCCTGAGTCTTTGCTGCACAGATTTATTTTTGTAAAATATGTTTTATCTGTCTTTTATAGATGATTCCTTCATGCAAATAATCTTTAGAATATTATGTAAAGATAATGTTCTTATATAAATATAGTTTGTAATTTCCTATTGTAAATATACACTCACCGGCCACTTTGTTAGGTACACCTTACTAGTACCTGGTTGGACCCCCTTTTGCCTTCAGAACTGCCTTAATTCTTCATGGCAAAGATTCAACAAGGTACTGCAAATGTTCCTCAGAGATTTTGGTCCATATTGACATGATAGCATCACGCAGTTGCTGCAGATTTTCCGGCTGCACATCCATGATGCGAATCTCCCGTTCCACCACATCCCAAAGGTGCTGTATTGGATTGAGACCTGGTGATTGTGGAGGCCATTTGAGTACAGTGAACTCATTGTCAGCGTTATCCTGCTGGAAGTAGCCATCAGAAGATGGGTACACTGTGGTCATAAAGGGATGGACATGGTCAGCACCAATACTCAGGTAGGCTGTGGCGTAAACACGATGCTCGATTGGTACTAATGAGCCCAAAGTGTGCCAAGAAAATATCCCCCACACCATTACACCACCTCCACCAGCCTAAACCGTTGATACAAAGCAGGATGGATCCATGTTTTCATGGTGTTGACGCCAAATTCTGACCCTACCATCTGAATGTCGCAGCAGAAATCGAGACTCATCAGACCAGGCAACGTTTTTCCAATCTTTTATTGTCCAGTTTTTGTGAGCCTGTGCGAATTGTAGCCTCAGTTTCCTGTTCTTCGCTGACAGGAGTGGCACCCGGTGTGGTCTTCTGCTGCTGTAGCCCATCCGCCTCAAGGTTTGACGTGTTGTGCATTCAGAGATGCTCTTCTGCATACCTCGGTTGTAACGAGTGGTTATTTGAGTTACTGTTGCCTTTCTATCAGCTCAAACCAGTCTGGCCATTCTCCTCTGACCTCTGGTATGAACAAGGCATTTGCACCTACAAGCTGCCACTCACTGGATATTTTCTCTTTTTTGGACCATTCTCTGTAAACCCTGGAAATGGTTGTACTTCAAAATCCCAGTAGATCAGCAGTTTCTGAAATACTCAGACCAGCCCATCTGGCACCAACAATGCCACGTTCAAAGTCACTTAAATCACCTTTCTTCCCCATTTTGGTGCTCGATTTGAACTGCAGCATATCGTCTTGACCATGTCTACATGCCTAAATGCATTAAGTTGCTGCTATGTGATTGGCTGATTAGAAATTTGTGTTAACAAGCAGTTAGACATGTGTACCTAAGAAAGTGGCCGGTAAGTGTATAAAAACCAAATTTTTAATTAGTAATATGCTTTGCTAAGCACATTCTTTAGGCAACTTTAAAGTCTGCATGAACCAGAAGTTGCTGAGACATTTAGTTCAGTATGTTGATGTACTTCCAACTGAAATGGAATATTGAGTAGGGGGTGGAGCTTTCTTTTGAGCATACTCCCTCATAGCAAACTAACAGTAAGTGGGCGTGGTTAAGAATACTAATTTACTGTTGCTATGAAAGCCCATCAAGTTGACGTCAACAGAAGAACCACCCATTTAAATGTGGAAGCAAATGGTCAGACTTTAATCAAAGTTTTTTTTTTTTTTTTCAGTGGATTAATATGCATGGATTCATTATCTTTTACAAAGTCACTCCTGTGGCCGGTCTCTGAGGTCTTCTGGCCAAGACCTTTTAGCCATTCCCAGAACACATCTTAAGACTAAAGGTGACCGTGCCTTCTGTGTTGTGGCCCCAAGGCTCTGGAACTCTCTCCCTCAAGCACTGAGAACTCTGGGATCAGTTGAACTTTTTAAAAAACATTTAAAGACACATGTTTTTGGCCAAGCTTTTAATTAATAGTAAATTGGTGTTTCTGCACCTGGATTTGAACCTGTTTTTATATGTTTTCTTTTATTGTAAAGCACTTTGTGACTTAAAGTCTGTCAAAGGTGCTATATAAATAAACTTTTACTTTTTGACGTGCACAAGTGACACAATAATGTGAAGACTGAGAATTTCAATTCTGATCTGAGAAATGTACCAAAGCAACTAAGAATAACAATATTAGTTAGCTAAATAAACATTGTAAATTTTGATTTCATGTAAACTTTAAAGGCGATTTGCTCAATATTTGGATTTGTTTAAGCCAAATATTTTTTATCTCAGCCAAATATTGTCCTGTCCTAACAAACCATACATTAATGTATGATTATGAAAGCTTTTTTATTACAATATTCAGGTGATGTATTTATCCAAAAAAAAATTAAAAACTGACTGATTTTGTGATCCAGGGTGACATTGTAAGATTAAATTCTATCAGCCCAACGACGGAATCAGAATTGTCGAAGGTTAAATGTGTGTAAGCCTTTTAAGCAGCTTCTGGAAAGAATTGTGTTATTTATTAGAATTTATTTATATTTGTTTTTCAACTCCGAGTTCAATCTGACTCCACTTTTGCTTATTCCAATTTTACTGACTCCAATTTTGGTTATTCCAATTTTACTGTTTATATTTTTAGCTGATCACATTATTAGTTGTGATATAATTTAGATTTTGATATTTTATTTGGTCCGATATTCCTAATTGTACGTTCATTAGGGACAAAACGCCGCATAGAGTTCCACGCCCCGGGGTTTCTTCTCATGGACATTATCTCGACATTCTGAAGTTAGTCAGAGGATGTGGGGTTAACTAATACCCAATTAATCCGGTTGCCTCCTGCTCACTCGTATTAAAAGAGTAGTTAATTTAGTCATTTCCATACAACTTGCTAATATTCATTCATTTTCTTTTTCGGCTTAGTCCCTTTATTAATCTGGGGTCGCCACAGCGGAATGAACCGCCAACTTATCCAGCATATGTTTTACGCAGCGGATGCCCTTCCAGCCACAACCCGTCACTGGGAAACATCCATACACACTTATTCACACACATACACTACGGTCAATTTAGCTTACCCAATTCACCTGTACCGCATGTCTTTGGACTTGTGGGGGAAACCGGAGCACCCGGAGGAAACCCACGCGAACACGGGGAGAACATGCAAATTCCACACAGAAATGCCAACTGACCCAGCCGAGGCTCGAACCAGCGACCTTCTTGCTGTGAGGCGATTGTGCTACCCACTGCGCCACCGCGTCGCCAACTTGCTAATATCAGTAATTAAATTATTAAAAGGTCTTCATGCTGCTGTGCCACACTGCTCTGTACAGTCAAATGCGCCTTAAAAATAGCTAAAATCATGTCACAACATAATGATAGCACAGACTCTACATAATCTATTGGAAACAATGAATTCGGGAGACTCCAGAAATAATCAAAAACGTTAACATTTATTTTTCAGATAAAAGCGTATCATGCCAATTACATATTGAAACAATAAAAGCCAATTCAGAAGTAAATGCACAACATCAATTACTCAAACATAAATCTAAGAGTATAGATGGAAGTCCAAATTACACATAGTGTTGAGCTTAAGAGCTCTTCATTACGGGCCGGTCTGGATACAGACTTGCGACCCCAAGACATTTCGTCCTTCTCAATGAATGGCTATTTTGTCAAAGTTAACCAGTGACTCAAAGATTTACTCATCTGTTGGGATTTAATCAAAATTTATCAAAGATAGTGAACAAAACCTTGTTACCAGTCACAGTATTTATCAATACCAGAGGGGAAGGAAAGTTCAGGGAAGAGGGCAAGAATGTGTCAAAGTGTATCCTGGGCCTTTTTTTCCAGTGTTTTTGTTGTTTTATTACAGGGGATATTTAAGTCAGAGTAAAATCCATACCTACAACATGTAAGGAAAGTTCAAAAGGCTAAGAATATTGCAGAATTAAATCTGAAATTAAAAACTGGATTTGGGAAAAAAGACAGACAGACAGGCAGGCAGGCAGGCAGGCAGGCAGGCAGGCAGGCAGAAAGACAGACAGACAGACAGACAGACAGACAGACAGACAGACAGACAGACAGACAGACAGACAGACAGATAGATAGATAGATAGATAGATAGATAGATAGATAGATAGA
>CAIGQV010016645.1:21057701-21095069 GCA_903798115.1 Danio jaintianensis | reverse complement strand
TAGATAGATAGATAGATAGATAGATAGATAGATAGATAGATAGATAATTTAGAACCTTTTCTGAGTCACTAAACAACTTTAAATTAGTTTTTATGTTGATAACTTTAATGAGGAAAAACAGCAGTTTGCAAAATAAAAGCATTTTCAGTAATGGGCTCTCTCGCTCTATATGTCTAAAACAACCAAAATCGTAAACATAAAAAAAATTCAATTCACTGGGCATGGTACAATAACTCCTTAAATCAAGCAGAATGATGACAAGCCTCAGTAGGAAAGCGAGAAAGAGAGAGAGTCACAGAAAGGAACACAAGAGAAAGGCACAAATGAGTGAACCAGAAGGTTAAAGAAATGGACTAGTGCAAGGACAGAAGTGAACACGTGCGCCCCGGGACAATAGCCGTGACAGTCACTCGCAGCAGTGACTCATCTTTTAGAACCTCACCTTATCACCTTTGTTGTACCTGTATGGTTCCTTGACGCCTTGAGATTATACACTAGAGCAGCCCCAATCACAATGGATTTGATGGCAAGAGTCTCCTACAGAAACAACACAGATATGCCCATTAGGATGATTGCTCCAAATCAAACGCAGACTGATTGGCTAATGACGAAAGGGTGAATCATATACTCAGGAAAGCTCTCGAGTTATTTGTGATTCGTTTGAGGTTGTTTGTCTTTCTCCTAGGCTCTCCGTCATCGCTCGAATATTTGTCTTCTTGTGTGACAGGGAAAATAACGTCAGTTTGACTAAAGCAGAATGTATGATATGACTCTCTGTTATCTTCAAAAGCATGAATAGAGGAAGCTAAAGGATTACTTTAACCATAAATGAGAATGTTGTCTTCATTTAATCAGCTTTGTGTTGTACCAAAAGCTAATTTATTTTCTGTGATAAAACACAAAATGAGATTATTAGGCAGAATATGCAAAATGCTGCTTTTTTTATAGAGAAAATGGATTGATGATGATTAATACTGACAAAGTTTCAAGTGTTCTCATAAAATAGCAAGATAAGGGATAGTTCACACAAACAAATTAATGTATATATCTATGTACAGTTGAAGTCAGAATTATTAGCCCTCCTGAATTATTAGCCCCCTGTATATTTTATTTTCCCAATTTGTTTAACGAAGATTTTCAACACATTTCTAAACATCATAGTTTTAATAACTAATTAAATAAATAAAACTAATAACTGAATTATTTTATCTTTGCCATGATGGCAGTACATAATATTTTATTCAATTCAATTCATCTTTATTTCTATAGTTCTTTTACAATGTAGATTGTGTCAAAGCAGCTTAACATAGAAGTTAATCAAAAAAATATTGCTTAAAGGGGCTAATAATATATATAATAAAAAAAATTAAAACTGCTTTTATTCTAGGCGAAATAAAACCAATAATACTTTCTCCAGAAGAAAATAATATTATAGGAAATACTGTGAAAAATTCTGTGCTCTGTTAAGGATCATTTAGGAAATACGTTAAGAAAAAACATTCACAGGAGGACTAATAATTTTGACTTCAACTTCATGTAAAAATTTATATATTTTTGGCATGTGGTTTATTTGTTTAAGATAAAGCATTTGGAGTTAAGTTTATAATTTGCAGATTTTTTTTCTAGCAAGATCTTGCAACACAAATGAGCAGTGTTGGCCACGTTCCTTTAAAAGAGTAATTAGTTATAGTTACTAGTTACTTCTCACAAATAGTAACTGAGTTAGTAACTGATTACATAATTACAAAAGTAACTAATTACCAGGGAAAGTAACTATTGCGTTACTTTAAAAAAATCTATTTAGTCAAATGACTATAAATAAATATAAAACATTGTACACTAATCTACACTATTTTAATGTTGTTGTGGGACAATGTGAGAGACGGCAGCATGTCCTCAACATAAATTCATATATACATATATATATATACATATATATATCTAGATATTATTATTTTTTAATTCTGTCTGAGTAATAAGTGTTTGCGGTGGAGAAAGTTTTCAGTTTGCAAACACTACCTTTAAACTTGTTGGATTTGCCATCGTTCTGACGGTTGTTGGTGTGTGACACTGACTGTGCGAGTGCTTGTATGTGAACACCCGCCCTACTCTGCCTCTGATTGGCAAACGATGGAAATGTACTCTATCTAAGCCAATCATCACGTTCTCAGTTACACCATGTTCACAGACACACCAATCAACATCACTGGTTGGTTATGTGTCCCGCCACAGCCCCGAACAAACGCGCACACACACACACACACACACACGCACACACACGCACACACACGCACACACACACGCACACACACACACATGCACACACACACACACCCCAGAGAAAGAGAGGTCCTATGGTTGAGAGAGATGCTGCTCACATGAAAACCGCTTCAGTATTCTCAATTATAGTGATGCGCATTTTATTGTCAGTAACGGTAATGGCATTGTAATGGGGGAAACAGTAATTCATTTGATTACTGGTTACTGAAAAAGTATCACCGTTAGTAACGCTATTTATTTATAGAGCCATTATTCCCATCACTGCAAATGAGTCAGGAAGTACTTTTCCCCTCTGATTTTACAAACTTCACATAAAGAAAGCAGAGAGACGTGTTTAAATATGGCATTAACAACTACTTGGTCAATTCAATTCCATAGATAGACATTACATAGAATTGCATCAGAGCTGCGTTTTACAGTGTGTGAATTGGCTTAATTGTCACTGCCATAAATGATGTGTGTACAGAACATAATTCATCATTGAAAGGTGAACTGACAACCAAGCAGCTGCAGTGTGTACTTGAAAAATGATGCTTTTCAATGTGTATTAATATTGTCTTTTGTGTGCATGTTATGTTTGGCTCATTAGTGTTGCTAAGTTATGTAGAAAAATTACAGCAATTACTGTAAGGCCAAACCTATAATATACTAAAACTCAATTACCTTTTCTTAGAAATACATAAGCTGCACCTGACACGTTAGGCTATAGTACCTTCAAAAATGTTTAAGCTTAAACCTAAAAAAAAAGCATTGCTTATAATAAATTAACTTGGCAACACATCAAGAACATAGCGGCCATTCAAAATGAAGCAAAACAAAAGGCCTCTGGTAATAGTGGTTAGTGTAGTTAAAGTTGCTGACTAAAATAAGTCTTTTGTCACTGAAAATTGCTTTGGTCAAAAATAGCAGACACCAAACACGTGTCAGTCGTCAAATTTTTGTGTCGCGTTTCATGCACACACAAAGCCATAAATTAGCTAATTCACTCCCAGATTTAAAGGCAGCTGTCACTGCGGAATTTTCGCTGTGAACAAACCAAGATAAAATATTTTAAAACTTGTATAAGTTTGAATGTTTGACCATTCAGAGTACATTATTTCCAATTCTTCTGAAAGCATATGACAGTGTTGTGTAAACTAGAACTCACAAATCTCATTCATGCAAAAACAAAATATACATAAATAATAAATAAATAAAATAAAAATAGTGGCTTTATCACAATGTGTAAAGTTGAATTAAATAAAAATATAATTAACTGTATTGCATTTAAATGTTCATCACACAAAGGTATGTGAAGAAAAAGTATAGTAATTTATAGTAAATACTACACTGTAAAAAACAACAATCTAAACATAAAAAAGCAAATGAATGATTTAAAAAGATACTATGATATGTCAAAGTATCTGCCAGCGCAGTAAAATAATTATACTTGAAACGATTTCTTGAAATAACTCAGCAAGCTTCAGTAAATAAAAAAAAAGAAAAGTGTCTTAAAATAAGTATTATAACACTTATTCCAAGCAGCATATTTAATCTAATTATCTTAAAACTAACTTGTTAATTTTCTTTTCTTATTTTGTGTGAAAAGGTCTTAAAACTAAAGTTACTGAACAGAAGAATTCTTAATATTCTTAATATTTCTTCATATTAATATTTCTGCAGCTGGAAGGGCACCTGCTGCGTAAAACATATGCTGTATAAGTTGGCGGTTCATTCCGCTGTGGTGACCCCAGATTAATAAAGGGACTAAGCCGAAAAGAAAATGAATGAATGAATGAATATTTCTAAATTTCTTAATATTTAAGAATTGTCATCATATATTCTGTCTTAAAATGAGTCAACTCAATTTAGCCAACTCATTTTAGCTTAAAACAAGATTGAATTAAATCAGGATCACACATGCATGCGTATTGTCCACAATTTTCTTATTCAAATTAAGACCCGACAGTACTTACTGTACAATGCAAAATTATTACTTGTTACTTGTCAAAATACTGAAGTTTACTGCAACAAAACATACCGGAATGCATTTTTTTCATGAATGAACTGATCTTAAATTGTGTCTCTGACTGTAATTAAGCAAAATCTGCCAGTAAACAATATATAGTATTTACAAACTACCATAATATTTTTTTTATGTGGGAACGTTGTGTTAGGGGCAGCACCGTGGCTCAGTGGTTAGCACTGTTGCTTCACAGCAAGAAGGTCGCTGGTTCGAGTCCCGGCTGGGTCAGTTGGCATTTCTGTGTGGAGTTTGCATGTTCTCCCCGTGTTTTCATGGGTTTCCCCCACAGTCCAAAGACATGCGCTATAGGTGAATTGAATAAACTAAATTGGCAGTAGTGTATGTGTGTGAATGAGTGTGTATGGGTGTTTCCCAGTACTGGGTTGCGGCTGGAAGGGCATCTGCTGCGTAAAACATATGCTGGAATAGTTGGCGGTTCATTCCGCTGTGGCAACCTCTGAAATAGAGACTAAGCATGAATGAATGAATGAACATTGTGTTACTGCATAAGACTGTAGACAATGAGTTTATGTAACATTAATGTATATACTTTGTTTGAATGTATGTATTCTTTATGCAAAAAGAAGTCCATTCTGCCTAAAATCTTTAGTACAATAAAGAGTAATCAAAATAATACGAAAGATGATAATATGGGGTGAACAAATGATGAATTTTGTGTAGTTCTTTGTAAAGTAAATTCTGTAGCAACAGTGGAAGACAAGAGAGGACAAGACCTGGGACAATTTATGTTGGAGATTTGGTTTTTGTTTGTTTATCACCATCGACTTTTGCAGGCCGGGGGCACATCAAGGATTAGTGAATTCAGTAAAGCGGTGCATAAGTTGGCAGGGGCGCATTTTTGGCGCAGTCTCATTCCACTACCACGGCTCTCGGCCACAACCCACACATATTTTACACTGCGTTTAGGTATCTGAAATACGGTCACACAGAATAAGGCATTAGGCAGTACTAATAGACAGAAAATATTTATCTTTTATGCACTGAAAAAAAGTGAAAATACTCTTATATACTGAAAACAAGTTTTTATATTGGATAAAATGCAAAAGTATGGTTTCTGGTTTTAACCTGTTTTATTCAATTTACCTTAAAGCAAAAAAACAAACCCCTAGGAAAAATTAAAAGCATTAGTTTTTCTTAAATTAGTATTTTTGCTTAAAACCAGGAGTTTTCGTGTCATGTGACCACATGAAAAACAGATGTATTGCTATTAAGTTTTTATTTTTAAAGCAGACAGTTTACCTCAGATCTTTAAAGTAAAATAACTAGCAATAGCATAGCCTAAAGTTGCATGTATTCAAGTCCAAAATAAATATTTAAGTTGAATCAAAGTCATTCGATTAATTCATGGTCTAAAAAAACAATAGTTCACCTTTGGGTAAATGTTTTTTTTTCTTTGGGCAGAATAAATATTTTGATTAATATTAAATGACATTTTTCCGTTTCAACCAAGTCAAAACTATAATTTGAGGAAATTCAGTTGTAACAAATTACAGAAGTCTTTTTTTAGGTTGGTCCAAAGCAAAACTGTACTTTGTTAGATAAAAAGATATATATAAAATCTATGTTGTACCAAAGTAAAAAATATATATTAGTGGTCTAAACATTAAGCATTATTTTTACTTTGTGTGAATGTTTTTGTTTTTTTCTTGACCACAATAAATCTTTTTTATTTAGATTAAATTGCATTTTAAAGTTAAATTATTTAAAACCAAACCTAAATTATACTTTGAGAAAAGCTGAACATTTTAGCTGTAACAAATTACTGTATTTTTTTTCGAAGTGTAATTTCAATTTCAGTGTTGTGAGAATTTTTCTCCAAGCCATAGTATTACCGAAGGAAGCCTATTTCCATTGATAATTTTCTTGTCAAGATCTGATTTCTGAGAGATGCACAGAGACTATTATCTAGCAGCTATTTGATTTACTCTCATATAGTTTACAATTATTTACTTGACACACTCATTATTGTGTAGTAATTTTAGAGGTTCACCTCATATCCAGCAAACATAAGCAGTGACTGTGTCTGCTGAATATTTTTCCTATTATTCTGAAGAATTCGTAATTGACTTTGAAGCCATTATCCATGCCTTTCTGCAAAAGCTATTTGGCTTCGGGCACAATCCCTAGTGTGTAATGAAGCTGTGAGAGTAAAAGGTCTGTGAAATTGTAAAGATCAAAGTGAACAACAAATAGAGCTATTGTTTGTTTCTTATCAAATTTGATTCTGATCTGCCCAAACGAGGAATAATTTAAATTGATCTGTCTAGGTTAATAACACAGAGGTCTTCGACGCTGCTCCCGGGGACCCATTGTCCTGCAAATTTATTTCCAACCTGCCTCAGCACACCTGCCTGTTCAGAAGATTGTGAAAAGCTTCATTAGCTGCATCATGTGTGTTTGATTATGGTTGGCGTTGAGTTCTGCTAGTGGGTCTACAGGAGCTGGGTTGAGAAACACATTTACATAATGCCAGCCTTGCTGCCCTCGAACACTTTAGTTGGTTTATCAACCTCATAACAAGAAAAAGCATTTCTTCTCGAAACAAAACATGTATTTATAGCGCAATATGCAGTTGAAGTCAGAATTATTCACCCTCTAGTGATTTTTCTTTTTTTTTCTTTTTCAAATATTTCTCAAATGATGTTTAACAGAGCAAGGAATTTTCTATCGTATTTTTTCTTCTGGAGAACGTATTATTTGTTTTATTCTGGCTAGAATAAAAGCAGATTTATTTTTTTAAAAAGCATTTTAAGTTGAATATTATTAGCCCCCTTAAGCTATATTATTTTTTCTATTGTCTACAGAACAAACCATCGTTATACAATGACTTTTATAATTACCCTAACTTAAATTAGGGCAGTCGTGGCCTGGTGGTTAGAGTGTTGGACTCGTGATCCGAAGGTTGCTGGTTCGATACTCGGTACCAGCGGGAATTGGGGGTGGGGGGAGTGAATGACCAGCACTCTCCACCACCCTCAATACCACGACTGAGGTGAGTCCCTTGAGCAAGGCACCGTTCCCCCCAACTGCTCCCCGGGCGCCGCAGCATGGCTGCCTACTGCTCCGGGTGTGTGTTCACGGTATGTGTGTGTTCACTAACTGTGTGTGTGCACTTGGATGGGTTAAATGCAGAGCACAAATTCCAAGTATGGGACACCATACTTGGCCACACTACACTTCACTTCACTTCACTTCACTTCACTAAATGTCACTTTAAGCTGAATACAATCTTGAAAAATATCTAGTAAAATAGTATGTACTGTCATCATGGCAAAGATAAAAGACATCAGTTATTAGATTAAATTAATTCTAAATGAGTTATTAGAAATTAGTTATTAAAACCTTTGTTTAGAAATGTGTTGGAAAAAAAACTTTGTTAAACAGAAATTGGGCAAAATAATAAACAGGGCTAATAATTCAGGAGGACTGATAATTCTGACTTCAACTGTATGCAATTAAAAAATATATATTTTCATGTCAGTAATACTTATATTTTAGGATATTACTATTTTTCCTGTCAGTTACTAGTGCTTATTCATTATCTACTAGTTCTTATTCTGTAGATACTGGTACTTTTTAAAAATATGCTTGCGATTTATTTGTTAGCAGCTATTTCTTGTGTGATAGATACTTATCTGTATCTTGTCTTAGATGCTAATACAGTTTAATAGATATTACATACTAGTATAAAAGCCAATGGCAAATTATTAAAAATTGTTACCTATAGAGGCTGCACGGTAGCGGAGTGGGTAGCACGTTCGCCTTACAGCAAGAGGGTCGCTGGTTCGAGCCTCGGCTGGGTCAGTTGGCGTTTCTGTGTGGAGTTTGCATGTTCTCCCCATGTTTGCGTGGGTTTCCTCCGGGTGCTCCGGTTTCCCCCACAAGTCCAAAGACATGCGGTACAGGTGAATTGGGTAGGCTAAATTGTCCGTAGTGTATGTGTGTGAATAAGTGTGTATGGATGTTTCCCAGTGATGGGTTGCAGCTGGAAGGGCATCCGCTGCGTAAAACATATGCTGGATAAGTTGGCGGTTCATTCCGCTGTGGTGACCCCAGATTAATAAAGGGTCTAAGCCGAAAAGAAAATGAATGAATGAATGTTACCTATAAAACAGTTGCTACACTGTAAAAATATCCATACATTAGCAGTTTTCCATATTTTGTGATTCTTGTTTTTATTTTTCCCTGTTTATTTATGCTTTGAATTGCATTGTGGGACTTTGATCTTTCTTGAACTTCTTTTCAAGTTTTTAACCTTGAAAAGTTCGAAAAAGTGACTTTTATTAACATCTTAATAGTTTAAAGCGATATATTGTCCAGGTTGGGGCTTTATATTATGCTACCAAAACCCTGTAATAAACTGCCAGTACATTTTCTGTTATTTTACAGACTTATTTCTCTCTATATTATTTCTTACATTATATTATTTCAAACTACTAAAATGCCAATAAAAGTCACTTCGTTAAACTGTAGAGCTGATTTTTTTACATCAAAAGTCGACAGAGCAGAGATCAAGCTCCCATAATGCAATTCACAACAGTAAATAAATGGAAAACACTTGTGAATCAATAAGGAAACGTCCTGGTTACGTCCGTAACCCACGTTCACCGAATAAGGGAACGGAGACGTGCGTCTGGAACAGACTATGGGAGTACGTCAGACGACCAATCACTCTGAAGAGTAAGAAAACGGGCCAATGAAATGCCAAATTGAATTGGCAGAGCTCTGCTCCACAGCTGGCAGCAATGAGCCATCAGCGCTATATAAGCTGCACGCTGTGGAGTGAGCCTCAGAATTTGCCTGCTGAAGAGCCGATCACTCAGCTAATCAGCTGGAGACTCAGCTGCTGTGGCATTGGAGACGCACGTCTCCGTTCCCTTATTCGGGGAACGTGGGTTACGGACGTAACCAGGACGTTCCCCTTCATACGGGAACTTCAACGTGCGTCTGGAACAGACTATGGGAGACTGTATGGAAAACGCCACAGCAGCTAAGCCCGTCACGTCCCTGATGTGAAGTTTGCAAAGCATAGCGTGGGCTAAGCAAATGTGCTTTTACCTAGCTAATATAGTGTAGGGATTTTAGAAATACGACAGTACATTGGGAAAGCGTGCCAGTCCCCGAAGGGGGAGGACGCTGGGGAGGCCACCTGCTACCCAAGAGGGGAGACTTGATGGCAATAAGGACATATGGACTAGCCCTATGGAGGGGGAGTGCTACATATGATAAGCTGGTTAGTGGGTAGGGAAGACACGGGTCCGCCTGGTCAGGGGGAACACTCCGTGGCTGAATAAGCATATGGGATCACCCTCGGGGACCGCGCATAGCTGGCACCGAACCTCAGCATGTGGGTAGACCAAGAGTGGGCATACCAGACATCACACTGAGCCAGGCACCCGGCTCCTCCGCTGAGTCGGGTGCTGGGGGCCTCGGAGGAATTCTCTAGGGTTCGCCAAGCGGGAAACTTACTAGCAGAATAGAAAAGGCGCACATATCTCCGGGTTAGGGAGCATGGCGCAGCAAGCGTTTTTGACACCGAGTTTAATTTCGTCCCGATTGACCGGAGTGACCCAGCAATCAGGAGGAAACCGACTCCACTCGAGGATTATAAAATCTCGTGAATGTGTTAGGTGTCGCCCAGCCCGCAACTCTGCATAATCTGTTAAGAGGCGCTGCGTACTCACGCCGAAAAGGAGGCACCTCTTTTTTTTTTTTTTTTTTTAAGTGTGCTCTCTCTCCCGGGGGACACAGCTTGCCCTGGCACATAAGGCGAGGGCAATGGCATAACTATAAAATGGACCAACCTCTGCTTTGATACGGCACTTCCCGTCTGCCGATCATAACAGAAAAGAGCTGCTTAAAGGCGTATGCTCTACGTGTCACATTAAGCGCAGTGCGCGGACATACAATAAAAGGGCTGTGTCTGCCTCCTCCGCAGACAGCGCTTGCAGGCTCACTACCACTTTTAATATAAAAAAGGGGTGGTAGGAACCTTGGCACAAGCTGAACCGGGGTCTCAGGTAAACGTGAGAGTAGGCCGGTCCATATTCCTGGCACGATTCGCTGACAGAAAATGCCACCGGAATCCTAACCCTCCTGACTGATACCAACGCGACCAGCAGAGCTGCCTTCATGGACAGAAAACTTTTAGATACTGAGTCGAGTGGCTCAGGAGGCGCAACGAGCGAGACCCGCACCTCGTCTCCCCGACCTTGCACAGAGTCTGTGCGCGCAGGCTCACTGGGGAAAACACATATTGCGTAAACCCGGGGCCAGCTGAAAGCCAGCGCATCCGTGCAGAGCAGGGAAAGCAGCTGGCGAAGGGCCGCTCGGGAGAAGCGGCAGGATGTCCTGGGCCTCTCTGAAGCGTGCCCATAACAGCTGGACTGCGGGGTGGAGTCTCCATTCTCCCAGAAACGTGCTCGATATACACAGCCCACCAGCCCGTACTGGAAGCATCTGTCCGAATGACAGCATGACTGGACACTTGTTCTAAGGGCACCCAGGCCCGTAGAAGGCAAGGTCCATCCAGGGGCTAAAGGTGCGGAGACACAGCATAGTGATGGACACCCGGTGCGTCTCCGTGCGCCATGCCCATCTGGGGACCCGATCGCGAAGCCAGCGCTGAAGTGGTCTCATATGAACAATTGAGCGGCATGATAGCTGCTACAAAATGTCATATGCCCCAGGAGCCTCTGAAAAACTTCAGTGAAACCACTATAACTGCCGAATTAAACGGACAGGGCAGCACTAGCCCAGCGCGCTAAAAGCGCACCATGATGGAGACCGGGTCCAGCTCCAACCCGAGATGAGAGAAGCTCTGACCGGGGGAGAGCTTGCTCATTCTCTGTTGACCCGAAACCCCAACAGGCCGAGGTGCCAGAGCACCAGGTCCCTATGCATAATCGACTAATTCAAGGTCTGAAAAAAAAATTAACCCAGTCAAAGAATTATCAAAAATGCAGATGCGCGTGCGTCAAAGAGACACAGGGCATCCTCCACGCATGGAACAGGGAGAGCCCGAAGGGGAGGACCATTTACTGCCATGCTCGGGCCCCGTCGCACTTTAGGAGGGAGAGAGCGAGACATGGAGTGAGCGTCCTTCAGGTCTATAGCTGCAACCAATCCCGCGGACGGACGCACTGGGGGATGCGTTTCTGCATGAGCACCCTGATCAGCATCCTGAACGGATGACAGATCAAAATGCGCAGATAGGATTGGTATAACCCACCGCTCTTCTTCGGCATGATGAAGTACGGGCTGTAAAACCCACACTTCATCTCGGCTGGAGGGACCTGCTCGATTGCATCCTTCGCCAGGAGGACAGCAATCTCCTCTCGCAAGACAGGGGCGCTCTCGGGGGAAACCCTCGTAGTATGAACACCTGTGAACCTGGGAGGGCGGAAAGCGAATTGAATCGCATAGCCGAGTCTGATCGTCTGCATGAGCCACCGCGACGGGCTGGGCAGCGCTAACCAGGCTGGCAGAGCCCGCGCTAATGGCACCATCGGACTGATCAATGACATGCCAACGGAGGGGCAGCTCGGGAGGGGAGCAACGGGGGTGGCTTGGAAGCCGCGATCTCAGCTGTGCAACAGCCATGCTCTCATAGTGAGAGCATGAGCTGTCCGCGAGCACCGCATCAACATGCTGGACCCCCAGACGTGTGATGCGATACCCGTGCCCATCATCCGGAGACAGGAACCACCGCATCCAGAAACACACAGTCAGAACAGCGTCTTGAAAAAGACGTGTTGATTGACTGTGTTGCTCTCTTAGGGAATCTGCTCTTTTAATGGAAACTGCTCTTTTGTGCACACCAGCGAAACGCCCAGGGGACAGGAAGCCCAGATCGACTGCCGCTGTCGCATCCTCTCCCGCACTGGTGAGTAAACTGGTTTCAGTCATAGAGTGTCTTCAGTCTCTGTGAGAGGCTCTGAAGTAATTAAATTCTGAGGCTCACTCCACAGCGTGCAGCTTATATAGCGCTGATGGCTCATTGCTGCCAGCTGTGGAGCAGAGCTCTGCCAATTCAATTTGGCATTTCATTGGCCCGTTTTCTTACTCTTCAGAGTGATTGGTCGTCTGACGTACTTCCATAGTCTGTTCCAGACGCATGTTGAAGTTCCTGTATGAAGGGGAACTGTTAATTAACAGATTTTCTTTTTTCAGTAAGTACTATAATCTAACGTACAGGGTATCTGCAGGCTTTATGAGGGTAAATTTAATTTATTAAGGACTTATTTACTTTTAAGGACTTACAATACAAGAAATTGAAGAAAAAAATACAAGAATGTGTTGAGAAATCCATATAATATGGAGCACATACAGAGTTGTATTTATAGCAACATTTTTTAGAAAATATACAAGAAAAATGTGCAATGTACAAATCACTTTTAAATAAATTTGACATAAATATGATTATAATACATTTTCTTGATGTAGATGCACGATACTAGGCCACACTATTTCGAACTACAGTTTATTAGTTCGAAAGTATTAGTTGAATAATTACCTTTAAAATTAATAATCACCTTTAGAAACCAATAGAATTTTTAATCAGACTGATTTATACTGGCAAAAATGCCCTTATTTCACGGACTAGCGATATAAGACTTTTAAATATTTTTTAATTATCTTTTTAAAGTATTAGTATATTTTAATGCACCCCAGTGTCTAGGTAATAAGGACTAGTATCTATTTAACACATGAATGAATCACTTTCTTCAGATTTGCATTTTGTTATATATGATGCATATTTAAGCACGTTCGCCTCACAGCAAGAAGGTCGCTGGTTCAAGCCTCGCCTGCGGTCAGTTGGCGTTTCTGTGTGGAGTTTGCATGTTCTCTCCGTGTTGCCATGGGTTTCCTCCGGGTGCTCCGGTTTTCCCCACAAGTCCAAAGACATGCGGTATAGGTAAACTGGGTAGGCTAAATTGTCCGTAGTGTATGTGTGTCAATGAGTGTGTATGGATGTTTCCTAGTGATGGGTTGCAGCTGGAAGGGCATCCGCTGCGTAAAGCATATGCTGGATAAGTTGGCGGTTCATTCCGCTGTGGCGACCCCAGATTAATAAAGGGACTAAGCCGAAAAGAAAATGAATGAATAAATGAATGATGCATATTTACGAGTGCACACAACTTAATCACTGAGTATGCACTATACAAAACTCCAGCTTAGACTAACCTAAATGCATCTAATTGGTAATTGTGTATAAAAGCTCAACAGAAATGCTTGTAATTGGTTATTCTATGAAATCTACCACTGAGAACCTCCAGCTCAGTTTGCGCTTGCAGTGGAGGTGTGGGTTGATCAACTAGATTTTCCAGTGCCTGTAGACTTGAATTGATATGTTAAAAACAACATAATGGTTACTGTTGTGTAATGTATGCAATCATTGAGGGCTGAGGAAGCCTCCGGAGCTGAAAATCAGTGCCTGCGACACATAAACTATAAACAGTAGATCAATGAAAGCAGACTGAACCATCTGACCACACAGAGAAAAAAAGCAGGTTCTCAGAAAGCAGGGGATTAAAAAAAATAGAATAAAATTTTGAACAAATTGTTTGATGCTCTTTAAAAAGAAAAAAGAAGTGATGTGAAATGTATATTTTTAGAAAGTGACAGCTTTGGATGCACTGAAGCAGTCCTCCAAAACAAAAAAGAGAAACCTTTCAATTAACATAATGGTGTCAGTTGTTTTAACCTTTTATTGAACATTTCATATGCATAGAACATGGTGTCAGTGTATTGATTTGTGTCTAAATTGAATGTATTGATTTCTATAGGTTGCTCTGAGAAATAAACCATTATGTTGATGTTGCGTAGGTTGCAATGCATGAACTAGAATGTTCGCAATGGTATGATGAGGAGATCTTAGTTCATTGCCACCGATGTTTTTATCTAATTCACATAAAACAATATTTAATGAAAAGTGTGTGCCTTAAGGCTAGAAAAATCGGACCCTGTAGTTGCACCACATTAACCTGTGTCTGTTTCTTTAGTTCTCTGGGGAGAAAGAGAATGGCAAAAACATTCAAGTCTGTACGTCTAGCTATATATTAAGTGAAGATAGCTTCAAGCATGGCAGAAGAGCATCTGGCAAGGTAACAGAAGGCCACACTGCAGCCTTGAAGACTTTTTTGTTTCTCATTGGCCAGATGGGGTACAGTATAGGAACCATAAGTCACAATACTTGTATTGCAAGTTTATTGGTTTTTATTGTTAGCTAAAAATAAAAGCATAAAAAGAAACATTGGTTACACTTTACAATAAGGTTGTATTAGTTAAGGTTAGTTAATGCATGAACAAACCATGAACAATACATTTATAACAGTTTTTGTTCATGTTAGTCAATGAAAATACAGTTGTTCATTGTTAGTTCATGTTAACTCATGGTGCAGAGTTGAGCTGTATTCTAATTACATTTTTGAGGAATGTAGTAATGTAATGAATTACATTTTAATTGCCTTACGTTACAAATATAGTTTTTAGAAGAATAAAAAATGCTTCTTTTAGATAACGTTTTCTGCTGCAACGTCAGTTAATAAGCATGCGCTTTTAAATTACTGGAGAACGCAA
Source organism: Danio jaintianensis (assembly GCA_903798115.1). Classification (NCBI taxonomy): domain Eukaryota; kingdom Metazoa; phylum Chordata; class Actinopteri; order Cypriniformes; family Danionidae; genus Danio; species Danio jaintianensis. The sequence goes on along the minus strand of CAIGQV010016645.1, from coordinate 21,080,182 downwards.
GCTGAAATGGTTGCTGATGAGAGTAGTTGCATCTTCAAGTGGAAACACAGACATTACTTTGATTTCATTGAGCGTAAAAACAAAAAATATTGCTGTGAAATGCAGTCTATGTTCAGTCCCCTAAGAACTTTCAACTGCTTTTAACTCGACCAGCATCTTGTTCAAGCACTTGAATAGAAAGCATTCTATGACAATACTCGTCACCAAGGAGGACATCGGCGCCCAAAAACACGGCATTCCAACTCAGCCTAAACAGGCTAAATTGGATTTTTCTGCAGGATAGGTAATGAAGGTATCTTATGAATGTGAAGAGAAGTGTAGCTGCTTATAGAGCCGTTCACATATCACGTCTTTTGCACGCACAAGTTCGTTATTTCCAATGGAGACGCGAGGCTTACGCACACATATTCGGAGCGCATATTGCGCACGCTCGCATTTTCCAGGCACACCAGTTGAAAACTGCGAGTCACGCGACAAGAACTGACCGATCAGCTTCATGCTTTGTATGGAATATACACATTTCGGTAGACTAATTACCTCTGACAACACAGAACATTAAATTACTGAAAGAGCTGCAGTTTATTTTGTATTTTTTATAGGTATTTGATGTTTTAAAAGTAACTTCAAAGTAAAGTAATTAGTGATTACTTTTTACATTAAGTAATTAGTAATGTAACCAGATTACAATTTTCAAGTAGTAGTCTGTCATTTGTAATCTATTACTTTTTAAAAGTAACTTACCCAACACTGTCATGGTGCATGAACTAATGCTAACAAACAGAAATTTGGATTTTAATAATGCACTAGTAAATGTTGAAATATGATTTCAAATGTTGTACAAGTATTGGTCATTATTAGTTCATGTTAGTAAATACGTTAACTTAAATTAACTAATGAGACCTTATTGTAAAGTGTGAGATTGTTAAACATCTAATTGGCCCAAAAAAGAAAACTCTGTCCACATTTATTTACCCTCCAACAAGGAAGAACTAAAAAAAGAAGAAGAGAATTTCAGTAATTTACTTTGTTAGTGCTGAAATCATCTCATTATAATCCTTGATTCTGTTTCTTTTTTTCTTTCTTTTTTTTAAGATTAGAGCATTTAATTAAGGACCTGGGGCAGCAACAAATACAAACTTTAAGTCTTAAGTTAAGATCTGTCAAGAACATTTATAGATCCTAACTAAAACTGCCATGGTGACAGAGATAAGATGCATCTAACACGTCCTCAGGTTATTTCCTGAGAAAGAGATTAGATTAGATACAAGCTTGTCAGCCTTTTCCAGCACAGAGACACCCTCACATAAAAATGAAAAAAGAGAACAATTTCTTAGTTGTACAAATTTTCCATTCATTAAATTTCAGGTTTAACTACCTGTCCACAGACTTCTTGCAGCACCTCAGGAATGCAGTTTGGTTGAAAGTCTAATATTAGCTGTTTTAGAAAAAGTTGCACTGTGCTACAGACGGTGACTCAAGGCTGTGAAGGTCAGAGGTCTATCTTCTGTATGTAAGTAACATTTTCATGCACAGATGTCCAGGACAGTCCTTTTTAGAGATAAGCAATGTGCAGTATACCAAATTTGTGTATTTTATGAACTATTATTTATGTATTTTTGGTGACACTGGAACTAAATCTAAAAAAGAGAGGAAAAAGGCATTATTTCCAGTAGCCCTGGGAAAGAACAAAATGTACTGGACATTCTTCCTTTTTAGTGTATATGAACCAACACTTTGAAGTGAAAGGGTGTTTTCTGCTTAGCAATTTAGATATGGACCTGTTAGAGACATTATAAACATGCCCCTGCTGCAGGCAAATAAAGAAATAAATCAAAGGAACAGGGAATGCCAGTTTGTCCCGAGATATTTGAGTTTTACTGGTGTCTCTTACTGAAAAGCGGTTTATAACAATGGCATAATGGTCTTTCTTTTGAGTATCAAAAAGGAAGACGCAGACTTCGTTCAATGCATAGGTTGTTGATCGGTTTTTTAATTCAGTTGTGGAGGCAGATACTGTCAATTGCAGTAAATTGCAGATACAGATAAGTACAGATACAGTACTGTAAAGGCACAATACTAAGATGTTTACAAAAAAATTGCCGAAAACCAAATACCCCTTTTTTATTTTAATTAAACTGAAACCTGGTGGTAATTTCCTTGATTATCTGACAATATTTAATTCATTCATTCATTTTCTTTTCGGCTTAGTCCCTTTATTAATCAGGGGTCGCCACAGCGGAATGAGCCGCCAACTTATTCAGCATATGTTTTACGCAGCGGATGCCCTTCCAGCTGCAACCCATCACTGGGAAACATCCATACACTCATTCATTCACACACATACACTACGAACAATTTAGCTTACCCAATTCACCTATAGCGCATGTCTTTGGACTGTGGGGAAAAGCGGAGCACCCGGAGGAAACCCACGCGAACACGGCGAGAACATGCAAACTCCACACAGAAATGCCAACTGACCCAGCCGAGGCTCAAACCAGCGACCTTCTTGCTGTGAGGCGACATCGCTACTCACTGCACCACCGCGTTGCCCACAATATTTAATATAAAGTTATAAAATCAATAAATAATTAACTGGTCAGTTTAATTCAATAAATAGATTTGGTTGGTGGTGCAAAATAAATAAGCCAAGCAACTGCATTTTTATAGCCATATACTTAATTTATATGTCTATGTATGTTATTATATAATATATCCAAGGACAGAGTAGATCGTTTTTTCCTTCAATGAGCTGTTTTCATAAAAACTCATTGAGGGTTTAAGAGGTAGAAACTTCCATAAAGGAACACTTAAGCTTTGTAATTTTATTACAAATATTTGTTTTCTTTTTCAGTATATCAGTAAATTAAAATTTTTAATGGACAGTAAAGAAATTAATACAGTAATTGTCCAGGCAAATCTAGAGAAGTATAATATGTGCCTCTGATATATGAAAACGTTATAATGAATACAAGTAAACTCCTAGCACCTCCAATACTTGCTGTAAGAGTTTAAAGGAATAGTTTACCCCAAAGTTCAATTTCTGTAACCATTACTCACCCACACAAAAGATAAGTGAAGTTTCACAAACTAATTTCGAGAGGAGCACGTGATATGATTGAGCACGACTGGTTACTCATCGGTAATCAGTATTAATCCAATCAGATCGATTCAAGCTCACAATGAATAAACCGATTTCCTCTACCGATCTATCTTCATTTCGGAAGAATCCCCCCTTCCACCCCATCTCCTCCTTTTTCCTCCCTTTTCTAAGGGGAGCTCTGGAGACCTACCTGATCTCGAACCCCTTTATATGCTTACTTGACTGGGCGGGAGCCTTGAGCTCAATTATCTTCGAGCTCAGGGTTCTCTCCCGGGACAGCATGCCAAACCTGCTATTCACGCTTAAGCATATCTAAGTGGGAACTCTTGAAAGATATTTTAAAGAGCTTCAATTTTGACAGTGTGTGTTGTGTCTTCAGAATGTGTTGAATGTGTTACATTCAGAATGTAAAGTTTCACGTCAAAATACCTATCAGATCATTTATTATACCCTGTTGAAAATGTCAAGTTTTGGGTCAGAGAAGATGCAGCTGTTTTTGAGCCTGTGCCTTTAAATGCAAGTGAGCTGGTTCTCCCCACCTACTCTTGGAACATTTCTTTTCAGAGAGGGATAACCATGGTCAGATATGAGGATAAACAGAGAAAGTACAGACAGAATTCAAACATGATGAAACAGAGAGCTGATCACAGAGCCTTGGAAGAGATCTTTTAATCCTAGTTTCTTTGCAAATCCTGTCTTGTGGACATAATTATAGCTACATGTTACTACAGAGGCATGTTAATACGCACCTGTAAATGAATATTGGGCGGGAAAACTGCACTGCTACATCACGTTGCAGTGGGCCTCAAGATCACTGGGATTTGGATCATCAGAAACAACGGGAAATTTAAAAAAAGAGAGTTGTTGTGTTTATATTGCTTCAATATGACTGTGGACACACACACAATTCTGTCCAAATGGCTCCCAAAATTTGATTTTGCATGATAGGTGCCCTTTAAAGAATGTTGGAAACTGTCATTGACTACAGTTGTTTTTTTGTTTTCATACTATACTGAAACTCATAAAGGTTTTGAAGCACTTTAGGGGGGTAGGGAAATAGTGAGTACATTTTTCATTTTTGGGTGCCTTTAACAACAATATTTGAGTGAATACAATTGTAATATTCTACCACTATAAGCAGACCATGTCTTATTCCCCAGGAGAAGGGCTGAGTCTGTTGCTGCTGGACAGAAATGCTTGCTGTTTCATATACTCTATAAACACCTGCACTGATATATCTGGGTTTAAATGGTGACAAAAGTTTAGTTTTGCGTGAACTATCCCCTTAAACTCTTAAGTTTATGAGGTGCTAGGAGTTTACTTGAATGCTCGTATTTATCAGGCAAAAATTTCTCCTCTAGATTTGCCTGGACAATTATTTTCTTTACTGTCCTTTAAAACCAAATGTACAGATTAAAGAAATGTATAATGTGTGTAATAAAATATTTGCTAGTGCAGTCGTGGCATAATAAAGATTGGCAAACCAGTAATTGAATATAAGCCCACTATTATTATAAAGTCATGCACTCAGTGTAACTTACTTTAACAACAATTCTAAATACAGAAGGCAAACTTTGTTTGTTAACAGCCCCAACAACAATAATGGCAATGTGTGCCCGCTCACATCTGATTATGGCTACTAATGTACTGTTGTTTGCATTATCTTCTATGCTGGTACAGTTATACCATAATAAAGATTGGGGTACGAGGCAAAACCCCAGGTCAAGTGTGCTAGCGCGGTCAATCTTGCCCGCGTGGTGCCCCTTCCTGGCGTGGTTAGCCTCGGCTCCCGTCCAAAGCGTGTAGGTTGTCTGCGTCCCTCAGGGCCAGAGCCTACACTGCTGCGGGCCAGGCTGCTTCCGTTTTGCTTGCTATGGCTAGTGCAAGCGCTGGCCCAGCGGCACGAGGAAGGTTCCGACCCAGGCTTAATGCACTACGCACTGCAACCGACTTTGCTCTAAAAACACCAGGTCGGCTGCGAGTGCCCTGGGAAGGACGATGACCACACTAGTGGTCCAGAAACGCCACCTCTGGCTAAACCTGGCAGATATGCGTGTCGTTGACAAAGTTCGCTTTCTTAACACACCCATATCCCGGGCTGGCCTGTTCGGCGACACCGGGGTGAGTTCACCTCCAGTACGTTCCAGTACGGACCGCGAAGCGTCCCTGAGACGGGCCACTCGGAGAAAAGGATGTTTGCTCTTTCCCTGGCGGAGGGCCAGGGACACCCATATCATTAACAAAAAGGCCATATGGCTACTAAATTTTTTAAGAGCAATTTTTCCTCTCTCTGGGTGTGATAGCCCGAACACTGCCAGTATGGGACGCTATGCCTTCCAGCTCGCAGGATCAGTGCTCTTCGCCACAGGCTCTGTGAGTGCCAGAGGACGGGCTCCTTTCTCTCGCACTCCTAGCCGCCCTGCGGGCTCTTGGGACGAAGTTAAGATTAAACCTCTTAACTTCCGCTCTTCCTTGGGTCGCATGCCTCCCGGGGTGAGCTCTCCCATCCCGTGCTGCCTCACCGCTGGTGCGTCAGTGATTGCACCGATGATGTCACTCGCGTGGGCTCTGCCAGCCTGGTTAGCGCTGCCCAGCCCGTCGCGATGGCTCATTCGGACAATCAGACTCGGCTATGCGATTCAGTTCGCTAAACCGTCTCGCAAGTTCACGGGTGTGTATTACACCAGGTGTCAGCCCTGTGTCCGCCCCTCTCTTGTGCGAGGAGATTGCTGTCCTCCTGGCGAAGGATGCAATCAAGCCGGTCCCTCCAGCGGAGATGAGGTATGGGCTTTTTAGTCTGTACTTCATTGTACCCTAAAAGAGCAGTGGGTTATGACCAATCCTAGTTCTGCGCATTTTGACCCGCTGCCTTACAAGCAGCCGCTCAGAATGCTCATGCAGAAGCACATCCCCCTGTGCGTCCGTCCTCAGGATTGGTCTGCAGCGATAGACCTGAAGGACACGTACATTCATTTCTCCATTTTCCCACGCCACCGGCTGCAGTTTGCGTGCGAGGGTCGAGCATGATAGTACAAAGTCCTCCCGTTCTGGCTCTCCCTGTCTCCGCGGGTTTTCACGAAGCTCGCGGAGGATGCCCTAATGCCCCTTCGGCTCGCGGGCATCTGCATACTCCATTATCTCGATAACTGGCTTTTTAGCTCACTCGCGGGATCAATTGATTATGTACAGGGACTGGGTGCTCCGGCACCTCGACCTGTTGGGGTTTCGGGTCAACCGAGAAAGGAGTAGGCTCGCCCCCGTGCAGAGCATCTTTTTTCTCGGGTTGGAGCTGGACTTGATCACCATGACGGCGCGCCTCCCTCGAGAGCACGCTGGGCTGATGGTGACCTGTCTGAGAGAGTTCGACAGGAAAACTGTGGTCCCACTGATATAATTTCAGAGGCTCCTGGGGCATATGGCATCCGTGGCCGCTTCACGCCGCTCGGGCTGTTCCATATGAGACCGCTTCAGCATTGGCTTCCCGATCAGGTCCCTAGACGCGCATGGCACGCGGGCACGCACCGGGTGACTGTCACTCCGCTGTGTCGCCGTGCCCTCAGCCTCTGGACGGACCCTGCGTTTCTACAGGCCTGTGTGCCTCTAGAACAAGTGTCCAGGCATGTCGTCGTTTCGACGGATGCTTCCAGTACGCGCTGGGGGGCCGTGTGTTGCGGGCATGCAGCTGCGGGTCCGTGGAAGGAACCCGGTTGCATTGGCATATTAATTGCCTGGAGCTGTTGGCAGTGTATCTCGCGCTGCACTGTTTTTACCGGTGCTAGAGGGGAAACACGTGCTGGTCAGGACGGACAGCACGGCGACGATGGCGTATATCAACCGCACAGGGGGTATCCGCTCTCGCCGCATGTCTCAGCTCGCTCGCCGTCTGCTCCTCCGGAGTCATTCGCGGCGGAATCGCTGCGTGCCATTTTTTTCCCCCGGCGAACTCAACCGTGCAGCCGATGCGCTCTCACGGCAGTTCACGCCCGGGAAAACTGAGACTCCACCCCCGGCTGTCCAGCTGTTATAGGTGCGCTCTGCGCGCTGGCTAACACAGCTGGCCCCTGGGCGTGCGTAAATACGCATTTCTCTCCAGTGAGCCTACTCGCAGATACTGTGTTACGTCAGGGAGGACGAGGACCAGGTCTGTTATTGCGCCTCTGGCTCAATCTGATCTGTTTTTCAGCTCTCTCCTCGTGACGGCCCCTCCCTGGCATATCCCTTTGAAGAAGCTCCTTCTTCTTTGGAACAGGCACCATCTGGCACCCGCGCCCAGATCTCTGGAATCACGTGTAAGGATTATAGATGGAGCGTGGAGGACTTAGGTGACTTACCGGTTCGGTGGTTAACACCGTCACTCAGGCTAGAGCACCCTCTACGAGGCATGCCTACGCCCTGAAGTGGAGTCTATTCGCTGTGTGGTGTACTTCTCTCCGAGAAGGACCCCGGACATGCCAGATCAGTGTGATGCTTTCCTCCTTCAGCTGGCTGAGCTAAGGCTGTCCCCTTCGCACTGAGGGGTTGGCGTTACGATCATCCCCGCTCTGAGGACGCGGGGATGGCGGCGCACTGGGAAAGCATCGCCTCATCATCCAGTTCCCAGAGGCGCGAGACGCTGGTTAATTAAATCAATCCTGTCCCCCTCTCATACCCACTTGGAGATCTCTCTTAGGAGAGGTCTGCTCGATCCACTCGACTCAGTATCTTTAAGTTTTCTGTCCAGGTAGACAGCTCTGCTGGTCGCGTTGGCATCGGTCAAGAGGGTCGGGTATCTGGAGGCATTTTCGGTCAGCGAAGTGTGCCAGCAATTCGGGCCGGCCCACTCTCACGTTTTCCTGAGACCCCGGCCCACCTAGGTGCCCGAGGTTCCTACAGCGCTTCTTTAGACTATGTAGTGAACCTGCAAACGCTGCCCACGGAGGAGGCAGACCCAGCCCCTTTCTTTGCTGTGTCCTGTTCGCGCTCGGCGCTTGTGACCGCATTAGAGCTTACGACTCTAAGCAGCTCCTTTTCTGTTATGTTCGGCAGACGGGAAGTGCCGTATCCATTCTGAGGTTGGCCCACTGGATAGTGGATGCCATCTCCCTCGCTTTTCTATGCCAGGGTGAGCCGCGTACCCCGGGAGTGAGAGCGCACTCGATTAAGAGTATTGCCTTCTCTTGAGCGTAAGCACGCGGCGCCTCTCTAACAGACATCTGTAGAGCTGCGGGCTGGGCGACACCTAATACATTCGTAAAGATTCTATAATCTTTGAGTGGGCTGATTTTCCTCACGTGTGCTGGATACGCCAGTGAATGAGGAAATTCAGTACGGTGTTGAAACACGCTTGCTGCGCCTTTCTCTCTAACACAGAGATTCGTGCGCTTATTCACTCTGTTCAGTTGAGTTCCCCATTTGGCGAACCCTGCAGAGTTCCTCCGAGGCCCCCAGCATCTGACTCAGCGGAGGAGTCAGGTGCCTGGCCCATTACGTAGTTGGCATGCCCACTTGGTCAGCCCGCGTTCTTCCAGCGTTCTTCCCTCCCCGCTAACCATCCTTCATATGTGTTCTCCCCCTTTTCAGGGTTAGTCCATATGTCTTCCTGCCACCAGGTCTCCCCATTGGGCAGCAGGTGGCCTCCGCAGCGTCCTCCCTATCGGGACTGCACGCTTCCTAACGTACTGTCGTAATTTAAAATTCCTAGTATCTTAACTAGGTGTATTTTTTACGACTCTCCAAAAAAATATAAATAAGCCTTTAAGTGCTTCACTGGTAAGTAAGGTAAGTTAGGGCCAGGGGACACGTTGGTGGGCTGCGTCTCTGGTGATGATGGTGCGCTCACGTCGGAGCCTGACAAACCTCTCACCAGCGACGTGGTAAGGTTCAATCACTGTGGCGTTTTCCATAGATTTCCCCATAGTGGAAGTTTCCACATAGCATTGTAGTTCCCCTCCCTCTGGGGAACGTAACGGTTACTAAAGTAACCCTCGTTCCTCGAGGGGGGGAAAGGAAATGCTATGTTCCTTCGCCACAGGGATTGCGCCTTAGCTGACAGCTGTAGTTCGGCTTCTTCAGCTAGAAAAGGTGTTGTTGTGTGGCACAGCCGGCATTCTTATTCACAAGCTGATTGTGATTGCTGCCAGCTGCGCACGCTGACACCGCCAACTCATTGGCATTTCATTGGCCCGTTTAATTACTCTTCAGAATGATTGGCTTTCTGACGAAATCCCCATAGTGGAAATTTCCACATAGCATTTCCGTTCCCCCCCTCGGGGAACGAGGGTTACTTTAGTAACCGTTATGTTCTGTAGACAATTGAAAGAAGATATTGCTTAAGGGGGCTAATAATATTGACGTTAAAATAATTTTAAATTTAAAAAGAAAATGCTTTTATTCCGGCTAAAATAAAACAAATAAAACTTTCTCCAGAAGAAAAAATATTATTAGAAATACTGTGAAAATGTCCTCGCTCCATTAAATATAAAAAAAAAATATTTGAAAAAGAATAAATGTTTAGCAGGAGAGCTATTAGTTTTGCCCTCAACTGTAAATAGCAGCTAATGTATTATGAGATTTCACTCACCAATGATTAAGTTATAATCTTTATACATAAGCTATAAAAGCTACATTCATTCATTCATTTTCTTTTCGGCTTAGTCCCTTTATTAATCTGGGGTCGCCACAGCGGGATGAACCGCCAACTTATCCAGCATATGTTTTACACAGCGGATGCCCTTCCAGCCGCAACCCATCCCTGGGAAACATCTATACACACCCATTCACACTCATACATTACGGACAATTTTAGCTTACCCAATTCACCTATACCACATGTCTTTGGACTTGTGGGGGAAACCGGAGCACCCGGAGGAAACCCACGCGAACACGGGGAGAACATGCAAACTCCACACAGAAATGCCAACTGACCCAGCCGAGGCTCGAACCAGCGACCTTCTTGCTGTGAGGCGAACGTGCTACCCACTGCGCCACCGCGCCGCCTATAAAAGCTACATATATGTATTAATAAAAATAATTGCTGTAATCTAACAAAACTCTAAAAAGTCTTTCGCTCTTGAACATAGTTTGAGTGTTTTCACTGTCCGTGCCTTGAAAGCTTAGTGAGTGCACAATTCTTTAGTGAGGCACAACTCTATCTCGAATGTGTAAAGCACCTGATTCTCTGTTGCTTTTTTGAGAGCCTCTGTGTTTCTCTCAAGAGAATTGAAGCTCTACATTTAATTAATTATACTCTTTGTTGCTCTTTATTATAGAAAATTATTTATTCAGCTTCTAAGAACAAGCTGAAAACATTGATGGGCAGGAATAATACACGGCATAATTCCCCTGCCATTTCAGCAGACAACCTCATTAATGTTCAGGATCCATCACCTTAATAGCAACGGCAGTAGTAATAGTTGCGTTTTATTTTATTTAAATGTTTGCATACATTTTCTATTTTGTATATAGGAAGATGCTATGCATGTTTTCTTGCCTAATATACTAAAATCTAAAATATTGTTATCATTATAACAAAGCATAGATGTTGGTCTCTCCTTGTAGTGCTTATGTATGGTCTTGTTTTGTGATGATTAAGAGTTTGGTAAAATCCAAAGCTGTTAAAAAACATTACCATAATAGACAATAATAATAATCATCGATCATCATCATCATCAATAATAATAATAATAATAATAATAATAATAATAATAATAGGGCGTCACGGTGGCGCAGTGGGTAGCACGTTCGCCTCACAGCAAGAAGGTCGCTGGTTCGAGCCTCGGCTGGGTCAGTTGGCGTTTCTGTGTGGAGTTTGCATGTTCTCCCCGTGTTCGCGTGGGTTTCCTCCGGGTGCTCCGGTTTCCCCCACAAGTCCAAAAACATGTGGTATAGGTAAATTGGGTAGGCTAAATTGTCCGTAGTGTATGTGTGTGAATGAGTGTGTATGTATGTTTCCCAGTGATGGGTTGCCCCTTTAAATAGCATGCAAAAATAGACATCTGATGCTTGTGTTTCTCAGGACAAATGTTTCCAATTTGGCATGCCATATGCATCAGACATTAAGCTAAGCAGTCTGTGTGTGTATAATGTCTGAAGCGGTGACTGCCATTGTTCGCAAACTATATCTCCACAGCCTCTGATTCCAATTGAAGTCTGTGTGAATGTTTTTTTTAACAGCTCTGGGTCAGGCCGCCAGCCGTCCTTGGCCAATGAAACCTCTATGTTGTCCAGACCTTCTGCTGTCAGTCCTGAGCTTTGGCCCTGAGAGACTAATAGCTGCATCATGGAGTAGGAAAAAAAATAGATAAGCATCCCCTCGCTTTTGGGTGTTTTTTATTTAAAATTAAAAAAATGAATTATTAGCCCTGTAAATGTCATTTACACAGAACAATAATGAAATTTTAGTTTTTGGCTTGCGGTGTAGCTGCTGTAATATCCTGGCTACTTCTTTTTTCAATAAATACTTCTTTAACACACCATGTAATCTGGAGTCAGGTGCTTCAAACAAACATATAATAATAATAATAATAATAATAATATTAATAATAATAATAATAATCTCCCCGTGTTCGCGTGGGTTTCCTCCGGGTGCTCCGGTTTCCCCCACAAGTCCAAAGACATGCGGTATAGGTGAATTGGGTAGGCTAAAATTGTCCGTAGTGTATGTGTGTGAATGAGTGTGTATGAATGTTTCCCAGTGATGGGTTGCAGCTGGAAGGGCATCCGCTGCGTAAAACATATGCTGGATAAGTTGGCGGTTCTTTCCGCTGTGGCGACCCCGGATTGATGGAGGGACTAAGCCGAAAAGAAAATGAATGAATGAATGAATGAATGAATAATAATAATAATAATAATAATAATAATAATAATAATAATAATAATAATAGGGCAGTGCGATGGCGCAGTGGGTAGCGCTGTCGCCTCACAGCAAGAAGGTTGCTGGTTTGAGCCTCGGCTGGGTCAGTTGGCATTTCTTTGAGGAGTTTGCATGTTCTCCCCGTGTTTGTGTGGGTTTCCTCTGGGAGCTTAAAGTGCTGCAATTTAAGAAAACACATGGCATTTCTGTGTGGAGTTTGCATGTTTTCCCCGTGTTTGCGTGGGTTTCCTCCGGGTGCTCCGGTTTCCCCCACAAGTCCAAAGACATGCACTATAGGTGAATAGGGTAAACTAAATTGTCCATAGTGTATGAATGTGAATGAGAGTGTATGGGTGTTTCCTGGTGATGGGTTGCAGCTGGAAGGGCATCCGCTACGTAGAACATATGCTGGATTAGTTGGCGGTTCATTCCGCTGTGGCGACCCCTGATTAATAAAGGGACTAAGCCGAAAAGAAAATGAATGAATGAATGAATGCAAACACCAGCAAATTGTAGGGTGTTTTTAATTTGTGTTTACATTGTGAGGATTTGCAGCGCACATGTTTTCTTTATTTGCTGGTGTGTTTTCTTAAGTTGCAGTGCGTTAAGCTCTCTCGGCCACCAACTTTTCTTAAAATGAGCACAAAATTTAATGATGGTGTACTGATTAACAGACATGACAGCACTGTGAAGGTGTTTATTGGCCTGTTGATGTTTGTTTGTTTGCTTTTGATGCAGATACAAGAAATAAATTCCAGTTCAACTACATAGGTGTATGGGATTATTATATTTTTTATTATTACAACCCACAAACACAACGCAGAAGGACATCCGTTACACCCGCAGTCAAATCAGACATGCTTGCCTTGCTGCGCTATCTCATTTTCAGTCCTGCGTGGGTAAAATATAAATGTGCTATAATTATGTGGTTAGGTACAGGCTGTACATCTTTATTAAATAATTCTTGACCAGTCTGCATTAACAATAGCAGCTATTCAGTTTTAAAACCTGCGGCAATCTCTCTTGGGTCTCTCCCTCAGTAATGTTCCGGGCTTGTGTTGACAGATTTCAGACTGTTTAAAAGGCAGGGTTATACTGTGTGATTTTTTTATAATCCTTTATGATTGTAGCTATGTCAATCTCAGTTGTCATAATGTCATACTGTATGACAATCAAGAACATCAAAAACAGGTACACAAGAAGACTCATCCAGAGTTTGATGTCATCCATCTGTGATACGTTCAGCAACCCGCATTCTGAAATGGTACTTAAACGGCAAATAGAAACAACCTGTAATGTTGATTTTGCTCATTACATGACTTATATGCCTAATAAAACTAGAAAAAAAACATGTAGACGTTTCAAGATTTCCCTATGGTGGTTTGAAGTTGTCATGCCAATAGCGTCGTCAAATTTCGTGCTCATATTGCTTCTTGGTTTGACGTGTTGTAATTGAAGTCACATTGCAGGGATGTCTCCAACCTTCTGACACTGTCAGACTCTGAATTTTAGTTTGATCGCGACAGCTATTAATTGGCTGTTGGTGAACATATCAAATCAGCCTGGGATTATAGGAATCATTTACCGTAACATTTCCAAAATTTGTCTCAGTTGAACAAATCATGGCCAATATCACAAAATGTCATTGACCCCACTGCAATACTTCACCAGAGAAACCAACTTCCAGCAAATAAAATACAAAAACAGGATTTTAATAAAAGCAATTATTTGAATATAATTCAAGAGGTAATTTATTCTTGTTTTGGGAAATGTTTGCTGTTAAAAAAAACAGCAGAATTTTACCATTAAAATAAACTAGAAAGCATAAAATAAATGTCTCAATTTTAAGGTAAACTATCGAATTTCAGTAATTTAAGTGTTATACACAAGATTTTGAAGTACTAACATTTTCAGTACACACCATACCTTTGTTACAGACAAAAACATATCCATAAGCAGGCAGTGATAAGACCAACACTCCCATTTTTCCTGGGAGTCTACCGTATTTCACACCCATCTTCCGCCAATCTCCCGTTTTGTTATTTTTCCTGGAAAACTCCCGTAATTCATGTTATAAAAAAAACACGTTTTGTCCATGTTTGTCAAGCTGCCAGATCTTGTATAAAGCTCATCATCTCACACAATTGACAAAATATTTAAATCTCGAAGCATTTTTTACCTTAATCTGGCAACATACGTTACTACCCATTTCTGCACAGTGGTAGCGTCAATAGTAGTTGACAACCCCTGCCAACATGTCAAAGACAAATTTTGGCAGGTATGGATGAGACAGCCACATGATGAACCAAAGCTTATCACAAGCAACTAATATATAGAAGGTGATTAGAGTCATTCACACAATTAGCATTTTTACAGGTTTGTGCCATTTAAATCACGGCCATTTATTATTTTTATTTTTTATTATTTACAGTGTAGTATTCAATACGGTCTTTCATGTGGAAGCATCCTTAAAATAAACCATCCACTTCTTGTTCGAAGCGTCCTTAAAATAAACCATCCACATCTTGAAATAAGTGTGCTTGCAAGGTCTCAACAGAGACACAAATGAGCTGTTTAAACCAGACGTATCAAAGCCAATATTCTTTTATACTTCATTTGTTCTCCTGTTGGCAGACTCAATCTTGCGTGAGTATACAAGAGAAAATGAATGGGCATCTCTATCCAGTGTAGACAGTGACTGATTATGATGGATTCTTTTTGCATTTGAAGCAACATGACACATATGTTGCAGACAGACATGCGACAGATCATCAGCAGACAATGATGAAAAATGATTCGTCTGTGTCTTTTTCCTTGAGGCTAATGTACGTGTGTTTACCCTTGAAATCTCTTGTTTATTAAAGAGTGAATGCTCTTGTGTTACAAAGTTTGAAAAAGTGAAGGTTTGAAGAGTTTTGCTTGTAAAGGTTGATTTCTAATAACCTTCACCTCATTTTTGCATTAGAATGACATTTTTGTGAACACCAGGATTTTACAGGACACCTCTGGTGAACAAGATCTGCTTTAATGAGAAGACTTGTCTATACAGTATGTCGCAATGTTCAGAGCAGAAAATTATATCACATATAGCCCCAGGCTTACAATCATTAGGAGCAAATTGTATAATTGGCTTCCCATTAAAAACTTTTTCCCTAAAAACCAAAATAGTTCATTAAATCATAAAAAAAAAATTTCAACTGTTTAAAGGAAGGCTGCACGGTGGCGCAGTGGGTAGCACGTTCGCCTCACAGCAAGAAGGTCACTGGTTCGAGCCTTGGCTGGGTCAGTTGGCGTTTCTGTGTGGAGTTTGCATGTTCTTCCCGTGTTCGCGTGGGTTTCCTCCGGGTGCTCCGGTTTCCCCCACAAGTCCAAAGACATGGTATAGGTGAATTGGGTAAGCTAAATTGTCTGTAGTGTATGTGTTTGAATGAGTGTGTATGGATGTTTCCCAGTGATGGGTTGCAGCTGGAAGGGCATCCGCTGCGTAAAACATATGCTGGATAAGTTGGCGGTTCATTCCGCTGTGGCGACCCCAGATTAATAAAGGGACTAAGCCGAAAAGAAAATGAATGAATGAATGAATGTTTAAAGGAAAAACAGAATAAATTGTTCTGAAGGCTTAAGACAAGTAATAGATACAACCATGCCACAGGCAGGTGTTTTTGAATTCATATTTTTTTATAGTTTTTAGTTTTCATTGTTTATTAAACTTTTAATATTTCAACCTCATTTCCGTTCACAAATATTTTTTTTGAAGTTGCAAAAATAGTTATACTGAGGACTTTTTAAAACCCATTAAAGGGAACTTATTATGCCTCTTTTCATAAGATGTGAAAATATAGCCCTTGTGTGTGTGTTCCTTTAAATGCAAATGAGCTGTTGCTTTCCAAAAGAGGGTGGAGCCTTTACACACTCATTACCATGAGAAGTAGGGGTGCTGAGGGTGCTGCAGCAACCCCTGGTTTGGAGCTAAAGAAAAAATGGGGGTGCTGGGCGTGCGGTGTTAAAAATAAATAAATTCAAATTTTGTAACCAAAATGAAATAAAGCTTATTTAATTAATTCGAAAATTCATCACAATTAATTTGGAGGAAAAAAACAATGACATTACGCAACTTTTGTTGCGTGACGTCACCACGCCCTCTTCCGTCATCGCAGATTAAAAATACACTAGTCAACATGTTGCAAAAAAAATTTTTTTTCTACAAACGACATGAAAAGCTATATGTCTTTTCATATTTTCTGAATTTGTTAATGTGTTAATTATTTATCTGAAACGAATTTCTTTTAATCCAAATAATTTATTTGTCAATATGCTTATTATTTATCTGAAATGAATTTCATTTAATCCAATTATTTTATTATGATTATTATTTAATTTGATTTGAGAGTTAACAGGTTTTGAGAGAAAACAAATATGTTTTGCGAGGGAACAAATAACATTTTCTTTGAAAGGGAACGAAAAAGGGGCTGCACGGTGGCGCAGTGGGTAGCACAATCGCCTCGCAGCAAGAAGATTGCTGGTTCGAGCCTCGGCTGGGTCAGTTGGCATTTCTGTGTGGAGTTTGCATGTTCTCCCCGTGTTTGCGTGGGTTTCCTCCGGGTGCTCTGGTTTCCCCCACAGTCCAAAGACATGCGCTATAGGTGAATTGAGTAAGCTAAATTGTCCGTAGTGTATGTGTGTGAATGAGTGTGTATGGGTGTTTCCCAGTGATGGGTTGCAGCTGGAAGGGCATCCGCTGCGTAAAACATATGCTGGATAAGTTGGCGGTTCATTCCGCTGTGGCGACCCCAGATTAATGAAGGGACTAGGCCGAAAAGAAAATGAATGAATGAATTGAATGGGAACAAAAAAGGCGGCATGGTGGCTCAGTGCTTAGCCCTGTCGCCTCACAGCAAGAAGATCACTGGTTCGAGTCCTGGCTGGGCCAGTTGGCATTTCTGTGTGGAGTTTGCATGTTCTCCCCATGTTGGCGTGGGTTTCCTCCGGGTGCTCCGGTTTCCCCCACAATCCAAACACATGCAGGATAGGTGAATTGAATACTAAACTAAATTGTCCATAGTGTATGAGTGTGTGTGTGAATATGAGAGAGTATGGGTGTTTCCCAGTAGTGGGTTGCAGCTGAAAGGGCATCCCCTGCGTAAAACATATGCTGGAATAGTTGCGGTTCATTCCACTGTGGCGACCTCTGAAATAGAGACTAAGCCAAAGGAAAATGAATGAATGAATGAGGGAACAAAAAAGTTGTGAGTGAACGCAAAGTTGTCGGAGCAATGCAAAACTTTAAAAATTACATTTTTTCCTCCCACCCATTTTTCTCTCACAACCAGTAACTTTTTCCACCACCAAGTCCCTTGAGGGGCTCCGTAGGCATTATATAAACGAGCTGAAAATTGAAGTGTAAAAATATTAAAATAGAATGCTTTTCGAACACAATAGTTAATATTAAAGTTATTATTACCATTGAGACCTTAGGCAGATAATAGATTAAATTACTTTTGCTTGTGATGTCAAATCTTTCTAATTCAGTACTACGTTTTACTTTATAAAAAAAAAAAAAAAACTGCAAGCAGTCACGTTCACTCTGGTTGTCTATAGTGATTAAAATCAATCATTTGAGATCTGTCATCATCACTATTCTTGCTCACAGCTTCAGTTCCTGAAACAGTTTGACTAATAATAGTTCATTTAGAGTGATTGAAGTGATGAATAGGCAAGCTATAGTTTGAAGCGAGAGTCAGGTAGAATGGCTTGATTTATCAGCAGGTGGGGTTTGAATCCCTCTGTGAGAGAACCTTGAAAACTGACTGTAATTCAAAGGATTAGTTCAAACATAATGAGCATAATGAGACACTCTTGTCTGTACAATACAGTACTTGTCTGTACACTTAAATGGATTTCACCAAATAAATACATTTTGCCATGCTTTAAGCAGATTTTTTTTCTTTCTCATCCTTACCTTGTTTTATTGTTTTTCTTCACATATGCTAAAAAGGAGCACATTTAGTTATTGTTTCATTACATACAACCCCAAATCAGAAAAAGTTGGGACGATATGGAACGCAAAAAAAAAAAGAAAGTAGTGATTTCTAAATTTACTTTGACTTGTATTTCGTTGCAGACAATACAACAAACATTATTTAATGTGGTCCTCATGATTTTTATTGTCTTGTTTTTTTTTGTTTAATAAACACATATTCCAATTTTGATTCTTGCAACACATTAAAAAAAAAATTGGAACAGTAAAGCATTTACCACTTTGTGAAGTTGCCGTTCCTTTTTACAACACTTAAAAGATGTTTAGGAATTGAAGACACCAAGTGATGAAGTGTTTCAGGTGTAATTTGTCCCATTCTTCCTGCAAACAAGTCTTAAGGTGGGCAACAGTACGGGTTCTTCGTTGTCGCATTTTGCGCTTCAGGACTTTGTAATGTGTGCAGAATGTGGTTTTGCATTGTCTTGTTGAAATATGCATGGGTGTCCTTGGAAAAGAAGGCAGCATATTGTGCTCCAAAATCTCTATGTACTTTTCAGCATTAATGGTGCCATCACAGAAGTGCAAGTTACCTTTGCCAAGGGCACTGACACAACCCCATACCATGACAGACCCTGGATTTTGGACTTGTTGCTGGTAACAGTCTGAATGATCCTTTTCTTCTTTGGTCTGGAGCACACGGCGTCCATTTCTCTCAAAAAATACCTGAAATACTGATTCACCTGACCACAGTACACGTTTCCATTGTGTGATGGTCCATCTCAGATGCCTCCGAGCCCAGAGAAGTCGACAACACTCGTGGACACTGTTAACATAGGGCTTTTTTTTGCACAGTACAGTATTCACTGACATTTGTGGATGTAACTATGTATTGTGGTACTTGACAAAGGGTTGCCAAAGTAGTCCTGCGCACATTTGGTGATATCGCTTATAGATGAATGACAATTCTTGATGCAGTGCCACCTGAAGGACCGGAGATCACAGTTGTTCAGCTTAGGGTTACGGGAACATTGTTTTTAACCATTTCAATAATTTTCTCATGTATTTGTTGGCAAACTGGCGATCCTCTACCCATCTTTGCTCCTAAAGGACTAGACCTTTTTTGGATGCTGCTTTTGTACCAAATCATAATTATATTCACCTGTTGACCTGTTTCAACCTGTTTCAAATCACATCATTATTCAACCAATTTACCTGATTACTAGCCCTAAATTGCTCCTGTCCCAACTTTTTTTGAAATGTGTTGCAAGATTCCAAAATTGGAAAAATAAAATAAATAAATAAAAATCATGAGGAACACATTAAATAATGTTTGTTGTATTGTCTGCTATGAAATACAAGTCAAAGTAAATTTAGAAATCACTTTTTTATTTGCATATTCCATACTGTCCCAACTTTTTCTGATTTGGAGTTGTACAATAAATTAATTTCAAACATTTATGAGCAACATTATGTGTGTAATACAGTATGTAAAATAACAAATCTTGTAATAAATATGCCTTGTATAGTAAATGATGAAGACCTCTTTGCTCCTCTTTGCTACTGAAAGGAAGTAAGAAAAGTGTGTCATAACTTTTTGCCCTAGTATATTATTTGCATGAACATGGATGCATGGTATCACATTTATTATCGCAAGTGGAGGCTAAAAAGCAGCCCACGGTTAATTAACATCATTATATACAAAAGTTTATATTTCAAAGTTGAATTTCAAATGTTTATGAGACATAATTGTCTAGATAAACAAGCCATGGTTTTCTCTCATTTATTTATTAATCAATGTCTTGACAGATCCTTATTGCTGTCATTACAATGTTCATGTTTTACTTCATTTTCACTGTACATGTTTAAACAGGAATAATAAATTGTCACTATTTAAGTGTTTTTCTTTGCATTGGTTATAGTGATTGCAGGCTAAAAATGCAGTTATTAACATTCATTTTAATAGGTTATGATATAAAATGATCTAGATTAGCTATATGTAATATAAATCCACTTTTTTGTCTTGTATTGAATAATGAATTTCTAGACAAACCATCTTTTGTTTTGCAAAGTTTGTAGAAGAGGACATTAGAAATTTGGCTTGTAAAGAATAAGTTCTCATAACCTTAACCTATTGTAGTTTTTGCTATAGGCATAACATCTGCATGGATACTGATGTGATGCATCGTTTTTAAACAGAAATAATAAAGCATAAATATATATCTGTGAAGCAATAAAAAGAAAGCCACGCTGAATTAGCATTTATCATTATATAAAATATATGAGGCGACGCGGTGTCGCAGTGGGTAGTGCTGTCGCCTCACAGCAAGAAGGTTGCTGGATCGAGCCTCTGCTGGGTCAGTTGGCATTTCTGTGTGGAGTTTGCATGTTCTCCCCGTGTTCGGGTGGGTTTCCCCCACAGTCCAAAGACATGCGCTATAGGTGAATTGGGTAAGCTAAATTGTCCGTAGTGTATGTGTGTGAATGGGAGTGTATGGGTGTTTCCCGGTGATGGGTTGCAGCTGGAAGAGCATCTGCTGCGTAAAACATATGCTGGATAAGTTGGCGGTTCATTCCGCTGTGGCGACCCCACATTAATAAAGGGACTAAGCCGAAAAGAAAATGAATGATGAATGAATAAAATACATGAATTTTAAACATTTATGAGAGAAACTTCTGTAGATTCTCTACATTAGTTGTATAGGGGAGACTTGAAAATCAGGATGCGCAATACAATTTCTAATAACATTCAGCTAATTTTTGCACTAGCATGACTTTAATGAACACAAAAGTGTGAAATATATGTTTTAAACGGAATCAATAATAATAATAAATAAATAGGTTTCTGCACCCCTTCTTTTCCTTTAGTTTTCTTTTTCACATTTATTGATTTATTGTGAGAGTATCAACTAAAAAGCAAGCCATGCATACTACAGAAGTCATTATATATACAGTTTGAGGCAAAATTGTCTAGATTAGCTGTATAAACAAACCACAGTTTTCTATTTGCGTGCATTCCATGACAGAACCTCACTGCCATTGTTAGGTTGGGAAGAACCATAAGTGATAGTTTACCTCTGTTAAAGAAATCCTAAGCTATTTTTGTCATCTTCGCCTTCCTTTCATGTTTTTCTTCATAGTTGCCATAGCGAGTGCGGGCTAAAAAAGCAAGCCACGCTCAATAAACATTATGCACGATAAATGAATTTCAAATGTTGAGACAAAACTCTCTTCTTTATTTTCAAAGTAAGCCAGGGAAAAGCATCAGGAAACAATATAGGCCTACAAACAACATTTTTTAAAAATGATAAATTGTACAGGGTAACAACTGGCAGATTAACCACACACACACTCACACAAAAACAAAAAAATACTTGGCTCTTTCACAAAACTGTAATGCTGGTCAATGTCACATGGCCAGGTTGTGGGTTACTTAATAAACTTTTATTTAGTGTTTTCAGTCACTGAACTGAATTCATCAACTGATGGATTTGAGTTAAATAGCAGCAGTTATGGCTTTTATTGAACAATTCTTTAAACACTCTAAATCGAAGTAGTCATGGGGTCTTTATTGGCTTTGCTGATCAAAATTCAAAGGCTGTTAATATGCTAATGCATATTCCTCACCAAAAATTAAATAACATAAATACTAATATCACATATTTGTGGTGCTGCACAGCTGAAATTTGGTTCAGTCAGACAACACAAAGAAAACTGATTGCATAGCCACTAGACATTTTTATAAACCTTACAGCACAACAACATCAGGCGAATTAGCCAAGCTATAATTAACATCAACAACGATGAGATTTTACATTTGCATAGACTGTTTCCAGTCCACTTTTGCATCGAGGAAATGATACTTAATCACACACACATTGAGGGAAAGAGCAATGCTCTGTTGCTAGCTTTCTTTCTGAATCCTGAGCAGAATGCACTGTATGCTGCCTACAGTTTTTGAACAAAAAAAGCAGTCATTATCCCCACAATAAACATTTCAAACAGCAATAAGCTACAATGTTGTCACGTGTCATTGTAATATGTTATTGGCATTCAGCAGGGTTGAGGAACATTCAGAATAGAAGCATTGGATTTTTAATTGGCCATGTCCCACAGAAGTTTAATTATTTTTTGGCAATAAATCAATCAGTCCATGCATCCATCCATCCATCCATCCATCCATCCATCCATCCATCCATCCATCCATCCATCCATCCATCCATCCATCCATCCATCCACATTTACCCATTAATCAGACAATAAATCAGTCCATACATTAATCAATACATTCACTAATAAACTAGGTATACATAGTTTGCAAAGAAGTAATTTTGGCCAAATTTGCAACCTTTTAAAGTCAAAAACATTCCATCCATTTATGCTTAATAAGGTTGCAAATTTGGCCAAAATAACTTCTTTGCAAACTATGTATACCTAGTTTATTTCCAGATTCACAAAACAAATTTCTTTCTTTCTTTCTTTCTTTCTTTCTTTCTTTCTTTCTTTCTTTCTTTCTTTCTTTCTTTCTTTCTTTCTTTCTTTCTTTCTTTCTTTCTTTCTTTCTTTCTTTCTTTCTT
>CAIGQV010016645.1:21005012-21051323 GCA_903798115.1 Danio jaintianensis | reverse complement strand
AATATCTATTTTTTGGGCAATTTTACCTTAAAATGAAAAGCTGCTTAATAATTATCAATATCTTAAAAGGGCCTTTGCTTAACGTCTAGCCATCTTTAACAATAATACATTACTTAAAGGGATAGTTCACACTAAACTGACAATTCTGTCATCATTTACTCACTCTTTACTTGTTCCAAACCTGTTTGACTTTCTTTCTTCTATTAAACGCAAATGAAGACATTTTGAAGAAAGCTGAAAACCTCTAACCATTAACTTCTATAGTATTTGTTTTTCCTGAGCAACACTTTAGAATAATGGTCCATTAGTCAATGTTAGTTAATGTATTTACTAACTATATCTAAGTATAAATAATCTTGTAAAGCATTCATTAATCATAGTTCAACATTAACTAATGCAGTGTTTCTCAACTACGTTCCTGGAGGACCACCAGCCCTGTACATTTTCCATGTCTCCTTAAACAAACACACCCGATTCAGATCATCAGCTCATTAGCAGAGACTGGAAGACTGGTTGTGACAGACAAAGAAGATATCCAAAACATGCAGTGTTGGTAGTCCTCCAGGAACATGGTTGAGAAACACTGAACTAATGCAATATTAAAATCCAAAGTTTGGACTAATGCTTGTTAACATTAGTTAATGCACTGTGAGTTAACAGGAACTAATGTTATTTGACTTAAATAACATCAAATAATGTTAACAAAGTTGAATATATACCGTAATAAATGTATTACTAATTGTTTGTTCATGTTAGTAAATACATTAACTAATGGACCATTATTATATTAAAGTGTTACCTTTTCTTGCTAAGTTGATGATTACAGGTTTTGAACATTCTTCAAAATACTTATTTTGTGTTCACAGAAAAAAAAAAAAAAGAAACTCATACAGGTTACAAGTAAATTCATTCATTCATTTTCTTTTCGGCTTAGTCCCTTTATTAATCTGGGGTCGCCACAGCAGAATGAACCGCCAACTTATCCAGCATATGTTTTACGCAGCGGATGCCCTTCCAGCCGCAACCCCATCACTGGGAAACATCCACACACACATACATACACTACGGACAATTTAGCTTACCCAATTCACCTATACCGCATGTCTTTCGACCTGTGGGGGAAACCGGAGCACCCGGAGGAAACCCACGCGAACACGGGGAGAACATGCAAACTCCACACAGAAATGCCAACTGACCCAGCCGAGGCTCGAACCAGCGACCTTCTTGCTGTGAGGCGATTGTGCTACCCACTGCGCCACCGCATCGCCCGTTACAAGTAAATAGTAAACTTTAATTTTTGGGTAAATCTCTTTAATGTTTATACACAAAACAGTAATGTCAGTGCTTGGGGAAAAATAGGATCATTAATTTGAATTTCATCGTAATAGTGTATGCACTGCATATTTGATACCGATATGTGTACTAATTGTTTGTTCATGTTAGTAGATACAGTAACTAATGGACCATTATATTAAAGTGTTACATATTTCCTGCTATGGAAGTTGACGATCACGGGTTTCTAATATTCTTCAACATACTTATTTTGTAAAAAAAGAGTAAGTACAAGTAAGGTACAAGTACAAGTAAGTACAAGTACAAGTAAGTAAATAGTGAGTAAACTTTCATTTTTGGGTGAATCTCTTTGTTTATACACAAAACAGTAGTTAATGTCAATGCTTGGGGAAAAATAGGATCAGTAATTTAAATTTCATCGTAATTGTGAATGCACAGTATATTTGAATATAATATGTGATTTGTTAACAGGTTATGTGAGACTCAGCCATGTAATGACACTACTGACCTGTCTACTGCGATGGCCACAAGTGTGAAGACAGAGGCAGACACAGACATGCCTTGCACCAGACCGCTCATTTTACAGATGGTGTTAGTGAATGGCCAGCCTTGGAGAAAAGGGAAAAAACATATAATGACTGACAAGGTAAATTGTGCTCCACACAACCCCCTTAAAACAAACACACATCCACCCCCCTACACACACACAGCTTCTAGGTGGGAGAAAGCAAGCTACTGAGAAATTGCTGAACACTGGGGATGACAGAAAAAAAGGAGTGAAGAGAGTTTTCTTGTTTTATCAGCTGTTTTTTTTAACTAAACGCTTTAACTGGATTACAAGGGGAGTTAAAAAAAAAAGATGACATTTTCTCCTTGATATTTTCATAAGATGCCTCCAAAGGGTGCCTGACAGAAAAATGTAGGGCCTTTTTTTTTTTTTACCTCACAGCAGGGTCTCCCTCAAGCCTCAAAGAAACGCTTCAGCTTCTCCCCTCTTTTTAGAGGCTCTGCTTCACAGCGCTGATTTTCCTCTGACATTAAAAGATCTGTTCACTTAGTGCTAATGACTCATCGGACGTGACTCATTTCATTCAGCATATCTATACGCTGTAAAACACACTCGAAGGTGAACCATTGTGCTATTTTAGTTATTGTTCCTATTTTTTTTGGAAGATTTCATACTATAGGTTTACAAGAACCAAAGGTTAAAAGCATTTTCTTATAAACTGCAGCATCACCTTTTTCTCACAGTGTCTGAAATGGCTGTAGTAGGGTAGGTAGGGTAAGGGTGGACACATCCATAATACAGTATTGATGCATGTATTCATACTCACAATCTAGTTGTTTAGTATGTTGTTTAGATGCACTTTACTTGAAGGGGTGTTCATAAGACTTTCATGAAACCTTTATAAGCATAGTGTGGCACATGTCATGAATATGAATGAGATTGTATTATGGCAACTATTATTAAGTGACATTTTCTGAGTTTTGTCATTTTAAATGTAAAGATGACATTGTTTGTTACGACAACTTGAGATTATGAACAAATACATCACAACCTGTCTTTATCTTTGTAATGACAACTTGACATTACCGAGACAACAAAAGTTGTCATAAACATGATTGTCATGAATATTTTTCTGATCATGTTTTCAGTGGAACAAACTGTATATGTCATTAAAATGTCTCTTAAAAAGTGTCATCACTCTGTTAAATCATTTTAAACAGTGTCATCAATATTTAATGACATTTTAATGACAAATTGAGCTTGTGCCACTGTAGTTGAGGTAAAAAAAATATTAATGAATATTAATGACGGTGTTATAAAATTCATGACATATTTATAATGGCTTCATGACAATCATGTTTATGGCAGATTTATGACAAGTTTTGTTGTCTTGGAAATGGTAAGTTGTCATTGCAAATACAAAAACAGGTTATGATGTATTTGTTTATGTCAAGTTGTCATAACAAACAATGTCATCTTAAAATGTCATAACTGAGTGAATGACACTAATGACAGTTGTTATTAACATGCATAAAATCTCATTCACATTCATGACATGTGTCGTGTCATGATTATAAAGGTTTAATGACATGGCACAAGGTTTAATGGCTTATGAACACCCCTTCAAGTAAAGTGTTACCAATACTTTTAAAATAATATAAAAATTGCAGTTATATTAAAAGAAATCATAGTTTTTGTGCCTCACTTTCAGATGTTATCAGACCTGTTTAATGTCTGTCCTTAAACACCCCTGATATATTTAACTGTCCTATGTCACATGACTGTGATGCATGCAGCTGAGCCTTTACTCTTTTCAAATATTTCCCAAGTGCTGTTTAACTAAAAGATTTTTAAAACGCAATTTTAAACATAATAGTTTTAATAACTAAAGGCTCGGTTAATTAGGTAAACTAGGCGAGCTAGGCTAATTAGGCAAGTCATTGGACAACAATGGTTTGTTTTGCAGCCAATCAAAAAAAAAATAATTTACATTTTATTATTCCAGCCGAACTAAAAGATATAAGAAAAAAATAAATAATAATAATAATAGGAAATACTGTGAAAAATATCCTTGCTCTGTTAAGCATTACTTGGGAATCATCTCCCCTCATTTATCATTAAATGTCATTAAATATTAATGACACTGTTCAATTTTTTTTTAAAGATTTAACAGACAAATGACACTTTTAATGAGACTTTTTAATGATAAATACAGTTTGTTCCACTAAAAACATGATCAGAAAAATATTTATCATAATTAAAAAAAATAAACATCACTTGTGAATCATCTGAAAAAGAATAAACATTTCACAGGAGGGTTGATAATTTTGTCTTCAACTGTATGTAACAGAAAACCCATAATAAATGTACTTGTTTAAAAAAAATCCATGTTAATTTTGGACTGGGCTGCTGCCATTATTTTAGGTTGATGTCAAATGGTTGCTCTCGGTGAGGTACTGGCAACATGTGTTGCTATTTTTTTTTATATCAGCATTTCTCAGAATGCAAAATACTGATATGATGCCAAATTCTGCGGCTTTCTGTGGTACTTTTCAGTTGGAGGGCAACAAGAGAAGCAATGCAAGTCTTCACTACCATCAATTTTCCCCACAAGGAGTCTAAACGCCCCCAGATATCGACTGAAATCTGTGCTGAGAAATAGCAGAGACAAGAAATGCTAAACACTCTGACACTTGTCAAAATCCATCTGGGTGGCTGCATCAGTCATAACTGGGGGGAAAAAAGTGTACACTGACTGCTGTGAAACTGATGAATTGCCATGACTCCTTGCGAATAACCTTGAACTTTCTCCTTCAGTGGCATTTTGACAGCACTTAGAAAAAATAATTAGACTTCAAGTTCATTTTATGAACACTAACATCTATGTTCTAGAAATACAGTGCAGATTATCATCCATTGACTAGTCTCACTCATACCTTTCTGGCCGCACTCAGTTCATTCAACTCAAAACCTTCAGATCACAGTCCTCTCCAGTTATTACAGGCATTCCCCAGGGCTCTGTCCTGGGGCCCCTTCTTTTTAAAATCTATCTCCTTCCATTTGCCAACATTTTTCGTAAATTCAATATCCACTTCCACTGCTATGTGGATGACACCCAACTCTACCTCTCTAGCAAACCCAACTCCAACTGCATTTCTGAAATAAAATGCTGGTTCACTACAAACATCTTAAAACTTAAAAATGATAAAACAGAAATTCTTCTTGTTGGCACCAAATCTACACTTTCTAAATCTGACACCATTTCCCTTACTATACATGGCTCTCAGGTTAAGAGTTTGGGTGTCATCCTCGACAGCTCACGCTCTTTCCCTTCTCATATTAATAACATAACCCGATCTGCATATTTTCATCTCCATAACATTAATTGTTTTCGCTCCTCTCTCATCACTCACTCCACCTCTATCCTCGTTCATAGCCTTGTCACTTCAAGCATATATTATTGCAATTGTCTCCTTTATGGTCTTCCTCAGAAATCTCTCCTTAAGTTTCAACTGGTCCAGAACTCAGCTGCTCGCATCATCACCAAAACTCCTTCTTTTCACCATATCACCCCCAATCTTACAAGATCTGCACTGGCTTTCAATCAAAACTAGAGTCGAATACAAAAGTCCTCCTTCGTACAATACATTCAAGGCCATCCATAACCTCGCTGCACCTTATTTATCTGATCTCCTCCACATGACCACTCATTCCTGCTCCCTTAGATCCTCCTCTATCCAGCTCACTGTGGGGAGCAGAGCTACTGAAACTCTGGAATTTTCTTCCTCCTGACATCTGCAACATTGACTCTCTCCCTCTGTTCAAATTCAGACTTAAAACTCATCTGTTCAAAATAACATACTCTTTATAACTGCATTATTCCTTCATGTATTTTGGTCTTTGTATTTTATCATCTTCTCTATTTTATACTGTTGGTTTATTGTTTTTTTAATTGTATATACAGTTGAAATCAAAATTATTAGCCCTCCTGTGAATTTTTTTTTTCTTTTAAAAATATTTCCCAAATGATGTTTAACTGAGCAAGGAATTTTTCACAGTATTTTCTATAATATTTTTTCTTATTTGTTTTATTTAGACTAGAATAAAAGCAGTTTGTAATTTTTTTAAACCATGTTAAGGTCAATATTATTATCCCCCTTAAGCAATATTTGTTTTCGATTGTCTACAGAACAAACCATCGTTATACAATGATTTGCCTAATTACCCTAACTTGCCTAATTAACCTAGTTAAGCCTTTAAATTGCACTTTAAGCTGAATACTAGTATCTTAAAAAATATCTAGTAAAATAAATCAGCTAATAGAAATTATTTATTCAAACTATTATGTTTAGAAATGTGTTGAAAAAATCTTCTCTCCGTTAAACAGAAATCGAAAATAAATATATATATATATATATTTTTATATAATTCAGGAGGGATAATAATTTTGACTTCAACCGTATATGTTCTACAGTAACCTTGAGTTTCTTGAAAGGCACTTAAAAAAATATATAAAAAATGTATATATAATAAATATATATAGTATTATTATTATTATTATTATTATAAGTATACTTGTACCTTTACTACTTGATTACCACTTGGGAGTAAATTAGCCCACTTCTTTTTAGTATATAAACATTTTTAGTCTACTACAAGTGTAACAGTAGTGTAACCTTAAGTACACAAGTAGTCCTCAATTAGGTTTATGGTTTGCACTGCAAGTGAACTCATGAGTAAACTAGTTGTTGTAATACTTTTTGTACATGATTAGGCCCAATCCCAATTCAATTTTTTTTACTCCTACCCTTGAGAGTGTGAAGGGAAAGGGCTTCAAATTTTACCCCTAAGAAATGGGACAGCACTACAACACTTGCACACATCATCGTATGTCGTCACAAGCTCTTACTTCATATGAGATCGACGATGGCGACTGCTGTAGTTATTCCAGTTGCGTTATTTTTTGGTATTTATCTTCAGGAAATCACTGTAGGCAACGATATCATGTTATCATAACGATATAATGTGGCAATAAGCTCATAACAGTACTGTGTATTTACACTGTGGCCATATTCATCTATGTAAACACACGAAAACAACATTAACATTATAGCAGACAGTGTAAAAAGCAAATTCCCAGCCACTGGACTTTTCTGACAGAGTATTCGAGTGTCACTGAGTGACAGATGTGAAAGTATGTTGTAGGAGTACTATACAGGAGTTATTATTATGGATTATAGATAAGATATAGATTTGAATGTTTTAATGTATTAAAACATATGCTTGTTTGTTGTAAAAATTCTTAATAATGCCAAAAAATACTAATTTGTGCATCTCCTGACTCGCATCTGCAGCCATGTTGCCATTGTAGCTGGTGTATTCTGGGTTTCGAGTGTGGTCCTGGAAAATCTCTGTTTCAAGGGCTATCTAACCCTTCCCCTTAGCCCTACACCTTTAAGCTAAAGACAATTGGGACACCCCTTGCCCTTCACGTGAATGCGCAAAATGAAGGGTAGGGATAAGGGGAAGGGCTAAGACGGAGAATTGGGATTGGGCCTTAGTTTTTGAAAGAACGCTTTGACGAATACTCCTACTAGTTTACTAATTTTATACGGCAAACATTCTTACTATACCCTTAGTTAACTAGTAGTTTTCTAGTGTCAAACTGCAAGTGTAATTAGCACATTTTCTTCACTAGAAATATTACATTATAAAAGATAAATTGTGCAATTTGAAGTTACTACTGAGCTTATTTTTACACAGAAAAAGTACATTTATGGTGTGTATTTTGAAAACATTCATACAGTAATTCATTTGTAATGTACTAACGTAATACAAATGAAGTACACTTTGAAATCACTAATCAAGCATGTAATGAACTTGCACAGGCATAGACTTGAAGTCGTTCCAATTTAGCAGATATAAAAGTACACTTAATACACTAAAATAAATGCTTTACTATAATTTAATTACAATTATAATATCAAAAAGTCAAAAATTAGTTGCTGCAAAATAGCACACTTCAAGTAAATTAATCATTAAGTATCATGACGTTTTGCATGGCTGCAATTATACTTCTACTTTTTTTCCACAAGAGAATGATTAAAAGTTAAATTACGGTATTTAAGTAGGATTTTTATTTATTTTTTTCAAGAAATTTGAGAATCACATTATTGGTTTCTGATCACATTACTGACAAAACTTGACTTATTTTTAGATAAGTCAGTGCAATTTATTTTCAGCTAAAAGAGCTTAAACAAGAAATTTGGTCCAGGATTACGCTCAAGACTTGTTTTTTAATAAAAATAAATAAATAATAGGCCACTCAATCAAAAAAAAAAAAAAAAAAAACTACAAGCCTACAACTACAATTTTGAATACGTAATTTTAAGTATATGACCAAAAAAAAGTATAATACTATAGCCTAATATATAAGACTTTTCTTTCGGTATATATCAAGTATGCTAATATGCAATTTTAAGTATATTTCTGAGAAGTACTAAAGTTACATTTTCTTATTTCTTAGTTTAATACACTGTAAAAAATTTCTGTAAAAATTACAGTGTTACTGGCAATTTTGGTTGCCAGTAATACTGTAAAATTTACAAGTGCACAGTAAATTAACAACAAAAATTGTGCTGAAGTTTTACAGCACAGTTGTAATGATTAAGTTACAGTGAACTTGTAAATAAAATTATTGGCAATTTTTACAGTATTACTGGCAAAATTTACAAGCACACTGTAAATTAACAATTACAACTCTGCTGTAGTTTTACAGAACAATTGTAATTGTTCATTTACAGTGCACTTGTAAATTTTACAATATTACTGGCAACCAAAATTGCCAGTAAAACTGTAAATTTTACAGTAATTTTCTACAGTGTAGGACACTTATAATTGAAACTTTACCATGTTTATATCTTGCCAGGACAGCATATAACCTTTCTTGTCTCTGATGTTTCTCAGTGCAGATTTGACTCAATAGCTGAAGCCTTTAGAGTCCTTGTGGAAAAAAAATATGGTTTGGTATTTGGTTAAAGTGTATGCTAATATCCAATGTCACCTGTAAGCTCTTTCAGTAGTTGTGGTCTACTAAAAGCCTTAAAGGGATCAGGGTTAAAGTAGTGAGAACAGAGATGCAGGTCTCAGTCTTTTTTTCTTGTTCTTCTTAGGAAAGCACTTACATCACCTCTCTTGTTGCTTTTTGAATGAAAATTACTACCAAAAGCCACACGATGTGGCATCTTATACAGTAAGTATTTCATATTCCGAGTTGTGATAAAAATAGCAACAGGCAGTGCCAGCAGCTCACTGAGTGCAACCTTCTGACGTCATGCACTGCACATCTAAAATAAATGTAACTGTGTGTGTGTGTGTGTGTGTGTACTGTTGTAAACCTTGCGGGACATTTTTTTGGTCCCCCTGTGGAAAAC
The DNA here is from genome assembly GCA_903798115.1 of Danio jaintianensis. Taxonomy (NCBI): domain Eukaryota; kingdom Metazoa; phylum Chordata; class Actinopteri; order Cypriniformes; family Danionidae; genus Danio; species Danio jaintianensis. The sequence continues at coordinate 21,042,089 of CAIGQV010016645.1, read as the reverse complement.
AGCTCATAAATCACACAGAATGAAGTATTTTGAATATAATATAAAAATAAAATATAAAATCATTATGTATATGGGATAAAGATAGCTGTATAAGTGTGTGTGTGTGTGTGCTTGTCTGTGTGTCTCTGTAAAGATCAGAAAATCCTAATGAACAATCAAAGTGATGTAAATAAAATGCTAATTTCAATCCAAATGCATTTTCTGCTGCTATTTTAGTGTATTTTAGTCATTTATTTTCGGCTTAGTCCCTTTATTAATCTGGGGTCGCCACAGCGGAATGACCGCCAACTTATCCAGCATATGTTTTACGCAGCGGATGCCCTTCCAGCTGCAACCCATCACTGGGAAACATCCATACACACTCATTCACACACATACACTACGGACAATTTAGCTTACCCAATTCACCTATACCACATGTCTTTGGACTTGTGGGGGAAACCGGAGCACCCGGAGGAAACCCACGCGAACACGGGGAGAACATGCAAACTCCACACAGAAACGCCAACTGACCCAGCCGAGGCTCGAACCAGCGACCTTCTTGCTGTGAGGTGATCGTGCTACCCACTGCGCCACAGTGCAGCCCGTATTTTAGTCATATTTATGTTATTAGAAGTTAATTTATTGATCGTGAATGAATTACTTTTTCAATATTGGTGCAATACTCTTTATTATATTTTAAAATGTTATTTATTTGTCTTCATTTAGCTTTGTTATTAATGGCCAATGCATGTCATAAGGATATGATTTACCCTTCAGGTACAACGATTTTATGCCTGTTATATCTGACATGTCATACAGCCTATATAACACAACACACTCTCAAGAAGCATTTACATATGTGGTTTCTACAACAACTAGATGCAATTAGACTTGTCCAGACTTGTCCCAGACCACCTACTGAAGTGGGTTTGAGCAATCAGATTCATATAATGCATTTCGAATGCAATTTACACCTGCCCTTTTCACAATTGGATAGCTATCTGAACAAGGGAAAAAAATGCAAGAAATGTCTAAGTGTAAACAGACCCACTAATGTTGCATTTTATCTCTTTATTTAGCTATTAAAAAACATACATTTAGTTTTGTTTTTAGGAACTTAGGGTCCCGTTCACTCAAAAACAATCAATATCAAATTGTTTACAATCAGCCAATGAAGACCATAGGCTTGCATTATACAAATGTGCACAAGATCTGCACTGCATCTTATACACAGGTATTATTAAAAGACACTTAGTGCTTTAATCTTGGAGCGCATTTACAGTCTAAGGCACTACTAATGTACTTCTACAATATCCAGGCCACTAATTGTGCCTAAAATTTGTGAGCATTTTTGACCTTTGTGTTTGCTGCCCTTTTTTTTTTTATATCCAAGGAAAGAAATGATCTGTAAAGCAACAAGAGAGGCTTATTGCATTGGACACTTTGTTCCGTCTTGAACAAAAGATGCAGCTTTTAGTTCGGTAGAAGAGTATAGGAGAATCTTTATATATGAATCTTTATATATGAAGAGGAAATATAAAGGCCAGTCATGAAAACTCAAACCAGACATGGGTAATCCGAGTAAATAGAGTAAAGCTCAGCAGATATATTTGTGATATATATTTTTGCATTTGAGATTTCACTTTCTCATTTATTCTCTATAAACCACTTTTTTTTATTTTTTTTTATAATTTATTCCTGTGATGGCAACTCTAAATTTTCAGCAGCCACTACTCCAGTCTCCAGTGACAAATAATCCTTCAGAAATCATTCATTTTCAAATGAGCAGTTGATTTATAAAGTTGGTGCTTGTTTAAAAAATGTGTTTTGACGATTTCAAAGATTTGAGCTCCCGGATATCAGCAGCCATTCAGCGCTCATGAGCATAAATTAAATGCAAGATCAATGTTTTCCTGAGAAGTCTGTCAGGGTTTGTTCATTTATTCTGGCCACTGTACACTAGGGGTGTAATGGTACACAGAAGTGACCGTTTGGTACAGTATGTACCTTGTTTTGGGGGTCAGAATAAGCCACAAATCCCCAGGTCTTGCTTTTTCCTGTTTATTTTGAACAGGCCGAAGTGTTTTGTCTCAATCAGCTACAGAACTGAAAAGCGTCTTGCTATACGAAAGTACAAATTAAATAATAGTAATGAAAAATAAATCTTTATAAATAAGACACCCTCAACCATTTCCTACAGTCAAAAAATTACTTTTGCTGCTTGTTCAAACTACTTATTTAAAACGAGTTGAAACAACAACTTTGTAAAAACAGTTAAGTGAACTTAATCTATTTGTGTTGGGACAACATGAAGGAATTGTGTGGAACCCTGCATTTTTACAGTGTAAAACAACAGAAAAACTATGATTGTGCATTACAGGTAAGATTCAGTAAGCTACTGCAGGTCCATCCATCTGTTAATAATGCAACAGTGGCTGCAGCTGACAACGGTTCCAGCAGACACTGCTCGCGGTGCAATCACGGGTCTTGTGCGTGTGTCTACGTAAATGCATACGATGGACGTGCGTGACCATTATACATTCGCATGCAGTGCCTCGCACATGAGAGTTGCGTTTTAAAAGAGAGAACAATTTAAAATAGCATATTGTTCTCTCTTCTGAATGCCAGAGAGATGCCAGTTGCCAACGAGAACTTCAGCAATGTGATCTCCCAGAGGAGCATCAATAGCTCATGATCATTTCAATTTTATAACAAGTGACCATCTTTAAAGCAAATGCTAGCAATGGACACTTTGGTGAGTAACATACAAAAATACAGCTCTTAATTCTCTATGAGAGTGCATGCATAGGAGTATCTTTATGCCTCAAGGGGGTCTAATGCAAGAAACCTAAAGGGCAATGTGTACTCAGCAAGAGTAAGAGTAATCGAGATTTTGTATTATTCTGAAATATTCTGCGATAATGATTGTCTGGCTGAAGTTTTACAATAACAACAAGACCACGAGAAAATCAATAACTATGAGAGGGTAGACAAAAGTGGCAGGCTTAGTAACATATAAAAGGAATTACAAGAGCAAGGGGCTCTATTTTAACAATCTAAGGGTGCTTTCACACCTAGACATTTCTTTTGGACACTGGTGCATTTGCTCCCTTAGCTCGGTTCGTTTGGACATATGTGGAACCCGCAATTGCACTCTGATCAGCGCCAAAACAATTGGTCCGAGATCACCTAAATGAGGTCATCTCGGCTTAGTTGAAACTAACTCAAGAGTGGATTTGGTTGTAGTGAGAAAGCAATATAATACAACGAACTTACAATCCAGGCTATATCACAGTGTATTATGGATATGTAATATATGGCATATATATGGTTATAATAAGAGAGAATGATGAGTAGAGATATCATTCCTAGCGGTAGAAGTGTGTTTTATGTCGAATATAAAAGTGAAAGCATGCTGTCTAACTGAACTATTAAAAAATATATGTATATAATAATATAAATTTTTTTGGTTAATTCAACTTCTGATATAGAATCGATATGTGTTTTACAATCCTTGACAATTGAAATGAGGCTATGTATGAGAAATCCTTACCTCTGATTTATATTTTGTGATGACTATGTCTGTGGGGTCACCATTCAAAATTCAAGCACACCTTTTTGCTTATAATGTCTAATTTCTCATCGTCATAAATTAAAATAATAATGTATGACAGCTGAGCGGAATCCCGAAAAATAAACCAAACTCTGACCAATGTGTGGAGGGTTTACTCGCACATGATTTGTTTGAACTATTTTGGTCCGCTTTGTCGTGTGAAAGCCAACCGCACCAAGAACAAAACTGCAACATTGTAACAATTTGTGCACATAGGGCACGTCCGAATACAGTTTTGCTATTTTAAGAACAGGAAAAATAGTCATTGCACTCAGCGCAAGGTCTAAAAGTATTTTGGGAGTGTTTTGGGCATAACATGCATTAACCTGTCAGAGTTCCATCTCCCATTCCTTTTAAGAGCGAGTTGCGGTCACACCATGGTGTATTTGCTATTCACATGGCGGACTTTGTAAGCAAAAAAACCTGAAAGCTAGATTAGTGAGGAAACGGATCACACGAGCAGACCATCTACGGCATGAGGCGAATTCCACCAAAGCCCCCCAAGGTGAAGCAGGTGTGAGATAGTGGTTCTCAACATGGGGCCGCACAGACACTACAGGGGTGGTGTGGGCCATCAGCAAAAAAAGAAATGAAGAAAGAAATGTAAACAGTCAACAGACGTATAGGATGTAGATTTGTCCGCTTTTGACCACTTTCAACAACTTCTCTGATGAGGAAGGGCTTGTGGGAGGGTATTGGCTTTCTCTGATCTTTCAATCTAACAATGCAAACGCTGGTTCAATTTCATAATTTACAAAAAAAGTAAGTAAATGCTTTACAAATAGGCTACTTTATGCATAATGGAATTATAGATCATTTATTTCCAATCAACTATTCTATATTATTTTTAACATGTATATATGCTTTTTATGCGCTTTATAAAATGTGTTTAATAAATGTTTTAGAACATCGAAAGTAATTAAATTAGGTGTCTTTTATGGGATCAAATTTCCACCCAAAGTATTGCGGTCGCCGATAGAAATGTGCAAAAGCGAAAACTAAATGCAGAATAAGAAACAACGTGGTCACGTACCGAAAGATAATGAGCGTGAATCAAAAATGAAAACACGTTTAGACAAAATCAGTTTCGTGTACTCTTGGTCAACTCCCCCTTCATCTGATTGGCTAGAGGAGCAACTGTAAATCTCGTCTAGTGGACCAATGATGATGCTGAAGCCCGCCCATGATTTAAATGAAACTCGAATTGCATCTTTTGGAAACATAAGCGCAGAATGTGGAAACTAGAACAAAGGGGAAAAGGCCGTAACCACACTAAACATTAAAATATGAGCGGAAAAACTGATTTTGTCTAAATACGTTAAATTTTTTATTCACGCTCATTTTTTTCCGGTACGCAACCTCATTGTTTCCGCTTTTGCACATTATAATTTTGGATGCAATGTCAATTTTTTGATTTACGCTTATTATTTTTCAATCCGCAACCGCGATACTTTAGGCAGGAATTTGATCCCATAGTCTTTGAATTCATATTTTATCCAGATGATCAGGAATTGGGCGACACGGTGGCTCAGTGGTTAGCACTGTCGCCTTACAGCAAGAAGGTCGCTGGTTCAAGTCCCGGCTAGGCCAGTTGGCATTTCTGTGTGGAGTTTGCATGTTCTCCCAGTGTTGGCGTAAGTTTCCTCCAGGTCCTCCTGTTTCCCCCATAGTCCAAAGACATGTGCTATAGGTGAATTGAATGAACTAAACTGGCCGTAGTGTATGTGTGTGAATAAGTGTGTATGGATGTTTCCCAGTACTGGGTTGCAGCTGGAAGGGCATCCGCTGTGTAAAACATATGCTTGATAAGTTAGTGGTTCATTCCGCTGTGGCGACCCCTGATGAATAAAGAGACAAAGTCAAGGAAAAAATGAATGAATGATCAGGAATTGATGACACGAAAAGATCAATATCATCAATGATACACAATATTATCAATGAAACACATGCAATGAGTTACAGAGTTTTGGCTTTGAATAGAATAAAATAAAATGATTAAAAACAGATTATGCACATGAAATAAAACATTCACAAAGCTGTATCTTATAAAATAAAAAAAATTAAAAAACACCAGTTTGCTGTGTATGATAGGGCCCAAGGTAGCAAAAAGCAGAAAAGATTCAGATGCAACAGATGCAGAACTTAAGGATTGTAACCTTCAGAAAATACGTTTCAAGAAGAGAATTGAATTCAGAAATATTATTAATACAGCAGAGTGAGTGTGGGAAGAGGGTTCTAGGGCTTAGATGCAACAACACTGAATGATCTGCCACCCATAGAAGAGAGAAAAAGGAAGCCAGAGGAGGCTCTGTAAAATTGGGGTGATATGAGCAGAGCGCTTGGTATGAGTAAGAATTCCAGCAGCGGAGTTTTGAATATATTGTAACATGGAAATAGAGCTGGCAGGTAAACCAGGGGAGAAGGCATTACAGTAATAAAGTTGTGATGTAATGAATCTGTGAATAACAATTTCAGTGTCTTTAATATTGATGAAGGGATGAAGCATGAGTGATGCGACGTATATGAAAGAACAGCTAATTACATTAATTACATTACGTTTTTATTGGTACTTGGTTTGATGTAGGAGCCAGCAATTTCACAGGAGAAATTAGTGGGAATATTGCTGGTGAGTGATGATGTACAAATAAAAAATGATGGTCCATGTTGAGTTTCAGAAAAAAGTAGGTTAAGCCAGTGTTTTATTTAATTCACTCAAGCAGATACTTTGTCAATTTGGGTGGGTTGAGCAGATGTACAGACACAGGGTATAGTTGGATGTCATCAGCATAAAGTGATCATGCAAACCATGACGGTGTAAAATCTGACCAAGAGGTAATATCTAAATTATAAAGAGTAATGGCCTTAGAACAGATCCCTGGGGACACCTCGCTTCAGAGAGACAGTGGGTGATTGAAAAATCCCACTGAAGAAAATATGGCTTAATATTAACAAACATAAATATATATATAAATATATATATATATATATATATATATTGTCCATTTGAGTTGAATTCATTTTATTATCATGCATGGAGAGACAGAACTATGTGGAAATATTTCATGTTTTAAGATTTTCAGTTATAAACACATCTTTTGGCATGAAAAAAAAACTTCTGTCAGGGTTTATTATTAACGCCCAGTGAAAAATAAGCAATGAAATGCCTTATTGAATATGCATTGGTTTCCCTCTTAGATGTAAAATTAATGGAAGGAGAGTATTTAAATAAATCATGCAAAGATTTGCAGTAGTCAGTTGGTATTTGTGCTATTACTCTCAGAATAGCCTGTCTTAAAGCATTTTGCACTTTACATGCAGCAATAGCTGCTGTTAGAGAGCAGGGATTTATATTAATTTATGAGGGAGGCCAGAGGCAGATGTTATCTCAACATAATGATTAACTGCATTGTTTATAATTTGTGCTGCTTATGGTTGTTTGGGGGTGATCATTATGGAAGTGAGCTGTTGTGCTGGTGTTCTTTCATTTGTACACTGTCAGTAGATCACCTGAAGAACTTTACACTCACATTGTCATTTAGTAGACTCATGCTAATTTGACCAATTATATCTTCTTTTTTTTTTTACTGCTGAAGTGTGAAATGACCAATCAATATCAGATGTATTCCAGAGGGGGTATATTACATTTCATTCAAATTATATAAATAAAAACAGCAAGAGGGAGAACCTGCTGTTTTTATGACTGTACTGCAGCCAAACAAGCAAAGATGACAGTGAAAAAAACAGAGAAATTAACTAAATATGGTTGGCAGGCTACATTAAATCAAGTAATTTCATCAGAAAGACATGCTGGTACACATTTACAAAAAATAAAAGAATAAAAAAAAAAAACAGAAACTTTGCATGTAAAATCACAAGGTAAAATCAGAATATGAGAAACACGTGAAGCATGTCATTTTGTAAGTTTTTCATGTGTTTGACGTGTTCCTCATATTTAATTTGTGATTTTAACATATGATTGCGCATGAAGCTCATGGTTTTTTTGTACTTTAACTATTTACTTTAACTCAGTTTAAAATAGCTTTTTATATATAAACACTAGGGTGTCACGGTGGCACAGCGGGTAGCACGATCACCTCACAGGAAGAAGGTCGCTGGTTCGAGCCTCGGTTGGGTCAGTTGGCATTTCTGTGTGGAGTTTGCATGTTCTCCCCGTGTTCGCGTGGGTTTCCTGCTGGTGCTCCGGTTTCCCCCACAAGTCCAAAGACATGCCGTACAGGTGAATTGGGTAAGCTAAACTGGCCGTAGTGTATGAGTGTGAATGAGTGTGTATGGATGTTTCCCAGTGATGGGTTGCAGCTGGAAGGGCATCCGCTGCGTAAAACATATACTGGATAAGTTGGCGGTTCATTCTGCTGTGATGACCGCAGATTAATAAAAGGGCCGAAAAAGAAAATGAATGAATGAATATAAACACTAGGGGCGGCACGGTGGCTCAGTGGTTAGCACTGTCGCCTCACAGCAAGAAGGTCACTGGTTTGAGTCCTGGCTGGGTCAGTTGGCATTTCTGTGTGGAGTTTGCATGTTCTCCCCGTGTTGGCGTGGGTTTCCTCTCGGTGCTCCGGTTTCCCCCAAAGTCCAAAGACTTGCGCTATAGGTGAATTGGCCCTTTATTCATCAGGTTCGCCACAGCGGAATGAACCGCCAACTTATCCAGCATATGTTTTACAAAGCAGATGCCCTTCCAGCTGCAACCCATTATTGGGAAACACCCATACACACTCATTCACTACGGCCAACGTAGCACCCAGAGGAAACCCACACAAACACGGGGAAAACATGCAAACTCCACACAGAAATGCCAACTGACCCAGCCAGGACTCGAACCAGCAACCTTTTTGCTGTGAGGCTACAGTGCTAACCACTGAGCCACCTTGTCGCCCTCAAGAAAATGTATTTAATCCAATGTATTAGTAGTTTAATTAAAAAAAATTTTTTTATATATGTTTATATTTGTTTTGTCCTCAAAAAACAAGGTTTGCTTCATTAAAATGTGCTAACGCAGCAGTGAGAAATGTCAGATTTATATAAGATCTTATGTTATTAATGTTCTGCAGAAGAAAATTAGTCCTTGGAATGACATGAGGTATAGTAATGACACATTTTGAAGCAAATTATCCTTATGAATGTTATGGAAGCGAATGACTTTATTTCTTTTGTTGCTTGATTTACAGCTGCAGGCGCTTTAAGAGGTAATGCACAGACTTAATATACTGATACACATTTGTCTTCTTTCTAAAATCTTTATGTTTGCTTATAGCATAAATTTTGAAGTCTCACCAGGAAAGGTATTTTCACTGCTTTTGCGAGTTTGTCATGAAGAGAGCATCTACAGTCAATGCACAGGCTGGTTGACTCAATGTTTTTTCTTTAAACCAAAGTGCTCGAGACATGTTTTTGTTTATGTTTATGTCTTTCATTGAAGGAAAGTTAATCGTGTGGATCAGAACAACCAAGCTACTGGAGATTTTCTGAAATTCGGAAAGTTGAAATGGCGTGTGCAGTTCTGAGCCGAATCCATTATTTACATTTGCTCTACAGAGCCAAAGTCCAATAGTGAGAGCAAACATAAGAACTGACATATTTGCTTCAGCCAGTGAATGTCAGAATAGGTCAATCTTGAGCATTAGGTGTAAATTTGGAATGGTGCTATTGAGGTGCAAGCCTCAGTGATGCAAAGGATAAGAGTGTACTGGCCGTAGGCTTCATTACTGTCTGGAGAGTTGCTCTAAAGGTGTGCTTTTTACATTTAGCCATAACTGTGGAGGTTTTATACTCAAGCAAGAGGTTGAGGCAAAAAACAGGGTTAAGATGTTGTTGTTTTTTTTCTGTCCCTCTCTTGTTGTGTTTTTGTCATTGCAGAGATGTGTACCTGTAATGAGGTTGTCCACCAGGGTTGTTGGGATGCAAAAAACGCCCACTAGAAGGTCGCTTACGGCCAGGTTAAGTATGAAGAGGTTTGTGACGGTTCTCATCCGCCGGTTCTCCAACACAATCAGACATACCAAGCCGTTTCCCACCATGCACAGCAGAAAGATGAAGAGGTAAGCCAAAGTCAGAGCGGCGGCCACAGACAGAGAGTGTTGGTAGTAGGGGTAGTAGGTGATACTGCTGTGGTTGGTAACGTTACTGTTGTTCGTGTAGGTATTTGTGAGGCTGCTGTTCATATCAAGGTTGGTGAGCTCCTGTGAAGTCTCCATTTCTCCTGGCTCATCCGCCATGCTGTCCTGGAGCTACACACGGCACCTGAGGGTGAGCAAATTGCACACACATCACAGTGGAGCTGATTCAAATCAATAATGTCAAAACAGAGAAAGAAGATGACTTTTCTGTGTAAAATGCATTTGTGTGAAGAATTTGAGCACCAGAGAGCATCAGGGCTAATGGAAATGTGCAGTCAGTTTCAGCAGCCGGACGCGTCTGATGCATGCTTTATAAATGCTTTCCGGCATCTTCAGATTGCTGAGTAGCAACAGCCCCAGCACTAATAGACTGTCAGCGCTACTTTTCTGTTCTTTTATTGGCAGAGAGTTTAAACGATGCGTGCAGAGAACATGCTGTACTAAAAGAAAATACACAGTGTAAAAAATTGGTTTGGTTTTAACAGTAAAAAAAACTGTAAAAATGGAGTAAAAATCTGTAACATTGTTAACAATAAATTTCTTTAATATTTACAGTGAATAACCATTATCAACATATAGCATTTGATTCCCGGCTTGAGATCATTTGCCAATCCTTTTGCTCTCTCTGCTCCTACACATTCATGTCTCATCCTATAAAATTAAAGGTGAAAACCCCCCAAAAAAATAATTCAAAAAACAAAATGGTAGAAACCATAAAAGAAATGTCTAAGTTTTACGATAAACTACCTTTTTCTAATACCACTGGTCTATATACAGTAGATCATTGTTTTAGCACTATTTAATTTACGGTAGTTTACTGTAAAATTTAGAAATGTCTTACAATTTCTACTGTATTTTTTAACAGTACATTTCTGGCAACCACAGTTGCAGTAGTTTACCTAGAATGTTGTCTTTATTATATAAAAGTCTACAATACTGATCGGAGTAAATGCATTTGTGTAATAGAGAGAAATCTATTATTCATTGTCCTTGTGCCAGTCTATCTTTTTTACAGGAACAGAAACATGCAGATAGTAATATAGATGTAAAACAAAGAAAATTATTTGGAGTCAGCTAAAATAAAAAAATCTGTGATCTCACAGCACAAACTGTTCTGTCTGATTGTTTCCATTGCTTTTAGACTGATGTTTTAATGAGAGCGCTAAATCAATGTTTCACGCAAGCCTGGGGCAGAGATCAAAACAATTAGACATTACAATACAACGTAGCTATTAAACCACTGAAACTGTTATTAATAATGACCAACATGAAATTTAGAGTTCAAAAAAATGTAAAGTTTTGTATGTTCTCGTAATTAAACTCTGGAGTTCTGCTGTGAATATGAGGACGATGATACCACCCACGTGGTCTCAGTTTCTGCAGCTCTGAATGACAACAGCCTGATGGAGCTGGAGTTGTATCCTGTGGTGCAAAGCTGTTGAGTTTGTGCAAGCAATAAAACCGTTGAGCAGACACGCTGAGAAGTGAGGAAGTAAAAAAAAACCTTCGTATTCTGCATCAATCTCTGCCTCGGCGAGAGCTGAAGATACATCTGTGCGATTAAGGACTCGATATACACATAATGCCACCAGTATTTTGTCCTACCTCAGAGTCAGAATAAATCAATTAATAATCATCACAGCGTGCATTGAATATGCTCTATTAATTAGAGACAATCATGACTTAATAGGATAATTGAATTGATCTGGCTTATTTAACAGAGCAAGACATGCCATTAAAACGATATTCAAATTCAGATCTGTTGATTCTTTCCATCTAGCTTTGATATATATTTTCTCTACTCATTACCTTTTTTTTTTTAAATGTGAGCAATGTAAAGAGCTCTGAGTCACTGGGTTTAAAACCTCACTGACAGCGAGGGGAAAATGTGGTCCACAGACATTATCCTTGGTCGATTTTAAATGCGGAAGTATGGCTGGATTTGCATGTCTCCTTCTTTTAATTAACAATTAAATAGGTTTCAGACCACATTCATTATTATTTTTTTTCCTCTTTAAGTGTAACCATAAACAACAGAATCATGTTTGAGGTTAGTCATACTATAGTCATAGGGTAGTCATATTTCTATTTTTAGCTCATCTTTTTCCAGACATTGTAGAGTAATGTGTTATTTACTAAATTCCTTTTATTTTAACTCAGTTACTTCCTTATCAGCTTATAAATAATATATGATGAGACAGAAAATAATTCATTTGTTGGTTAAAAAGGTCTAATGGTCAGTAATGGACTTTCAGTTTAAGTACGATGATTGTGTGTTGTACTGCTTTATGGCAATATGTCATACTGCCTACAGCAGGGGTGCCCAATCCTGTTCATGGAGATCGCTGATTCGAGCCTCGGCTGGGTCAGTTGGCATTTCTATGTGGAGTTCGCATGTTCTCCTCGTGTTCGCATGGGTTTCCTCCGGGTGCTCCAGTTTCCCCCACAAGTCCAAAGACATACGCAATAGGTGAATTGGTTAAGCTAAATTGTCCGTAGTGTATGCGTGTGAATGGGAGTGTATGGGTGTTTCCCAGTGATTGGTTGCAGCTGAAAGGGCATCTGCTGCATAAAACATATGGTTATGTGTGGATAAGTTGGCGGTTCATTCCACTGTGGTGACCCCAGATTAATAAAGGGACTAAGCTGAAAAGAAAATGAATGAATGAAACATACTTTTGTTAAATCAGTTACAAGTATTAATATTATTATTTGCTATATAATTGCAGGTTTTCTTTATTGATGAATTTCTAGTTCATGTGAGTGGAGCCTACAAACATCAGATGCATAAAATTCTGGAGATATTTGGAAAAAGCTTTGAGCTTGGCAATCCTACCATGTAAAGTTTAAGAATGTACAGGTATATACATTCAAAACATTTTTATTTCTTGTTCCTGTGCTGTATAATTGAAACGTTTTGCTAATTTTTACAGTCTGCTGGACAGGTTGAAAATGTCTTTGGCAGTCGACTGCACAGTCATCCTGTTGATTTTGCCATAAAAATTTGAGCCCGAGTCTGATGACGACACATTTGAAGAAATAGCTGTTCAACCAATCAATCAATCGCTCACATTTCCGCCGAACTTATGAACACAATGGTCAATCAAACGCATTTAGACTCATCACCACTAAAAATACAAGAGTGCAGATATGCATGAAGTATGAAGTGTCACACTAAAATAAATGTTTTGTTTAAGCAATAAATGATTCTCAGCATCATGTCGAAAACACAAACCAGCTGTGTTTGAGTGCAGATGTTGTTTGAAGACCATCGGGTGGAATTATGCACATTTCTTATGAATCTAAATAGATCAGTTATGGAAGTGACACTAGAAATGCGAATGACTTATTTTATTTCATTCATTTTCTTCTTTTAGTGCCTTTATTCATGAGGGGTCGTCACAGCGGAATGAACCGCCAACTTATCCAGTATATGTTTTACATATGCCCATCACTGGGAAACACCCATACACTCTCATTCACACACATACACTACGGACAATTTAGCTTACCCAATTCACCTATAGCGCATGTCTTTGGACTTGTGGGGGAAACCGTAGCACCCGGAGGAAACCCACACGAACACGAGGAGAACATGCAAACTCCACACAGAAATGCCAACTGACCCAGCCGAGGCTTTAACCAGCAACCTTCTTGCTGTGAGGCAGCAGCGCTACCCACTGCTCCACTCCGCCGCCATTACTTATTTTGCCAGTTCAGAATCAATTCGTTCTTTTAGGACAAAACAGCTTTTGTTGTGTACTTTGCTCTATAAAGTTTTTAAAAAGTCATTCACAAACTACATGATATTGGAAAAAAGCATAATAGGGACACTTTGAGAAGCGTATAATCATCACTTTGATATTCTAGAAACATAAAATATATCACAGTATTCTTTGAACTGCTTCCTCCTTTTCTCAAATAAGAATTGTCATATCAATTGCAAATTTACATAAGTTAATCTGCTCCAAAGCAACTGCAGCTTTTTCCACACAATCAGGCTGTGTGATGATGCATTTACAGATACGTCCAAAGTGAAATTTCTCACCGTGACAGATACACACTTTCATCACCGAGGTTGGGAAAAGAATAAAATGTCTTTTCAGAGGCAAATTAGACAAGTGGAATTCCCTTCCACAATGTCTCCCGAAACATCTCCTCTTTTCAAATACCTGCTAAAACACACTTGTTCATCTTTCCATCTTTTTTTCTACCCATAATCAGTTCAGTGCAATTTGCTAGGTAACTGAATGAACACTGATTGTTAAGGGACCTTGTTGTCTTGATACCCCTCTACACAGTTTCTATTGTGTCTAATGACCCCCTAATTTGCACGAGAAGATGTATTATGATAATTACGAACAAAAAAGCAGGTCACTTAATGGCCTTGCAGAAGTTCACTAGAAAAGGCCAGAACTGGCTGTATAAATATGTGACCCACTCTGTGAAACCCCGGCTAAAGTTGCATAATCTATTTCTGAGAAAAAGAATATCAAAGTTGTATAGCAATAAAAAATACAATACAAAAATATGCCATTTCAATTCATTGCTGTAAACGATAGATTAAATATCCAGGTGTTGATATACAGGAATCCGAGTGCTTGTCGGTTCATTCCGCTGTGACTAAGCCGAAGGATAGTGTGTGAGTGATATACAGCACTAAATTTACATTTCTAAAACTGTGCACATAAATGCCAAATTCAACGATTTTATAAACACTGCGTTTTTTTTTATTTTGAGCAAAAAAAAATTATTGGAAGTTTACTAGCTAAACACAGAGTTCAAACAGATTTTAATATCATTCTGTTAGTACATATTTGGGGCGGCAGTGGTTAGCACCAAGTCCCGACTGGGCCAGTTGGCATTTCTGTGTGGAGTTTGCATGTTCTCCCAGTGTTCGCTTGGGTTCCTCCGGGTGCTCTGGTTTCCCCCACAGTCCAAAGACATGCGCTATAAGTGTATTGAATAAACTAAATTGGCCATAGTGTGCGAGTGTGTGTATTAATGTGAGAGTGTATGGGTGTTTCTCAGTACTATGTTGTGGCTGGAAGGGCATCCACTGCATAAAAAAACATATGCGGGAATACTTGGCAGTTCATTCCGCTGTGGCGATCCCTGATAAATAAGAGACAGAGCTGAAGGAAAATTATGGAATAATACATATCTTTTCTATTAGAGACAGATAGACCTTAATATTTCCTCACATGCGCGAACATCAATTCAGTCCCTGGAACATCAGGAAAACTATGACTTTTGCCTGGTTCTGCTTTCTGTGTAGATTTTTCTGCTTCATCACCATGAATTCAAGAATGGTTGTTTTAAAGCTCAACATGTGTCAAGATTACCAGCTTATTTTAAGTTCATTCCCTGCAGGCACACAACGTCATAAGACATTCATATTAGGTTAAATTTAGGTCGTGATGTCGGGTGACCAAAATTTTATGTCTAGCCAGCATCCAAGGACAAAGTTATTTTGATGTCTAATAACGACGTCAAATGACGTTGATTTTAGGTTGTGTTGGAAAATGACCAAAATTCAACGTTGAGCCAACATCTTAAACCAGGGTCATATTGACATTAAATACTGACATTTATTTATCAAGTATGGCAACCAAAATCCAACATCTGATAGACGTCATAGTGGTAACATCCACAAAACGTCAAGCTGTAACATCATTAGATGTTGATATTTGGTTGTTTTAGGTTGCGTTGGAAAGTGACCAAAATCCAACGTCTGTCCAACGTTGGAAATTGAAGTCAGTCTGACGTTGGGTTCTGACGTCAAGAGGTTTCAAGAGTTATGAAACACGAATAAGATTAGCAGATTGTTTAACAGTTAATTTAATATAAATCTTGGTTGGACTGCCCCAAATTATGACAAAAAAATTATAAAAAAATTTTTGGAGGATGATGAACAAGACTGAATGAAGGAGGGAAGGAATTTGAAAGACAAATGTTTCTCATTAACTTTTTATGCTAAATGTACAGTAGTTAACTCGATCGTGTGTAAACAAGCAATAAAGCTTTTGCAAAAATATTACTATAGTAGTTTATAGTAAAAACGAGGCCTACTGTAGCCTATATTATAGTAGTAATATTATAACTATCATGAATTTTCATGTTATAAATATATCTCATAACTCAGAAAGCTCTTATAGATTTATTTTTTTTGATTTATCAATTGTTTTATTAGCATTTTCAACTGATGTTGTACCACCCCCAATAGTTTCATTGTTTTTCTATGCATTTTGGACCTTCATATCATACAAATTATACATATTTTACAAAACTTTAGGAACTTTCCCATAAATGTGCCATATATCACTGAAATTTGGAGAATCTTAGCTTTCATTTGGTATATGGCACATACTGTATTCAGGATAATTATGGTTCAGATGTTTTGCAGTTTTAAATATAAGATTTTTTCAGTCATTATTAAAGATATTTTAAACATAAGGTTATTTTTCATGCAATGATTTTATGTAGAAAACATAGAATCACAATAAAAATGACTTTAGTTGGGTTTTCACAAAGAGGGTCACATACTGTGTATATTATGGTAAAGTGGTCACTTGTTGTGACAACCTACCCAAAACTATTTTCTACAGTAAAATGCAATGTTATAACGAGCTTCAAAGACATTTGTACTATTTCAAGTACAGATTGATTGTAATGTTTGAAGAATGTAATCAATCATCTTAGCAAGTGGCAAAACTGTCTTGTGGCCTCTCGTCCATATTGCTTTGTGATTCATAGGAAATGCTTCAGACTTACTGGAGTTAAAGTCCAGCCAGCATATAATAAACAGCAAGAAGTCCAGAATTAATAATGCTGCACTCAAGGGAATCAAAAAAAACTAGCCAGATTGATCAAAGAATGCGCAGCAAGACACATCACAGCTTTTGGGGATTCAATACTGAAATACTGATTCTCTTATATTAGCAGGACATCAGACCTACAGCATAAAATGTCACATCCTGATTTTAGCTTCTGATGGGACTGTCAGGGGGCCACGTTGAGAAGAAAGCCTGCAGGACTAGACTCTAGGTTCCAAGGGACACACCGCTGTTTTGTCACGGCTCCCTTGGAGATCTTAGAGAAACGATTTACAAAAGCTATCTTGAAAATTACACAAACACGGGGCCAGGCATTGCAGTACACAAGTGATTGCCAAGGGTGTAGACGAGACGAGAGGGCAATGCTCAAGACATTTGTTTGTATGTTTGTTCACGGTTAATTGTTTGCCTGCTAGACAAGTGTTCCATTCAAGCGCAAATTATTTAGTCACATTTTTTTGGCCATGTTTTGTTACAAAGCAAACAAATAAAGCTGTAAATATAGCTTTAGATTAAACTCATTCGACTTTCACTCATCTTCAGAACAAATATAAAAATATTTTCATCAAATCTGAGAGAAACAGATCAAAGAATAAATACATATGTGACCCTGGATCGCAAAACCAGTCATAGGTGTAACTTTTTTAATTCTTTGAAATTTTTGAGATTTATATATAACATGTAAGCTTAATAAATAAACTACATTATACATTATAATAATTATAATAATTCCTTACATTTATATAGCGCTTTTCTATACACTCAAAGCGCTTTACACATTGGGGGAATCTCCTCATCCACCACCAGTCTGCAGCATCCACCTGGATGACGCGACGGCAGCCATATTGCGCCAGACCGCACACCACACACCAGCTGATTGGTGGAGAGGAGACAGAGTGATGAAGCCAATTATGATATGGGGATGGTTAGGAGGCCATGATGGACAGAGGCCAGTGGGCAAATTTGGCCAGGATGCCGGGGTTAAACCCCTACTCTTTTTCGAAGGACATCCTGGGATTTCTAATGACCACAGAGAGTCAGGACCTCGGTTTAACGTCTCATCCGAAAGACGGCGCTCACTGAGCAGTATAGAGTCCCCATCAATGTACTGGGGCGTTAGGACCCACACAGACCACAGGTTGAGGGCCCCCTGCTGGTCTCACTAACACCACTTCCGGCAGCAACCTAGCTTTCCCATGTGGTCTCCCATCCAGGTACTGACCGGGCGCAGCCCTGCTTAGCTTCAGTGGGCAACCATGTGAGAGTTGCAGAGAGCTAGCTGCCAAATACATTGATGTACGGTTTAGGATATTTGGCAGAGATACAACTATTTGAACATTTGGAATCTGAGGGTTAAATAAAATCTAAATATTGTGAAAATCACCTTTTAAAGTTGTCTAAATTCCATTTTTAGCAATGCATATTACTAATAAAATAATCAATTTTGATAGATTTACAGAACATTAATTTATTCGTTTTCCTTTGGTTTAGTCCCTTATTTATCAGGGGTCGCCACAGTGGAATGAACCACCAACTATTCAGGCATATGTTTTATGCAGTGGATGCCCAGTACTGAGAAACACCCATACACTCTCACATTCACACACATACACTACGGACAATTTAGTTTATTCAATTCACCTGTGCTTCATGTCTTTGGACTGTGGGGGAAACCGGAGCACACGGAGGAAACCCACGCCAACACGGAGAGAACATGCAAACTCCACACAGAAATGCCAACTGACCCAGTCAGGACTCGAACCAGCGACCCTTCTTGCTGTGAGGCGACAGTGCTAACCACTGAGCCACCTCAAGAAAGTTTATTTAATCCGTATATAGTATATGGCACCTTTAAATATGCAAATTTCAAACTATTTTGGAATTTGGTTAAGATGGGCTGGACTTTCTTTAACTCTGGAGTTGCCCGTGGTGAAAGGCGACAGGCTGTTATGGGCTTGTTTATAACTCCTTAGCGCAGCCACCATGTGTAGGAGATTTCCCCAGTGAATGAGAGGGTCGACTCCCTTCAGATCAGGCAGGTCAAACAACAGTGCAGAGTACCCAGCATTCTTGGAGTCCTTAGCAGGGGTGATGGAAAATGCACAAGTTTAGCACAAGTTTAATTTGCATATTTGGATAGAAACATAGCTATTGAGGAGACCATGCTCTTCACCTCCATTATCTATGTGCCATGAGAAGCAGTGTATTTAAAGTCAGGCTGTGGAACTCTCTACGGACCAGCTTCTATACTCTCATTAGGGTGATAAAGGGTTTGTGGGATTTTGCCCAACCAATCCACATGTGCTTCGTAGACTCGGAGAAGGCATTCTGTGGGGGTGCTCTGAGGAATGGGGTCTCAGGTGCTCTGTTAAGGGCTCTGTATGAATGGAGCAGGAATTTGGTTCACATTGACAGCAATAAGTCAGACTTGTTCCTGGTGTAAGTTGCATAGCTGCCCTCTCTGGTGGGGATTAGAATTGCCACCTCCAATTCAAGGCCATGCTTCTTGACTGGAAAAGTGTGGCTTGCCATCTCCAGGTTTGAGTAGAGTCCTTGCCCCAGGTGGAGGAGTTCAAGTATCTTCGAGTATTACATTACAGTTTACATTTAGTTATTTAGCAGATGCTTTTATCCAAAGCGACTTACAAATGAGGATAATAGAAGCACTTCACTTGAGCACTTGAGGATAGAACATGAGATTAAAAGACAAATCTGTGCAGCGGCAGCAGAAATGTGCTCAATATACCAGTCTGTTGAGCCAAAAGGCAAAGCTCTCGATTTACAGCTCAATCTATGTTCCTACTCTCACCAACTGTATGGTCATAAGGGAAAGGACAAGATCTCAGATACAATTGGCCGAAATGAGCTTCCTTCGAAGGGTGGCAGGGTGTACCCTTAGAAATAGGGTGAGGGGCTGTCACATGGAAAGAGATTGGAGTAAAGCCACTGCTGGAAGACCACATTGAGAAAAAAACAATTGAGGAGGCATCTGTTTCTACCTGGGGAGATGGTCCAGGATTGTCCACCTGGAGGACCTAGGAGACACTGGAGGGACTATGGGAGCTTCTCAATTCTTATTTGTGCATCCTCGTTTCTTGTCCTTGCGTCCCTTCCTCGCGTCTCAGTTCCACTACTTCAGGATTCAAGGGAAGGATGCAAGGAAAAGAGTTGAATGAAATTCAATGATATATCCTCTATTTCTCTAGCATCATTTGTCATTTAATGCAGGAGTTTTCACCTATTATAATAATACCTAATAGCACCTATTAAGGAGGGCGCGAGAATTAATTAAGGGGGGCACTCGAGTAAATTATGATGACATTTTTTATGCATTCACTAGAGTGAATCTGATTAACATTAATTCCACAGCTAACTATCAGGCACCTGTAGAGTTAATGCGTTCTAGTAAAATATATACAAATAAAATAGACCGGGTGCTTTTTAAAATGAATGACGGTGAATGAAAGTAAAACCGGTGAGCCGTCTGACAAAAAATTGCCCATCTGAATCAAATCAGCAGGATGCCCTTCTGGATCTTTCACTTACTTTGAAGACCCTACTGACTACGTTTACATGGACATCAGTAATCTAGTTATTTGCCTTAATCTGAATAAGACAATAATATAATTAATGTGTTTACTTGAAGTGCTTTTTGAATGTTGCGTCACCAGGCTGTCCACGTTTCCTGCAGAGTTTCATGTAATTTTGGGTGTTTCATCTTAAATTTTTCGACTTTAACTACAGTTCGGCAGTTTCGCTTTCACTCATGAACATTTCATTCATGCCCCCGTGACAAACTGGGGTATTGGACGCAAGTAAAGAGTAAGGACTGGTGGAAGAGTGTTGTTTTAATGGAATGTAATACTGCACGCCGAATGGAAAGAAAAAAACTTCCGCATTTTGCAATGTGTGTGTCTGTGGTCCTTTACTAACAGCCGTGTGTGTGGATCTTGTCGCAAAATCTGTCAAAAAGTCCTACATGACGGTAATAGTTTGATTGCGGTGTTTACTTCAATAATGCCACTAATATATGCATATTCCACGTCTTAATTCCATTTCTGTTTAGTTCAATTATGACTTCGGATTAAGGTAATCAAAAATCACTGTTTACATGGTAGACTCTTAATCAGAGTATTGTCTTAATCGTATTAAAATTGTATTAAAGTATTGGTGTCCATGTAAACGTACTCAATGTTTGACTCAACCACACCGTCAGGGCTCTGCAAACTTGGCTTTGCGAAGCAGCATTTTCTGTATGTACGTACATCAAAAGCAAGTAGGCTATGGCTCACGCTTATTGACAGTGGAAGATGATTTACGGTTAGTCGTATCAGGAATCCAACCACGCATTAGCATGTTGTCCTCACAGAAACAGGCTTAGCCATCACACTGAATCAGGTAAGCTATATATTTATATTTCAATGTAATTAATGCTATGCACTTAAAACGCAGCAAGTAATATGTGAATGATGTTTGCACATGCATGATAATTTTGCACGAGTGAAATTGGACAAACTTGGGGGGGGGGGGCTGTGTCCTAAAAGGTTGAAAACCCCTGATTCAATGAATACGGTACATCACTAATTTTGCATGTCCAGATACTTGAATATTACAGATAATCATTTACATTGTAATAGTTTCAACCTTCACAAAACACCACATTTGTCTTAATTTTATTTTACTTGTGATTATGAATTATTCCTTGTTATTAACAGCTTTTTAATTGTGATTAAAAGTATGTTGCATCAAAGTTAAAGAAACTGTGAAAACAAACCACATTTACAATAAATTCATGCTTAATATTACTTGATTTTCCAACTGAAGTAAGTGATTAATGGCACCGACGTGGAGGAGAATTTACATATGGGTCACATTTAGTCAATAAAACACTTCTGCAAAGGATCGACTGGTGTTTCCTCGCTCATGCCTTCTCAGGAAGCTTCCTCTCTCTTTGATCCTCGCCTCCTCATGGTGCAATTAGAGGATTGAGATGCCCTACAAGATGATTGAGCTCGATTGGTTTCCGGGTCATAGGATATATTGAGAAGCACCCTATGTCTCTCAGCTTGGAAATCAGCCTGGAAATGCCTTGGGATCCCTTCTGGTGGAGCTGGAGGAAGTGTCTAATAAAAAGGGAAGTCAACAATGGATGGACAGATGGTTGACTGTCCTTGTGCTGCCATAGTGCCTTTTCCTATTTCTAGAAGTGTAAAAGCTCCACTCACCATTTGATTGTAATTGCATGACAGAGTGACAAGAATATTTTTCAAAGCACCTTTTGTGCTCCACAAAAGAAATAACAACCAGAGGGTGAGTAAAAGGTTCACTATCGAAAGAAATGCTTTAAATTAAACAAAATCGCTTAGTGAGGAAATTTTTTCCTCGCTAATATGCATCTCTTGACCTTAGTTCAAAGAAATGCCAACAATACAACAAAAATAAAAGTGAGATTCATGGGTTGACCCAAGCCACCTCTTATCCTCTCATGGTCAGAGCCTTTTGTGGACAACAAATTACTTGCAAATTCAATTCATTGTCTACTTTTTTTTCAGTATTATATATGATTCACGGACTGCCATGGAGTCACAAAAATGTCAGCACAGGTAAGAGGGTGAATTAATACATTTCTTTTATTATAAATCTGTTCTTTTATAAGATAATAAGTTATTTTAAACAATTTCAAACAGTCTGGGAGTTGCAACATAAAAAATGTCTTACAAATTTAACAAAGCATTTGTTTTATATAAATTACACTGCCTCCAGAGCGTAAGAGCCACTGGCATCTATTTAATTTGTTGTTGTGGTTGTTGACAGAGCCAAATGCATGTTGACATGATCTAATTCCACACATTTAAAGTCTTTTGGCACTGATCTGCTTCGACAAACTACTGCCTGTAACAGAGTTGAGCGTAGGGTTGTGTCAAAACAAATAGAAGCGATTATGATGACTGATGTTTTCTAGTGGATGGCATAGATGCACATTCAGTTTTTGATGTTGTCCACATTGTTGAGTCTAATGGCAATCATCAGAAACAAGTGAATGGTTTATTTTCAGACTGCAATGAAACACATAGGGCTCGACATTAACTCCTGTCTGCTTGGCACCAATAGCTTAGTGGTCAGGAGGCTGTCAAAGTGCAACTGCACTGCGGGCATCCTCACTTCATGTCCCAACTTGCAGACCTTCCCAGATCCCTTCAACAAAGCTTTTTCCAACTTTGCTTCCTGCCAACCACTGATGTCCTGTCACAACAAAAGCAAAACCGCCAAAAATAAATCTTGTAAAAGACATTCAGCATTTGAACAATGACTACGTTTACATGGACATCAGTAATCGAATTGCTTGCTTTAATCTGAATAAGATAATAATATGATTAAGGTGTTTACATGAGTTGCTTTTTGAATGTTCCTTTCATGATCCCGTTTTACATGTTATAGCACATAATTCGATTAACGTCATTGCGTCACCACTCTATCCACATTTCCTCTGGAGTTTGATGTAATTTCGGGTGTTTCATTTTTAAATTGTCGACTTTAAATGCAGTTTGGTACTTTCACTTTCATTCAGGAAGATTTCATGCATGCCCCCCGTGACAAATGAGATATTGAACTGCTGGAAGAGTGTAGTTTTAATGGAATTTGATATCGCACACCGTATGGGAAAAAAAACCTGTCTGTGGTCCTTCACTGACTCGGTAGGTACAGAGAGTTTTGTCAAACAGCCGTATAGACTATCCTGTCGCAAAATACGGCGAAAATACTACACAACGTAATAGTTTAATTAAGGTGTTTACATGTCTGTACTGCACTTCAATAATGCGACTAAAATCGGCATACCCTACATGTCTTTATTCGATTTCTGTTTAGTTCGATTATGACTTCAGTCGGATTAAATTAATCAAAAATCACTGTTTACATGGTAGACTCTTAATCAGGTTATTGTCTTAATCCTATTAAAATCGGATCATTGGTGTCCATGTAAACACATACTCAATGTGTTTAAGTATGGTAATCATAGTTTGAATGTAATAATTGACTACAGTCCATTGAATTATTAGAAAATAATTCACAGCAAGGTAAATATCAATTATTCGATACATACAGTACACACACATATATAGGAATATATAGTGTTTGTACTGTTGTGAACTCTTCTGGGAGCATATTAAAATAATGCAAAAAAAAAAATCCACATGATTATCACTTTAAGCAAGATTAAGTGAGCAATATTACAGGGATACTGTATTTAAATAAAGACTAAATTAAATCTGATCATACCTCAAATACTTTGATTAGTCCAAATCATGTGGATTTATCTTTAGATCTCTTTATGAATCACCAAGAGTTTTGATTGAAGCAAAATTCAATGGAGAGATTACATTTTTCATTTAAATTTCATTTTAGATTGTGTTCCAAAGAAGAGCACGTTTTGGAATGAAGTTGAGGAAATGATGACAATGACTTTTCATTCGATAATGAAAAATCAACAGTCTACTGTAATGAATCGTTCTGAAATGAAAAGTCTACATAATCTAATTATTTACAATTGTTTTACTGCACACCTAGCCACAAACTGTCCCTTACATACATCTTGTGCAAAAAAAAAAGAAGTCATATTCAACAACACAAATGATTAAATCTTCTAAGTGCTGTTCACAACATGCAGTCTCATTACCTTGACTCTGCAAATAGCAGAGGCATTTTTCGGTAGTTATTCTATGGCAATATATAGTAGTAACTTTTCAAGCCAGAAGCTCACTGGGAATTAAATTTGAAATGCTTGCAAGTGAAGAGGAGCGTAATAGATTTCAGCTGCCTCTGGATGTCTTTAAAGATTTTCAATGACCTATTTCATTCTCTGAATAATTTGAAGTGATAGCTAAAATTATTTAATCTTTTTTTTTTTTGGTAAGGAGGTGGTAAGAAGCTTGGAATTGAGGAGGTAAGAATAATGACTGGCCATATGGCTTATGTCATCACCCAAGAAGGTGATGAGCTGCATTCTCACCTACTTGTCTGTCTCTGTGTGTGTGCGTGTTTGTGTTTGTGTGTGTGTGAGAGAGAGAGAGAGAGATGACCACATTTTATGCAGGTCAGTGAATGAAAAACGAAAATGCCTTATCACATGCACTGTAAATCCCTTTACACACAATTTTCTTAACAATCAAGAATTGAATAATTGGGTGGAGATGTTTTTTTATTTTTCCCCTGATAACTAAAATTGCCATTTTTAACAAGCAGAGGCTTTTGTTATATCTGTGGGAAATGCCGACATTAAAACAGCAAACGCCAATTATCCATACAAATCTGGACACTTTTCATCCCTTGAATGCACCTGAACTCAACACAACACACAAGCTCGACAAATCCTGAAAAAAAGAGCATGTGGCCTTTTGTGGGAAGTCAATATAATTAGTATTTTATTATAATCTTGTAGAGTTTATGTGAGCTTTTAGCGAGGATCAAGTTTTGGCTGGTTAGCATGGCTTTGTTATCTCCTACCGGTACAAGTCTAGCTAACACCATCTGACAGCAAAAGCGTCTCCATTGACAGCCATTTAAAAGTGTCAATGTGTATATAAAAGAATGGTGAGAGTTCTTTGTACATGTGCTGCAATTTAAAATCGGCCTTTTAAGTTTGCACAGGCATATGGTTGTTTGAACTTTTTGAGAAAGAATAATTCATGATTTCTAGAAGCACTTTAACAAGGCATTTGTTGTTCTGTTTTGCCGTCATCTTTTTGTGTAGGTTTTTTTTTCATGTTCTTTTATTGTGACTGAATAAATATAGGCTGCACGGTGGCGCAGTGGGTAGCACGTTCGCCTCACAGCAAGAAGGTCGCTGGTTCGAGCCTCGGCTGGGTCAGTTGGCGTTTCTGTGTGGAGTTTGCATGTTCTCCCGTGTTCGCGTGGGTTTCCTCCGGGTGCTCCGCTTTCCCCCACAAGTCCAACTAGGCTAAATTGTCCGTAGTGTATGTGTGTGAATGAGTGTGTATGGATGTTTCCCAGTGATGGGTTGCAGCTGGAAGGGCATCCGCTGCGTAAAACATATGCTGGATAAGTTGGCGGTTCATTCCGCTGTGGCGACCCCAGATTAATAAAGGGACGAAACCGAAAAGAAAATGAATGAATGAATGAATATACTGTACCATACTCTTCCACATTGTTGTTCAGTCTTGATTCAAGGTTGATTCAAGTTTTGTATTCTTGGACAATGCATTTAAAATGAAGCAACAATCAATTCCTCATTGTCAAAATACTTCAAAAGGCATATAATTGTGCTTGGGAGTATGAAATATTTGACAAAATCTATTTAAATGACAAATCCACATCATGTAGTTTTCTTTTTCTGTTTGATATTGTTTTGACTGTATTATTTTTTCTCTCCTTTTCAGGATATCATCAGGATTCTCATTTCAGTGAGAAATATTGTTTAGTGCTCTTCTGAATAAAAAAAGTATGTGCAATTAATCGATATTCAATTTTAATTATGGCCTCCAATGATTATGAAAAAATTCTTATCATGTTAGATCACCACCCCCTTTCCAGCAGTCTGCATTAATTCTCCAGCAAGGCCTAATATTATGTGTAAATTAGTAAAATCATGTAACATGACCTTTTCAGCATCTTTAAATAAATCAGTCAAAAAGTATTTTAATTCATATCGCCCACTCTTAATCGTTTGAATTAAATGTGATTACAATATTAACCAACATTATTATATATAACAATATTAATCTTATAATAATATAACAATAACAATAACAATCTTTTTTCCATCATTTCTTCCCATAATACTGTACTTTTACTTTGCAAGCGGTGAATCATATTACATAATAAGTGACAAAGCTTTATGCAGTGAAATGTGCAAGTGACACTTACAGTAAGGTCAGACTGAAATGATTGAAAGACTTATTAAACTTCATCCACCTCCACTCGACAAGATTAGTCTTCAATAAATGTCAATTCATAAGAAAAGATCTGGGATAAATTCATGATGTGACCTTTGGTCTTTCTTTAAGAGCATAACATCCACCAGCATCAGGCATTACTTTCTGATCCTATTCCAAATTCAAATTGCAAACACTTTCCTGGTTTTGTTGTTGTGTTGGTGCACAAGATAAAGTGCATCAATTACAAGATCACTTTCTGCCCTGACATGGCCAAATATATTCTCACACGCACACACACATAGAATGCAAGTGTTGACTTTTAACAATGTCAACAAACACCTCAGAGAAAGGGCTTGCAGGCTGCAGAACAAATATGAATGAGGGAGTGTTTGGGGGGATGTGGGCACCAGTTTGATGTCCTTTTGTTTGTTTGTTTTTTTTTCGTCTGTTGATTTTCTTGCTCTCCTTCTGCAATTTATTGGCTTGCACTCATTGTTTCCCTCTCACTAGTCAGGACAGAGCACACATCTGATACAAATGTCCTCGGCGATGGTTTTTGTATGTTGGTTCAAGGTGTCATCATAATAATAATAGCATTAACTATAAAAACACACACTTTTTAGCTTAAGGATTTTCCAAAATGTTAAGTGTTGTCATAAAAATGCATTTTATTTTTTTTGTATAGCACCTTATGCATTGTGGATTGTGTCAAAGTAGGAAATAAATATACATTTGACACATTTATTGAATATAAAACTATCAAATAAAAATGTAAATGCTTGTTGGCTTTTAATCATAGGCTGCATATTATTGGAAAACTGACATTGCTATATTTTGTTTTCCTGCTATGTTAATTGTAATCTCACAAGATGACAACTCTACTTGGAAAGAATCGTTTTGTAGGGGAGTAAATCTGCATTTAACACATATTAAAACATATTACAAGCATGGATAAATACAACAGAACAAAACAATGCAAGTGAAATAAACAGCAGTTTCACAGTATTGAGGTACAGAAATTGAAAAATCACATGTACAGTAAAACAACACTGCATATGTAGAAATGTATTAATTATTCAATACAATTAATCTTTTTTTTATTTAAAGCTACAATCTTTAACATTTTTATAATGTCTTGTGCCTAAATGGTTTAAATTCATTTGGAATCTTATACAGTCATATGGAAATGGAAATCTTTCACTCTATTAGGGTTGAACTTTGCAATGAGGTTCCTGATTAATTATAATTCCAACTTGAAATTGCAGAACCTGCAATGTGACTATAAGGGTGCGAATTACAGGGGGGGTTGGGGGAGTCTGACACCCCTAAATAATGCTTGATTCCCCCTGAAGGACATCAAAACAAGGTGTATGGGGGGGGAGTTTGCTCTGATCTGTATCTTAAATAATATTAATAATTAAAATAATAGATAACTTCAATAGACATTTGACCACCCCTATAATGGTTCAAACCATTGTGAATGCATGTTTGCGCCAAAAATATGAATTCATTGGTTTGAAACAGGCAAATCTAGAGCACCAACAGACAAAGTGTTCGCAAAACATGTTTCTTTAAAAAGGTGTTTGTAGGTGTCTGTTAAATTAGATGCATAGTTTGTATTTTATTATACACTTGCCCGCACATGGAAGTTAAACAGTAAAATAAAAAATATGTGCAGTCTTTCGTGGTCATCAATTAATAGGTGCAGGAAAGCAAATACAAACTGTTTATTTAATATCAAAACACTGAAAACATAATAACAATTTGATTAATAAATCAGATGTCATTGAATGAAACATATAAATTTGGTTCACTGAGGCATATTACCGAACATAACTGAAAAACTTGAGCCCTAATTTGTAGACCTAAACATTGATTCATTTGACCTTTTTTTCTTTTCATAATGAAATTTCCCTGAATTTAGCTGAAAAGCCTCTAACGGTGTCCATTGTGTCACCTTACCCCCCAAAGGTCAACGTGTGCTAATTTCACTGCCACTTTCAACCTATGCACATAATTTGCTGCTCTGTAGTTTATCACTGATACATTCTGCAATGTCCTCTGCTTCAGCATTTCCACTCTGACTGATACTCATAGGATCTGCATAGCAGTCCAAGGACTCAACGCTCGGATGACACTCAGCATCTCTTATCAGCATAAAGTACCATTCTAGACCAAAAAACCTGTTTCCACTCTATTTTTCTAGGGTTTAGCACATTATTCAGAAGACCAGATGGCTGTATTATGGTGACAGTGGACCAGTCCTGTGTCATATGTTAATGCCACAATTATCTAAATAATCACAAGACAGATAACATGTTGGTTTTGATTTTTCTTTTCTCCTTGCTGTTGCCTTTTCATTTCAAACATTCAAACATCAGGCCACTTGTACAGAAGCTCTGCTGAAGTATCAGTATCTCTTTGCTGCTCTCTCTCATCTTTTGATTAGTCTGGCAGATCCTGACTGCGATATCAATTGCTTGAAATATAAATTTCATTCCTGAGATCATCTGCTTCCTCCTTCAGAATCAATTCACAGAAGCATAACTCAAGTGTATCTGGATATACCTCATTCACACCATAAACCTCATCTAATTTATATGAAAACCATTTATTCTGGCAGATTGCAACAGCATCACTTTGCACGGCAGAACATTTTCATTGAGTGAGCTCATTTGCTGTTAAAAAGCCATGCCGGGGATTGCTAGAAGGAATTTGTGTTTGTATTTTTTTGAGTTCATAATCCAATGAAAGCAAACTCGTAAGTTTTATGCTTTTCATTGTACAAAATGGTGCGTGCCGAGCTGCCTTGAAGACTGCAATGCCAATTGATGTCTTACAGTAACCCATGGAAATGGAATGCGAAACACTAATTACGGTGGTATGAGAGCTTTGTATTGTCAGTGACTCTAATGCCTGAATTAAATATTTCATAGGGCTCGCATGCTTTGCAGTCTGAGTGACAGACTGAGAGCTCTAACACAAAACTCTGTACCAAAATAATGCTTAGGGCAATGGATAAAGAGTTTAAGGGTTGCAATATTGATGTGTTCCTGCTAGATTCAATTGATTTCATTCGCACTTGAGGCACATTCCCTACAAAGATTCTAGAATATGAAAATACTTGCCCAAATGTTTCAAACTAATTGGAGCGGATCATAATAAAAATATGTTTTCTAATCTCCAATGCAAAGAGGAGTTTTTTGGAAAACGATGAAATATCTCATGTGGAGCAACTAATTGATTCATTAAATATGTAAATATGCACATATTGCAGGATACTAAATCAGACATCAGAGGAAGCTTTCTTTTAGGGAATGCTGACCTGAATAACAGATGTGTTTGCAATAATAATCAGTTTGACCAAGATTTCTACTTCTACAGGTAAGCTGATTATTGTGTTACTGTTGTGTCAACAAGCTAATTATATTTCGAAGTATTCTAAATATTAAAAGCATAGGCACTGGTCATAAACAATGCTCAGATCAAAATATTAACTATATGTAGCCTATTTACTGTAGGTGACCAGCATTAACGACTAGCAACGGCGGTTGGCCATGTAATAGGAAGTTGCAGTATACTACAAAGTACAATTTACCTGAAACGAAGCACCGCTACAACTTTTTTAATTCATGGTTAGACTGTCCTGCGCAGAGCTATCTTTAATCAATTTACAAAACCATGTCTCAACCAATTACACAGAAAGCAGATAAAACATCGTTACGATACAAACTTACCTGCAAACGAGCGCTGTACACTTTTCTGTCCTCTGCCCGTGGCTTCGCGCTGCAAGTCAATGTCTTTCGGCTACTTTTAACTGTAGCTTTAAAAACACACAATGAATATGCGGTCAATGGGCAATAAGATTCCTCGGTCTCCACTTTCAGAAATGAACTAGTGTGGCTGAGAGAGCTTGAAGGACGGCTGTTGATCACGTCTTGTTACTGGCATCTCCGATGATGCGCCCTGCGCTCCCGGTGAAGCTCTGAGTCAACAAGTAGCGCGCGCGCAGGAGAACCCTTTCAATCATATCCACAGCTTCTCTCGTCCACGCCACGTCTGCTCCCCCCACATTATGAGAGAGAGAGAGAGAGAGAGAGAGAGAGAGAGAGAGAGAGAGAGAGAGAGAGAGAGAGAGAGAGAGAGAGAGAGAGAGAGAGAGAGAGAGAGAGAGAGAGCTCTATGTCCTCTGCAAATACCGGCACTTTCCTTTAATTAACTGCGGTTTAGACACCGTCTCCTCATTCTATGTTCTGTTCTTTATCAGTTTTCTGTTATAAAAAGAATAGAAAGTGCGTGATCTTTACATATTGACTTTTTAATTTCGAAAATTCTCTCAACGACTCCTGTCTGTTATAGGCCTACTACGTTTTTGAAAAAGCAAGAGTTTTGGAGGACGCTCTCAGCCTTAGTTTATGCTCCTTTTTCCTTCCCTTGTGACAAATTTATTTAATATTTGCTTGTAAGATCCACACTTACGATTTAGAAACAAGTGAGACACCTTTTTGGTTTGCACACCTCCAAACTCGTGGATTCACTCTAATCCTGTTTTTGGTCCATCAATATTTCGTAATAAGTCCTGGCATGCTAAAGGTATTACGGATATATAGGACTTATACCATGAGAAGGGTTTCCTGTTCATTTTAGCAGGCATGCAAACAGTTCAATATTCCAAATAACAGCTTTTTATGTTATCTCCAAATTTGTGAGTTTGTGCGTAAAATGTTGCTCATTTCTGGTTGCTCGTTTGAGGCTGGCGAGGCCCACAAATTGGAAAAGGTTTATCACTCTACTACAAAAATTTTGGCCTCAATTGTTCCCACACAGATTTTATTTGGGAAATGGAAGATGAAAATTTGGAAATGATAAAATCAAGAAGGTCGCTGGTTCGAGTCCCGGCTGGGTCAGTTGGCGTTTCTGTGTGGAGTTTGCATGTTCTCCCCATGTTTGCTGGGTTTCCTCTGGGTTCCCAGGTTTCCCCCACAGTCCAAAGACATGTGGCACAGGTGAATTGAATAAGCTGTAGTGCACCCTAAATTGGTGTGTAGGGTGGTTGCGTCTGGAAGGGCATTCGCTGCGTAAAACATATGCTGGATAAGTTGGCAGTTCATTCCGCTGTGGCGACCCCTGATAAATAAAGGGACTAAGCCAAAGGAAAATGAATGATTGGGAATCAGTCCAATGCAGAATTCAAGTCCTCGTTCTGTGCATGACTTAGACTTCTGAAGTGCAAAATTGTACATTGTGTACACTGGTCAAACCTAAAGCTCTCAAAGCACTTTCAGCATATAGATCCTGCCTGTAATTGTTGAAAATGTACCCCCAGCCAATTAAGCATAGATGCTTTAGTATATAGTCTAAAGTTTAGCATATTTGTGGGACATTATTTTTTAAAACTATATCTGTTTTTTTTTTGTTTGTTTGTTTTTTGTGTTTTTTATGGGGATATATCTATCTCCCCTAGCCCACTGATTGCCATATTTGGGATTACTCCCATGTCATATAATCTACCAAAGATAGCATCTGATTGCATAGCTTTTACTGTGCTCATGGCCAAATGACAAATATTGCTTTGGTGGAAGGATAAGAAACCTCTAACTCCAACACAATGGATTTGTGATGTCCTCTTCTTCCTAAAGTTGAAAAAAACATTGACTTTCTAGAGGTACATCTAACCGGTTTAAGAAAATTTGGGTCCCATTCAGGAAATATGTCCAAGAACATGTTTTATTGTCAGATATAGACTTAATCCTTGTTCCAGCTATTTTTTCTAATAATTTTGTACTTTTCTAAGTTCAAAGTAAAGTGTATTGTGTGATACAGAGTTTTTGATAAACATAAAATTATGTTTATTATTTCATTGTATGTGCTTAAATTTATATATATATATTTTTATACTTTTTTATATAATTTCTTTGTCACTGTAATATTGCCATAAAATACACAAATAAAGTTAGAAGAAAATTAATTATTTAAAACAAATCTATTTACATTTTCATTCATAAAATGTTGCAAAAAAAAAATACAACGTAATACACCTGATGGTTTCAAATTTAAGTGCTTGTGAATTTTAATTAATTAGCCTACTCACTGTCTTTTTTTTTTATTTCCAAAAAAATGATAATAATAAAAACTGGCTCGTGAATCTTTCCAAAGATTCTGGGGGAGGGGGTGGTAAAAAAATACTTTTTTATGAATTCTATTTACTAGCCTACACTCAAAGGTTGCCTATTGAAAATGATCTGTTACATTATAATGTTGTAACATTTGGTATCATTTGGTTCATTTTTATATTCAGATTTAACGGATCTAAAAACAGAGTTAATTAAGATGAACACGTTAAGAACTCGACAATTCACATAATCAACACAATCAACAGCTACTCTATATACTCTGATACTCTCATTTTTTCACTAAAGATCTGTTCGGATCATAAAGCCATCTGCAATTATACTCTGGTTGCACTGTAGCTTGTGTATGATTGACTGAAAAGAACCCAATTGTTTCCTGGACAGCGGCTAAAAGAAACAAACTTTTGAATATACGAAGCAGCCTTCAGAATAAGCAACAAGTTAGATTTTAATGAACAACACGCACATCCATCCTCTTCATTATAAACAAACCGGCGAGCTCACATGTGATGTCACATGTTTTTCATTAAGTGGCAGGAAGCTCGTGGCCCTAACAGACATGTCGTGACTCATGATTCTCGTGACTTGAGATTGAGACTTCAATTGGATTAAAGGTAAGCAAGATGCAAATAATGTTCTGTTTTTTCTATTCTACATATTAGATGGGTTAAATGTGAGTAAATTAAATTTTTGGTTTATATTTTTGGAGCATATTTAATGGTTAAACCTGCTGGTGAAACAGCAGCTGGAGATCGTTAATCTGCACTCTATTGCTTTTCCTGCAGTTCCTGGATGTAATGTTGAATTTTAACAGCCAAACTGAATTTATGGAAGCAAATTTTTGAACTGAAATAAAATGAACTGAAAATTGCTTTTTGAATATTATACATCATATTTTTAAACAGAACTGAATATTTTGAAAGTGAATTCTAGAAGGTGAATGTGAAGTATTGAATATAAGTATGAAAATCTGAGTGGGATATTTGTAGTTGAAATATTCACAGCTTAAATATAAACAGCTATGTTAAATTTCAGCACCTAAAAAATACAAACCATGGCAATTCAAGTTAAATTGGAAGCACTTGGTAATTCTATGCATTTCTTTTTTTTCAGTCAGCGCTATTCAGCAAGCTTTTTATTTGAAATAATTTTGGCATTTATTTTGTTCCATATTTGAGTTTATCATTTAAAAATTGTAGATATTTTTGTTATAAAAGCACATAAATCTACTTTAAACACATGCATTAACACCCTGTATGTGTTTGTTTTACAATGGATTTTTGTGCTTTTGGAAGTTTAAAAAATGGGCTACACCCACACCATTAAACAGTATGGAAAAGCCAGGATAAAGTTTAAAACTACTCTGGGTTTGACAGAAGAAAGTCATATACACTGAGGATGACTTGTGGTTGAATGAATTATATGGGTTACAGTTATGTAACAACAGTGTATTCAGTCCCCTGAATTGAGCGGTAAGTAACACAAAGTAACACTTTTTGGTTTTGGCCAAATAATGAACAAAGTAATGGAGTTAGACAAACCATATTTTTTTTTACCAACAACACACAAGCCTCTCCTACAAATGAGCACTGAAGGTATGATGCAGTGCAGTATTGCCAAAAGTGCCAGCAGTAAAAATTTTACGATTTATCCCACCTGCGGGGCAAGTTGTAACAGACAGAGGGTTAGTTGTAACACATGCTTAAAAAGGCAGATTTCACACAATTAATTTAAGTGAAGTTTATTTATAAACTAATTTCGAGAGGAGCTTGTGCTTATGATTGATAGCAGCTGGTCCCGCATTAGCTAATGCATGATCCACCAATCAGATGACTCCTAAACCACTATAAATCACCAGAGTATCTTTCCTTAACCATCTTTGTCTTGAAGAATCCCCCCCCTTCCACCCCTACTCCTCCCCCTTCCTCGACAGGGCAACACGGAGGCCCAGTGGTTAGCACTGATGCCTCACAGCAAGAATGTCACTTGCTCAAGCCTTTCCCTTGACAAGTTGACATTTCTGTGTGGAGTTTGCATGTTCTCCCCGTGTTCGCGTGGGTTTTCCCCGGGCTCTCCGGTTTCCTCCCACAGACCAAAAAACATGTAACATAAGTAAATTGATCAATCAAATTGAGACCATAGACGAGTGATTAATTCAGTAATTTTCTTCATAATTATTCATAATTCGAATTCACCTTTATCAAGCAGGGGAATTCTCGAGACCTACCTGAGCTCAGAACTCCCCTCTCGCCCTGCAACGGGAGGGAGCCCCGGGCTCGAGGATCTCATGAGCTCAGGGCTCTCTCCCGGGACAGCATGCCAAACACGCTTTAATCAATCATCAGCTAAGGGCGAACTATTGAAATTCAGTTTACTTTGAATAGTAACTATATTTCCTCAGTTCTTAGCTCAATAAAAAAAAAATTCTACATAGCACTGCATGTTTATCTATTTATTTATCTGTTGGATAAACACATTTGGATTTATTTGCATTATTATACAATGCATTTATTTGCAGTATTAGCAATAAAAAAAATATATTAAAAATATTTTATATTAAAAAACATTTTATATAAAAAGTTCTCAACATTACATTCAAAATTCAAAAATTATTGTGTTAGTTTAATTGGTGTCCAACAGTGTGTGGCTTATTTGTAACACCGTTACAACTAACCCTGCGGTGTCGTGTTTTCCTCAAAACTGGCTAGCAGTGTGTTTTACATGATTCTAGAAGACAAAAATCACAACAATATAAGATTTTTTGAATACATACTTTCACAGATTTTTTTTTTATAAAAAAATATCGACTGTAATAAAAAATACTTTTATGCTGCAAAAATGGTTTCTCCTGTGTTTCTCATCCAAATTTCACCAAAATTGTTCAATAATTGGCAGGAAAACATCTGCCAACACTGTTGTGAAAACCTTGGAAGCATGCCATGGTTAACCCTGAGTTAATACCTGAAAAAAACCCTTAAAACTCCATGTTACATTTTACCCCGCGTTACTTTGTGCCCCGCGCTCCCCTAGTAAGCCTCTAATGGTGACATTCTCCCTTTGTACATGTCATCATAGTTTGAAAGCCCCGCCCATCAGTGACGATCTCTCCCTCATTAGCATAAACAGCCCTGAGTGAGAAGCAGCCATCCTCCATTAGAGTTTTCACGCTGTACCTGCTAAGCGAGTAAGAGGCATTATACATGTGAAGTTTTTGGCTTGTTTTGAATCTGCCACTAGGCTGATGCGTAGGCGTTTGTAGCTCCACCCTCTTTTGAAAATAGCACAATCTCATTTGAATTTAAAGCAACAGTCACCAAAACGGCAAAATTTGGATCAAAACCTATTGTTGGTCAGTTTAAAGGTTTATAAAACATTATTTATGAGGTATTTTGAGCTGAAACTTCACATACACACTCTAGCAAGATCAGATACTTGTTTTACAGCTTGTAAAAAGGATCATAATAGGTGCCCATTAAGTAAAATTTTAGGATATTTTAACAAAATATCTATTTAAACAAAAATGGCACCCTAATGTCTTGTCGTTGTGTTAATAATCAAGCATTGCCAGGTGTCTGATTGTGAGCATAGCACTGAACATTTAGTACTTGAAATATATTCTTAAATTCTAATATAATTAGAGAAGAGTTACTGAGTACAAAAGACACTGCAAAGAAAGCACAAATGACTTTGGTAACAATAAGAAAGCAAGCATTGTGTGCTCTGCAGACTTCAACGTGATGATTCTTTTCTGCCCTTTAATTAGACGTTTAGAAAGCTCTATATACGAGTTGAACAAGCTTTTCATCATCTATGTGCCTTCAATATTTCCTCTTTATCCACTCTTTTTTTGAATTAAATCTTATTGGATTGTATTATTAGACGTCGAAAAATCCTGTTTGGCAGAACTCTGCCAGATCAGTGATGCCCTATAGTCACAGTGTCCTTGCTTCATATTTGTGGTAGACACAATGAATCCCTCCAAATAATTCGACTTCCATCTTTCAGCAGAAAAGTTTTTTAGAAACTAATTTAAGTATGTGCATTACCTTTGCATTGGAAGCACAAAGTGTTTCTATATGGGGAGCTATAGACTTGATTTTGATTTTCACTTGTTCCGCTAGATAAAGTGTTCTGTGTGCAGTAGTTTTTGCTGACAAACTGGTACACGACTTTCACCTCTTGCTGTTCAAGACAAAGGCATCAGACTCAGCATGCAAAAAAGGTTCTTATTTCTCCTTTTGAAAGGTGAGTCAAAAGACCACTTATGAATGCTTTTTTCCTGAGTCTGTTATGCAACAGCAGCCACTCCAGAGATAAACACAGCTATCAGGCAAACTAGTTCAATTAATCAAACTTGACATGAGTAGGTGTTGGTCTGAATCAGTCTTGATTGCAGAATTATTGTGCGCAATTAAAATTTAGGGTAGTTATGACACACTCTCAGAAATAAAGGTACGCGAGCTGTCACTGGGGTGGTACCTT
>CAIGQV010016645.1:20887560-20991433 GCA_903798115.1 Danio jaintianensis | reverse complement strand
TGGGTTAAATGCAGAGCACAAATTCCAAGTATGGGACACCATACTTGACCACACTACACTTCACTTCACTTCACTTCACTTCACTAATATCCAGCTGCAGACCCGCCAGACACGTTTCAGCACACACGATCTAGGCAGGGGCGAATCATATATGGTTACGACGGATGTTAATGTTATTAACGTCTTCTCGGACCTCTTCATCAATATATTTCATATATATTGTTAATAAATAGTGTACACAATAGTAGTATACTATTTCACAAATATGGCGATCGAGATGGGCGAATGGGGAACGTGGTTTCCGATCACCATTCAATATAATATTCAATTCAATTCATTCATTTTCTTTTTAGCTTAGTCCCTTTATTAATCTGGGGTCGCCACAGCGGAATGAACCGCCAACTTATCCAGCATATGTTTTACGCAGCAGATGCCTTTCTAGCTGCAACCCATCACTGGGAAACATCCATACACACTCATACACTACGGACAATTTAGCCTACCCAATTCACCTATACCGCATGTTTTTGGACTTGTGGGGGAAACCGGAGCACCCGGAGGAAACCCACGAGAACACAGGGAGAACATGCAAACTCCACACAGAAACGCCAACTGACCCAGCTGAGGCTCGAACCAGCGACCTTCTTGCTGTGAGGCGAACGTGCTACCCACTGCGCCACCGTGCAGCCCTCAATTCAATTCATGTTTATTTATATAGCGCTTTTCACAATATAGATTGTGTCAAAGCAGCTTAACATAGTTCTAGTAATAGACTGAACAGTTTTCTATCATTCATCATATATGATCATTATTTATCTGACAGAGTCAATATAGCAGATACTCGTTTGCTGGCTTTGCTGAAACATTTTTCAGAGATATATAAACGATCTAAATTGGACAGGTTTAATGTATGTAATGAATTCATTATAATGAAGGAAATAATAGCAAGTTAATATGTATAGGTTATGATGCATCTTTATATGTAATAAAAATATTTTTACATTTAATAAATGTATATTAATTATATTATATTAATTACACTATATTAATATTTTACTCCAGCGATTGAATAGTATTTATTTGCTTAATTTTCTAATAACTTTTTTATTAATGTTTTCCCACATTAAATAATATAGTAATTTATAGGAAGTAATATATTGTTTTGTTAATTCATTATTATATCGTAATGATTATATTTAACATCTGTGCAGTTTTGGTACTCAAATTATGTAAATAAAATAATTAGTTAAAACACTTATGACGGCGACGCGGTGGCGCAGTGGGTAGCACGTTCGCCTCACAGCAAGAAGGTCGCTGGTTCGAGCCTCGGCTGGGTCAGTTGGCATTTCTGTGTGGAGTTTGCATGTTCTCCCCGTGTTCGCGTGGGTTTCCTCCGGGTGCTCCGGTTTCCCCCACAAGTCCAAAGACATGCGCTATAGGTGAATTGGGTAAGCTAAAGTTGTCCGTAGTGTATGTGTGTGAATGGGTGTGTATGGATGTTTCCCAGAGATGGGTTGCGGCTGGAAGGGCATCCGCTGCGTAAAACATATGCTGGATAAGTTGGCGGTTCATCCCGCTGTGGCGACCCCAGATTAATAAAGGGACTAAGCCGAAAAGAAAATGAATGAATGAATGAATGAACACTTATGACTTTATTCACGTATCCACATACACAAAGAAAACATAACAGACCGTCTAATTGTAGGATAAAGTGTAATAAACTAATTCAGGATCTTAATGTTGTCATAGTTAAAATCGTTTTGTAGTAAAGTATAAAAACACACAATAATGTGTCATTAAAATGAATTACAGTAGTTAAACAAGAAAAAATAAAAGAAGACTGATCCGTCATTAACCATATATGGTTCGCCCCTGCCTAGATCGTGTGTGCTGAAACGTGTGTGGGTCTGCAGCTGGATTTATCTCGGTCCATCTAACAGGCACGTGACAAGTCAGCATTTTTTCGTCTTTTGATTGGATGGTCAGACCTAGCAATCAGCATCACTGTAAATAACCTTAAGTTTTATTTTCACAGTGTTGTTATTATTGTAGATTATCAGTGCGTTTTTGAAAAAACATTCGCCAACTTTAAACGTAAAAACTGTAGTAAATTAACTGTTTTAATTAACTGTAAATTAACTGGGAAAACAAGCAGACACACTTCGGCAGTGGCGCTGTGAAAGACTCGTGAAGACAAAAAAAGCACGAGTATGGTAGGTTAATATTCTTTTCTTTTTTTTTCCTTACCTCTTTTAATCGCTGTCTGCATTGTAATCTGTGATATTTGCGAGATATAATGCCGCGTTTAGGTTTACGTAAGAATATATCAGTTTCCCCGAGTGAAACTAACTTAACTGGGCTATTCAGGCCACAGTGACGGGAGACTTGCCTGACGATGAGACTCATAGACATGGTGTATTAAAACCATTAAAACACGTACACAGTAACGTTAATACAATTTTCTTCGTCGTCTTGTACGAATTATTTTAATGTTGCTTGCTCACCTTCCTGCTAGAGAAATGTTTATTAGATGTTTGCTCTCAGGCGGAGAGACTCGTGAAGATGACTACGGGTCGAGTCAGCTTTGTTTAATAGTTAGATCAACTTTAAAATACATAATCGCTTTATTTGTTTTATACGAATGCTATATGCATGGAATAAATACGTTTGGTGTCATATATGTTGGTAAGAACAACTATATTTTGGACTATATTTGAAGTCGCTGCATTAAGATGCTACGAAGCATCAGCTGTAGTGATGTGATGCGCAGCTGTGGCCAGTTGTTGAATTGTGTAAAGGTTTTTTTGAGATAGTAATACCATTTATTCTCCTACATGAATTACTTGTTTGTGATGCAATTCCTTATTAGACTGTATTTTGTGTATTAATTATGGTTTCTATTGCCGTGTTGTCCTTATGAAGGATTAATTCATGCAGGATGACACTGAAGGCCTAGTTGTTAAATGCACTATCCACTACCCTTATCAGGGTGACTTTGATCACCATCACAGACTCAATACCAAAAACTTGTATTTAATACTACTATTCTTATATGTAATGTATCATTAATTGAACAATAATATATAATAATCAACAATGAAATGTTACAAAATAAAAGTTGCAAAATAAATCAGTTAAAAGTAGAGCATTAAAATATGAACCTTTGCCACAAACAGAAACGATTTACTCTGGATCAAATAGTAAAGATTACCCATTAATACCTAAAAAAATTAATTGTACTCTTAGTTTAAAACTTTCAAACCAACTGCACATTCCAGAAGAACAGCTGGATTGTCAAAATCCAAAAAGGATTCTGTCAAAATATTTCAAATGTTTAAAAAGTAAAAAATGTTTAAATGTATAAAACAGGCAATGTCTAGTTGAAAAAGTGTAAATCTATCCTGAGGTAGATTAGGGGCTTATTTCACGCTTTTTTTTTCCTCAATCCCAATACAATCTTTTTTTTTTCCCTTTTTATTCTAAATAAAATTCTGTAAGGCAAGGCAAGTTTATTTATATAGCACATTTCATACACAATGGTAGTTCAAAGTGCTTTACATAAACAGGAATAAAAGAGACAAGTATAAGAGAATAAAAACAAAGAATAAAAATGATTGAAAACAGATTAAAATGTGTTAAATAGGTTTTAAAAGAAAACAAAGACATAATAGTGCGATCTGTAAACTAATAGTCAGCTGAAAAAATATCTGTGCAAATTCACTGAAACTGACTAAAACGTATACATGCCAAGCAGTATGTGGAGAATGATGGAGAAAAAGACTTGGAGCTTCTGCATAAAACTTGCACTCTGTAATTATACAAAAACA
Source organism: Danio jaintianensis (assembly GCA_903798115.1). Classification (NCBI taxonomy): domain Eukaryota; kingdom Metazoa; phylum Chordata; class Actinopteri; order Cypriniformes; family Danionidae; genus Danio; species Danio jaintianensis. Next base: position 20,987,606 of record CAIGQV010016645.1, on the reverse strand, counting down.
TAAAACATATAAACCCATCTCTTTGTGGACGGGCCTAAGTTAGGGGTCTTTAAATTGGGGTCAGAGGACTCATTGGTAAATGTTAACGTTATATGACAAATAGTAAATAATTTAATTAACATAATAATAAAAAAAAACACACATTATAAAAGTAAATAAACCGTAAAGTGGAAAATAATAATAATATTTGAGACATATTAATGAATTATTTTTAAGTAAAATTTTTAAAAGAAAGGATGTCTGCAACATTGTTGCAAACAATTTATATATGTTGAATTTTAACAAACAAATTAAATTGAGTAATGTTCAGCTTAATTTGTTTGTTTAAATTTAGCCCACATAAATTGTTTACAACCACTTAAAAACATTTAGTAAATCCAAGGAATCATCTTTGAATACTTTTTGTCAGTGTATAGATGCGTTTTACATTTTAAGATGAGTCTTTCTCATGCACAAGGATGATTATATTTGGGGTTTGGTGGCACCTGTAAGATTGAAAATCCCTGGTTTAGATGTTTTACATTCAGAAGATTTCTCTTTCTATCTATTAAGGTTGTAAAAGCCAAAACATGTTCTTCATCTTGAGCAAAAGCTTTCATCTTGAACAAAGCTATTACTGTATAGGCTGTATTATTACGTTAAAAGCTAAGCTTAAAATGTCAAAAACTAAAAAACAAAACAAAAATAGTCTCTGTTTGGAACAGAAGAAGAGCATATGGGTTACATCCAGCTTCACTGGCATGAATTTCTCAATGACTTTGCTTTTTAGTAAACAAAAATGCACAACTCACATTAGTGTTTTGATAAACAGTTGGCTGAATGGTTAGTAAATAAGAACAGGGAACAAAATTGAAAATGTTAAAAAGATAATAGGGTCAGATGCCTCCAAACCTATGTGAGAAAATGAGTATGTGTGATTGTAATGAGGTTTATATAGTCATTGACAATCTAAGTACTTCAATAGCATTTCACTAGAGATTCAATGTGAAGAAATGTGCCAGACATTCACAGTGCAAGTGTTTAAAATCAATAAAATAAAATAAATAATGTTGCTTATTGCTTTTCAAGTCGGCAGATCCCTTAGGATGTTTTGTGGGATAATACTGAGCAATCTCACACAGGCTTTAATCCATGATGGCTGTTTATAATAGAAGTAGCAGCTTCAATAAGTAGCCTACTATTGAAAAGCTCTTGTAATTAGTTGTATTCATGGTATATTTCTTTATTTTAGCAATGCAATATACAGTCTAATTTAGAAGGTTTTTTTCTTTGATCCTTTTTGTCATTTCAAATACATAGACACGTTTTTTTCTGTGTTATTTTATCGTTAAATATTTAATAATTATTTTTTTAAAGGTTAAGGCTGTTTACACCTGGAGAGCAAATAGCACATTGTATTGTATATTACCTCTCAACAAGAACTTTATCTGAAATATTCATTAATTCATTTTCCTTCGGCTTAATCTCTGATTTATCAGAGGTCATCACAGCGTAATGAACTGCCAACTATTTCAGCATATGTTTTACGCAGCACAGTGGATGCCCAGTATACTGGAAAATATCTGAAATATGTCATTTGAAAGCCAATGCTGTATTGTTTACAATAACAAATGAACAAACCTTGCAAATGCAATGCAATATGCAATGAACCAAAGAGAGACATCATTATTGCAGATACCACAGATCAGCCAAAGTTTCTTGATAGCCTGCTGTCTGCCAGCAAAAAAAGGGGCACCTTGGAGAGAAATTCAACCCCTTCATTTATAATGACCTCAAGCGCATCATTTTAACGAGTTGTCCGTGTTTGAAGAACAAAAACATCAATGTCCTTGATTTTTGCTTTCAGTGCACTGACCCGAGCCCGAGTTATTCTTTAATAATTGAAAAATTGCTGTCAATCATGAAAGGGTGTAAGGCTTGTCAAATTGTTTGTGAACATAGAAATTTCACAGCGAAAACTGGTTTTTTTTTTTATTGTCACACACATGAATGAATAAAAATGAATACTTCAGTCATGCATTTTTACTAATCTATTTAAAGCAGACCAGCCAACTGATATTAAAAGCTGTATATCATTGGTAAGTTTAACAATAATAATATAAATTCAAACATTTTATAGGGCTGTTGATTGATTTATTTAGAACTGGTTGATTGTTTGGGGGTGGAAATTATTTTGGGGAAAATGTATATCTAAAGTGGTTTAAAAGGGATAGCTCAGCCAAAACTGACAATTCATCATCATTAACTCACCATTCACTTGCTCTAAAGCTGTTTGAATTTCTTACTTCTGTTGAACACAAAGGAAGATATTTTGAAGAAAGCTGGAAACCTGTAACCATTGACTTTATTTTGAAGTAAATGGTTGTTTTTCTTTCTTTTTAAAATATCTTTATTTGTGTTCCACAGAAAAAAAAACAAGGTTTTGGAACCATTTAGCTGTGAGTAAATAGCGAGTAAATTTTTATTTTTGGGTGAACTATCCCTTTAAGGTTGGCCTGACAACATTAAAGTTCCATATCAGTGCACCGCTGATTTGAGTTATTTATAAGGTTTATACAGCCTGCAAACAGCAAAAGGACCAAAACACAAATAGCCTAAACTCTTAAATTATTAAAAATGATTAAAAAGTCAGATTATAAAATGGCATTTTTGTGGGAGATATATATGTATCAAGATGGTAACAGAATAGTGGTAGAATGCAGGTGTAGCTCTTCAAAATGGATTCAGTTCACTTCAATATGAAAGTCAGTGAAAGTCACAATCCACTGTGGATCCACTTACCCAAACCAAGCAAGTTAAAAGGCGACAGTGGCAAGAAACCAAAACTCCACTTTAAACAACCTTTCAGTCAACAGAACCATTGTGAGGAACCTTTTAAAGGGATAGTTCATACAAAATTTCTGTCAACATTTACTCATCCTCCTCTTTTTCCAAACCAGTTTGAGTGTCTTTCTTCTGTTGAACACAAAGGAAGAAATACTGAAGAATGTTGGGGGGAAAAAACAACCATTGACTTCAATAGTATTTTTTGTGCTTACTATGAATGTCAATGGCTATGAATGTCATACTATGAATGTCAATTCTGAACATTCTTCAGAATAACTTGTTTTGTGTTTAACAGAAGAAAGAAATGTATAAAAGTAACTTCAGAAAATATTCAGAATATAAAGAACCTAAAAGACTCCAAATGTTGGAGCCTTTGGAGCCATTGTTGCCAATAAAGAACCTTTATTCTTTTTATGAACATTCATTCATTCATTCATTCATTTTCTTTTCGGCTTAGTCCCTTTATTAATCTGGGGTCGCCACAGCGGGATGAACCGCCAACTTATCCAGCATATGTTTTACGCAGCGGATGCCCTTCCAGCTGCAACCCATCACTGGGAAATTTTATGAACATTAAACAAGCAAATAAATATTAAATTATTAAATAAATGCAAAAGCAAATTAATACAAATAATTAAACAACATAAACTAAATTACATTATGTCTGTGATTTAATATATTACATAATCTGCACTCAAGCAGGACTGTCGGAACTCGCCCTCTAGTGGCAGCCGCGCAGAATGGATATACACACACACACACATGGGAACATGCACAGAAACGTGTTGAAAATAAACTTTCACCTAAATTTTACTAATTCTTAATAATTTGTAAAATTCACCTACATTTTTAATATCTTAATAATTGGTTACTCGCACTACATGACGATTTGGAATTAGTAACGGAAATGAGATATTGAGAAACTAACATTTATCCTACACACTAAAGGATATTTTAAGAACAATCGGATATGTTATGTTTTGAAATATATCTGAACAATGTATTAAAGGGAGAGATCACCTAAAACTGAAACTTCTGTCATCAATAATTACCCTTTACTTGTTCCAAACCTGTTTGAGTCTGAAACCTGAACATATTACCTGTAGCCATAGATTTTCATAGTATTTGTGAATGGTTACAGGTTTTCAGAATTCTGCAAAATATCATCTTTAGTGTTCCAACAGTCTGTGGTAATCTCTAAACGAAGCCAAATTGGGGGGGATGGGATATGCGGGTGGTGGTTGGGGTGATTGTATTGGAATCTGTAACAGTAAAGAGAGGGGGTGGGGGGTGATTTGCTTGGAGGGGGCGATCGGTAAGTGAAGAGGAGGGGGAGGGGGTCTTTCCATAACATGTGGGGCCTTACGCACCTTGTGTAGTCCTTGTATAGGGCAAATCTTTACTGTTTCTTCTATGACATCATTTTACGTGACATTTATTGCTATACTGAAAGCAGCAGCAGATAATTTACTTTGATTGTGGAAATAAAATAAACATAGGCTGTAGTTTGAACTGTGACAGTACAAACCACAGATATCAGACACTCAGCATTGACTTTTAATAATGTTAAAGAGGTTTAATATGTACTACGATTATAAGCCATACCACTTCATTGGAGTGCAGTGCAGTTTAAAATATATTCTTACATAAAAGACTTATTTACAACTGTCATATAATTCAATATTGCACACTATTTGCTGTACTTCAAATAGATGCAGCCTTTGCAAGCAGAAGAGACTTCTTTTAAAAACATTGATCACTTAATAATTCTTTGTCAGAACTATTTTTTTTTCCTTTTCCTTTGTAACTCCTCTGAGAAAAGACCACAGTGTTTCTATCAGATTTTCAGAATACTTCTACTACATACTACATAATAGAGAAAAAAAAAGATTTCAATAAAAAAAGGCTGCTATCAAATGTCAAAAAGTTCTATATTAACTACAAGTCATACTGTCTGTTTTACAAGAAATATCTGGGGCAACGTTTCTTTATGAAACAACTGAATGGATTCTACAAGTACAAAAACAACTTCTAAGCTACTGTTTCCTTTAATATGTAAAAAAAAAAAAAAAAAATCTGTCCTTTTCTGCCTGGCTGTTTTACAGTTCAGTGGACGCTTTGTCTGTCTTGCTCAAAGTGAGCTTTTTTTTGATTATCTTCTTTTGTTTTATTATTTTAAAAAAAAATCTTAGCAGTTTGATTCTTCTATTATCACTGAATCATACTGAGAAGATATTGGCAAAGATGAACCGTTTACTTCTCCATATCAAAGACTTGTATACATTTTGTGATTGTTCAGAGCTGATAGCTTCACAGACGAGGCCTCTGAGTATTATGTAGACAAGTTGGGCCCACGCAGTCTGCATGTTACCTTGAAACTACTGAAATAAAGCCGAATAATGAAACCCTGACTTATAAGGTAAAGAAAGTAGATCATTGAGAAGTTTTCAAAGCAACTGACATCCTCATACAGAAACAAATCTATGAAAAATTAACAGAAATTATTTAAATGAGATGTAATTTGCTTATCTTGATTTGTTTAGATGTTTCTGCATGCAGCAGAATTTGGGCCATCAGGTCTATTTTCTAGCCTGCTAGAAATCTTTCTTTTGCACACTATGATTTGAAATCTACCCTTCTTTTAAAATTGGTTCTTTGTGCTCAGGAATGGTTCTGCCCCACCATGTTGCTGTTGTCATGCCAACTTTCTACCATAAAACAGAAGCTGGCAACACTAGTCACACCTACAAGTTCTTCTGATTGGTCCACGGTCAAAGTTTAATTAATTTTATCTTTATTCACACGGCATTTAAAAAGCGAGTGTATAACAGTCAAGCACGTCTGTCAAACAATAAAAATATAAGATACTGTCTCATCTTGTACGCACATAAGTCAGTATGTGAGTAAGTGAATTGAACAGTTGTTGTCCGCTGCACCTGCTGTTATGGATGGACACAGTGCTAGCATTTTCATTGAAAGAGTTTTGAAGCTTACTGAATCTTAAATTTAATACACAATTTTTGTTTTTCGGTTGTTTTAGGAGGGCTGAGCTTAATCTTTGAAAGTTTAATACACAGTTTCCTGATTGTAAAGTTTTATTTTTCATTACTGTGTTCATTTTGTACTTTAGCGTCACAAGAAGCTCATCAGTTCTGTAGCTGATTGTGACAAAACAGTTTTGCCTGTTCAAAATAAACAGAAAAAGCAAGCACTGGAGATTTGTTGCTTACTCCAGTTGTATCGTACCCGTATCGAACGTGACCCCAAAACCAAACTACTGAATGACGCATCAAAGAGGCCCACTCACACATCGACACAGACGAAAATTTAATATCTAGCATGCTAAATATTCTGGACCAGTCAGCTGACACAACCCCACACGGGGACAGATGTAGTGATGATCTACAGCCAATGAGAGAGCAAGTCATGGGTTGACTGGGTTGATTATATCTTCTTTTGTGTTCAACAGAAGATAGAAATTCATAAAGGTTTATAATCACTCGAGTAAATCTTGAGGAAATGTTTTGTTTTTGGCTGAACTTTGAATTCCCTCTGAAGTGTTTCGATTCTCCACATTATCCTGTCCTCTCGCGTGTTTGTCTTTCATCAACGAGCAGTCTTTTGGGGGATTATAAATGTGTTTGTGACATTGTAAAGATTCAATATTCTAGAAATCACAGTATCCATATATTTTGTGTAGACTATTTTCTCAGCATGTAATCTGTATAATATACATATTTGTAGTCTAATATATACTATGACAACATCACATTCAGACATACACAGTATACAGCTAAACACAAACTAAACAGATGGTTAATATAATATTTTTACAGTAAAATTTTTCTTATTGCAAATAAACTTGTTCTGTGAATGCGTCTCGTATCTAACTCTATTGATTCAAATTATTACCTCAAATGTGACCAGTTTAAGGTGTTGGCTCCCAAAATGCAGTTTCGGGGACCTCAGGTACCAATCAATGAAGAATAGAGTACACTGATTAATCAATACACAAACACAAATGGAAAGAGAGAGAGACGTCTTGCCATGTGGGTTATGTGGACGTGAAAGGGCACAAACCATGCACATTAGTTCACATGGTAACAGAGCCCAGCTGGAATTGTGTATCAGTGGTTGTGTTGGCAGTAAAAATGTGTTCCGAACAGTCCGAACAGTTTTCTTTATTAATTATAAGATATTTCATTTCAGATATGCACTGATATTCATTTTATTTGCTTTAACAAAGAAAAAAAAAATGGAAATATGGACCAACAGATATGAACTCATACAAAAGTACCCATACAAATGTACTGACTGCTTTTTTAGCATGTTGGTGTTTAGATGCTAGAGTGTCCTGAGTGATCGTTTACAACCTCATACAAGTCTTCATCATATTTTTGTTTACCTTGGATATCACTCTGGGCTCCTTTTGAAGCAGAAGCCTTCTCACACCTTTCCCAGAAAGCTGCGTTGATAAGAAGCATCATTCATGTCTGAGAGAAAGTATATGCGCAATATGTCAGATATAATACCATGTAAGTGCCACTGATAATGGACGGGGGGGGTGGTTGGGTGGATGAGCCTTTTTATTATAGCATCTTCAAAAGGCCTTCTTAGTAAATCTGACTGCTGTGATATATTGAACAGGAAAATATTGAAAGAAAAAAAAATCCATAGGGACTTAATCAGACCAATTTGAGCAGAAGCAATTTTATCCAACTATTTGAAATGAATTACACAACATCATACGCTGAAAAGCCTTTCAAAGCACAAACATTTCTAAATAGCCAATTAAATGTGTTTTGCATTACACCCATCTTTTTAAGATTAGAAGTCCTTTGCTAAATTCTCAGTCTGAAGAAGCTGAATTCTGCTCTAAATTCAAAAGGCATGGTTGGAAGAAAAAGAAAAAAAAAAAGGCAAATAGCCCCTTTTCCTTTGGGCTTTTATTTCTGGTACTGGTCGTCAAACCAGTTTTTTTTTTTAAAGCACTCACTCTCCTGTCAGTAATTTCCAGTGTAAACAACCAATAATTGCTGTCAGAAAAAGACAGGTTTTCTGTGCAAGAGTGCTGAAGGGAGGAATCAGATCCTCCACTGTACTTTATTATGTCTCCATTAAAAATACTGTACTAACGTCTGCAGTTGAATGCCAGAAAGTTCTCTGTGACTACTATTTCAACTATGTAATACAACCCCAAATCAGAAAAAGTTGGGATAATATGGAAAACGTAAATAAAAAAAGAAAGTAGTGATTTATAAATTTACTTTGACTTGTATTACATTGCAGACAATACAACAAACATTATGTAATGTGTTTCTCATGATTTTTAGTTTATTTTCCAAATAAACACATATTGCAATTTTGGTTCTTGCAACACATTTCAAAAAAGTTGGAACTAAAGCATTTACCACTTTGTCATGTTGCCATTCTTTTTCACAACACTTAAAAGACGATTACGGAATGAAGCCACACAGTGATGAAGTGTTACAGGTGTAATTTTTCCATTCTTCCTGCAAACAAGTCTTATGGTGGGAAACGGGGTCTTCATTGTCACATTTTGTGTTTCAAAATGCACCACACATTCTCTATTGGAGACAGGTCGGGACAACGGGCAGACCAGTCAAGTACCTGTATCCTCTTCCTTCGCATCCATGACTGTAATGTTTGCAGAATGTGGTTTTGCAGCGTCTTGCTGAAATATGCATGGGCATCCCTGGAAAAGATATTGTGCTCCAAAATCTCTATGTACTTTTAAGCATTAATGGTGCCCTCACAGAAGTGCAAGTTACCACACAAGTTGACACAACCCTATACCATAACACACTCTGGCTTTTGGACTTGTTGCTGGTAACAGTCTGGATGATCCTTTTTTCCTTTGGTCCAGAGCACATGGCGTCCATTTTTCCAAAAAAATACCTGAAATACTGATTCATCTGACCACAGTTTACATTTCCACTGTATGATGGTCCATCCCAGATGCCTTCGAGCCCAAAGAAGTCAACAGCGCTTCTGGATACTGTTAACATAGGGTTCCTTTTGGCACAGTACAGTTTTAACTGGCATTTGTGGATGTAATTACGTATTGTTGGTACCTTGTCCTTTACACACTGAAATTCCTCCAGATTCCTTGAATTTTTTAATTATGTTGTGCACTGTTGAAGGTGAAATATCCAAATGTCTTCATATCTTTCTTTAAAGAACATTGTTTTTAAACATTTCAATAAATTTCTCACGTAATTGTTGTCAAACTGGCGAGCCTCGGCCCATCTTTGTACCTAAAGGACTAGACCTTTCTTGGATTGTACCAAATCATAATTACAATCACCTGTTTCAAATCACATTATTATTTAATCAATTTACCTGATTACTAGCCCTAAATTGCTCCTGTCCCAACTTTTTTTGGAATGTGTTGCAGATCTGAATGACAGGAAAGGATGTATACAGTTGAAATCAGAATTATTAAACCTTTTAGATTTTTGTTTTTCTTTTTTAAATATTTCCCAAATGATGTTTAACAGAGCAAGGAAATTTTCACAGTATGTCTGATAATATTTTTTCTTCTGGAGAAAGTCTTATTTATTTTATTTCAGCTAGAATAAAAGCAGTTTTTAATTTTTTTAAAACCATTTTAAGGTCAAAATGACCCCTTTAAGCTATATATTTTTTCGATAGTCTACAGAACAAACCATCATTATACAATAACTTGCCTTATTACCCTATCCTGCCTAGTTAACCTAATTAACCTAGTTAAGCCTTTAAATGTCACTTTAAGCTGTATAGAAGTGTCTTGAAAAATATCTAGTAAAATATAATTTACTGTCATCATGGCAAAGATAAAATAAATCAGTTATTAGAAAGGAGTTTTTAAAACTATTATGTTTAGAAATGTGTTGAAAAAATCTTCTCTCCGTTAAACAGAAATTGGGGAAACAAATAAACAGGGGGGCTAATAATTCAGGGGGTTTAATAATTCTGACTTCAACTGTATATACAAATGAAATGAAGTTGACCAGACAAAACATGAAATATTTTGTGTTCATATTGTCTGCAATGAAATTGAAGTCAAAGTCAAACTACTTTATTTTTTCGTTTCCATACTGTCCCAACTTTTTTTGATTTGGGGTTATATATCCCATCCCATACTGCTTGTTTTATGAGACAAATATTTAGAGTACAGAACTCAAATTTATGTATTTAATGTTTTAAAAAGATGATTCACCCAAAAATAAAAAAATAAAAACACATCATTTTGTTCTCCCTCATGTTGTATTTAAACCTTTATGAGTTTCTTTCTTCTGTTTAATACAAAATAAAATATTTAGAAGTTCGCTTGTTGCTGGGACCCATCGACTTTGATAGTAGGAAAATATACTATGGTAGTCAATGGGTCCCAGCTACCACCATTTTTCAAAAGATCTTTTGCGTTCAACAGAAGAAAGACAATGGAAGGGGTGAGTAAATCATGGCAGAATTTTCATTTTTGGGTGAACTTTCCCTTTAAGAGCAGAAATGGAAAGATAGCTAAATTCGAAAAGAACACTATTCATTACACAGATGAGTGAAGCTACTACGTGGTTGTGTATACTACATTTTGTCCCCGTCACATTACACGGAATGAAAGGGCCATGAATAACATAAATAAACTGGGTGAATGGTGATTTTCACAAATTAGAATATTAGTATGCATATTTGCACCTGTTAGCATCATTTGCATGCACATGCAATCTGCTTTGCTTTTATAAGCACCAAAGTCAAAGCTCTAAATGCTTCAGTCTTCGCTAAAGTACTAATATACAATTGGTGGATGAAACATGGAATCAGAAGTTGCAAAATCACCCTGATAAAACAATGTTGTCTAAGTCGAGATGCTATTAGCTAGCGAATGACACAGATGACGTAAAATACCAGTTCATGCACAAGATAGCGAAAGAAGGCAGATTTATATTTGTGGGTTCAGTGCATTGCATTAATACTGGATTGAAGTCCATGGTGTCAATGGCATGTTCAGTTTCGTCATAAATGTATTAAGCATATTTTTTAATTAAACTATTCAGTGGCTGAGATTAGCTTGGATGTAAACTCATCCGACCTTCCATTTCTCTCACTTTCTTTGACCAATAATCAGGGTTGTCACGATACTGGAATTCGATACCAATCGGTACTGAAATTTTAAAAACGTCCATTTCCTGCAAACATTTAAGCGCTATTGAGCACGTTCTTAAACAGCGCTGATTTGCCATTGTGTTCATGTACTCAACAGAAATGACTGTGATTGGCCGTGAAGGTCATCATTTCACCGAACTCACTACGGTTTACTGAGTGTAACCACAGATACAGAGACTGGAACATTTTTAAAGCCGCGATACATCAGCGGATCGCTCGTATGTCAGCTTATAGACAAACCAGCTGATCGACTTGAGTTTGAAACGCTCCAGTGTCCCTGTATCTGTGGTTACATGCAGTAAACAGCGGTGAGTTCGGTGAACCGATGACCTTCACGGCCAATCACAGTCATTTCTGTTGAGCACGTGAACACAATGGAAAATCAGCGCTGTTTAAGAACGTGCTCCACAGCGCTTAATTGTTCGCGGGAAATGGACGTTTTTAAAAGCTCAGTGCCGATTGGTATCGAATTCCAGTATCGTGACAACCCTACCAATAATACACAAATTTAGATGGTTTTGGAACTATATGAATGCTGAATGTTGCGCAAGTCAATATATAGAGGTGCACAATTCATAATGCTGTGTGACATTTTGTTCTTTCAGCAGCATCTATCATGTTACCATTTGTTGAAAGAGATTATATCATGCTTTGCTACTTGCAGCTTTAAACAGTTTCATCATGTTTGCGTTTGCCTTCTGGGATTTGGCGTGATCTTGGAAAGGATCACCAGGGAACTCATGTGCCCTTAGATTTACCACCACATATTACATTCCCCCTTTTTTATTTCGCCAATAAGTAAACGTTTTTTTTAAAAAGTGCATTTCATCGGTTAACTCTTTCCCTGCCAGCATCTTTGATGATTTTCACCTAAATTTGACAGCCCTCAGAATATTTTCGCTAGGAATATATTATAAAGAACCAACCCTCTGCTTTCAAACAAAACAAACAAAAACATTTTATTTTATCTTCATGTGTTCATGGTTTATACCCACTTAAATCCAGGTAGGTTTCATGAAAAATGTTACATTTTTTTCAAGGTAACATAAAAACACCCATCCTCTCATTTCAACGAATCAAAGTTCCCATGCAAGAACATGTTTGAGTAGGCCTACTGCCATCGCAATATTGGCTTTGAACGTGGGAAAAAAAAGTACTGCAAAAGCGTACAGGAGAGGGCGTCCGCTGCTAAACTATCAGTTAATAGAAGAATATATTAGTGCACAGCTGGGGGGTATTCCATAATTCTAGGATAATAACTTACCCTGTGCTAAACCCTGAAATATTGACTGATTAACCCAAAACCTGCTTAGTCTATGTCGTTTCCAAAACCCATGAGAAGTGTTAAAGTCAGCTTCCTAAAGGTAACCAAGTGTTAATACGCATGCATGGCACATACTGTACCTAAAGGCATTTTCAACATATCGCCAAATTCACGAGTCGCCGTGAAAAGTCAAGGTGAGGACAAAAAGCACAGCGTAAAAAGCTACGAGTTGGAGGTTTTAATGCTGGTGTACGAGGAATTCAAGCCGATTATAGTGAAAAAAAGCAATACAGCTGCATTCATTCATTTTCCTTCGGTCGCCACAGTGAAATGAACCGCCAACTATTCTGGCATATGTTTTATGCAGCGGATGCCCTTTCAGCCACAACCCAATACTGGGAAACACCCATACACACTCAATCACACACGCACTCATACACTACGGCCAATTTAGTTTATTCAATTCACCTATAGCGTATGTCTTTGGACTGTGGGGGAAACAGGAGCACTCGGAGGAAACCCACGCCAACATGGGGAGAACATGCAAACTCCACACTGAAATGCTTCTTGCTGTGAGGCGACAGTGCTAACCACTGAGCCACCATACCGCTTCAGCGGCATCAGTGAAGGAAAAAAAATATAAGATAAGAAAAAAAAATGAGAGTAAAAGCGTGAGTTTATTAAATGACACATGCTACCCTCCCCTCTTTTATTGTAATGCAAAATTCAACCTTTTGAGTTTTGACTTTTCCTCCCTCTGATTTTTTTAAGGTTACAATAATAATGTATATTGAGTACTATATATAACTTAATAAATTGTAATCCTTCTGGAGCTAGACAAATTAGTCCAAAGTCAATATTAAACACAGAACCATTCTCCTAAAAGGTAATATTTGATTAGTGGAGCTATGTATTAAACACTTATATCAAGTGAATATTCTTTCTGTCATGTAGCTAATAGAAAGAGGCCTGTCAAACTGGTGGAGACCCACCAAATACCTTTGCTCATCCATTGAGCCCACTCTGGGTGACCAGTGGTTGAATTATTCCAGAAACCACACAGTCTGTCACAGTTGCAAGTGATACAGATTGTTAGGATACCTTTAGTTGCGTTTTATACTTTTCGTTCCACTCACATGCAGTGTATGAATTGTCTGCAGTTTTCCATATTTGAATTTTGCTATTGTATCACAGAACAATATTTTATTTATTCATTTTAATTCTGCCTTTCTAGTTGGCAACAAAGGAGCTGTATAAGGTCCATCTTCAAAGACAAATAAAGTCACATGGAGATGGACTTTATACTGCTTAAAATGTAGGAGAAAACACTACGCATTAAAAAAAACTAAGGTGAGAACTAGGAAGAAAATCTGTTACATGCTGAAAGATGTATGTATAAATCAATGTAAATAATAAGAAAAAAAAACAGTTTTTTTCATTCATTTTCCTTCGGCTTATCCCCTTTATTCATCAGGGGTCACCACAGCGGAACGAACCGCCAATTTATCCAGCATATGTTTTACACAGCGGATGCCCTTCCAACTGCAACCCAGTACTGGGAAACATCCATACACATTCACACACATACACTACGGCCTATTTAGGTTAGTCAATTCACCTATTGCGCATGTCTTTGGACTGTGGGGGGAAACCGGGAGCACTCAGAGGAAACCCACGCAAACACAGGGAGAACATGCAAACTCCACAGAAAAGCCAACTGACCCAGCCGGGACTTGAACAAGCGACCTTCTTGCAGTGAGGCGACAGTGCTAACCCACCGTGTCGCCTAAAAACCATTTTATTTCACAAAATAAAAAAATGAAGTCAGTGCAAACAATTTAATCAAAAATATTTTTGACAAATCATGTCTATCTTCTATCTCTTTGGTCTGCTTGGTTCATTGAGGGTTCGTCTGGGCCGGGCTGAATCTTGTCAATAGTTCAGGGTAGGGTGTCTGACAGCTGAGGTTATCCACTTATTTAATTTTGAACTTAACTGGGTATGTCACATAACCTGCTTTCTGGAATACCCCCCCTGGAAGAATTTCTTAAATGAACTAGCAGTTGTTTGGCGAGTGATGTCAATTATTCAATAAGAAGGTCACCGTTTGATAACATTTAATGATGAGACAGATTTTAATGCACTTTAATTTTGCTGCTTGTTCAAACTACTTATTTAAAACGAGTTGAAACAACACAATTCTTAAGATTTTTTGAGGGACAACTTAATTGTTTTATGTTCAATCAAATTTTTAAAAACGATTCAGTTAACTTAATCGATTTGTGTTGGGACAACATGAAGAAATTGTGTGGAAGCCAGCATGTTTTACAGTGTGCAATTAAGTGTTAAGATGTTTTCTCTGCTTTCAGTTTGCTCTTTACTGGTTTTGAATTTTCAGATGAAAGTTTAAGCAAACATTAACGTGGCAGGTTTGTTTGCTTAAACTTTGTAATCGCTATAGGTACAGATTTAGATACATTTCATTGTAGAAACCTACGATGCAGGGATAAGGGTCACGCTAATCTGTACTACTTAAAAAATGTAATTAACCTTTAAAGAGTAAATGGCAAGAAAATAAATGAATACGAAACAGAGAGAAATGTATAAAAACATATACTGAAAACTGCTAGAAGTATGGTCATAGAGCAGTAATGAATGTTTTTCCAAGGGATTGAGTATAATTGTTTAACAACTGTTGCTGATTAGTGTGCCGTTTGTTATGACCACGCACTAACTGCTTCTTTTAGTGGTAATGATTACCGATCAACAATTTAATGAACAGGCATTTAGGTACGTTGTCAAATACACATCTGCGCGCCAATGATGTATGCGCAGAACTCTGTTGCCATCGTGTGGGCTTGTAGCAAAGTACAGCTCATTATGAGAAGGCTACTTCAGAATATACTATTTAGACAGATATAATTTTATTTTATCTTCTATGATCAAAGTTCAGCAGTGAATTCCACATCCAAAGCCAACTAAAAATACCAAACCCCCATATGTTGTGTTTTCACAATGTATTCTTTGGTTAAATGTCTGTACTAAAAAAAGAATGTCTTTAATGATTAGAAATTCACTGTACATACTGTAACAATGCAAAATGTTGTTCCCTTTGTACAACTGAAAGACTATAACCTCTGTAGGTGTTCAGCTATAGCACATTTAATTGATTGATATTTTATTTAAATTAAATTAGAAATTGCATTTAAATTAGATTTGTAATTTATTAAGTGTGTGTTAGTGTACATGTAGTGATTCTGTCTTAGTATGCATTATTTGCAATTTACACAGTTTGGTAGTTTGGTAAAATAATTAGTTTAATCATTCATTCATTTACCTATGGCTTAGTCCCTTTATTCATCAGGGGTTGCCACAGCGGAATGAACCGCCAACTTATCCAGCATATGTTTTACGTAGCTGATGCCCTTCCAGCTGCAACCCATCACTGGGAAACACCAATACACTCTCACATGCACACACATACACTACGGCCAATTTAGTTTCTTCAATTCACCTATAGCACATGTCTTTGGACTGTGGGGGAAACCGGAGCACCCGGAGAAAACCCACACCAAAACAGGGAGAACATGCAAACTCCACACAGAAATGCCAACTGACCCAGCCGGGACTCAAACCAGCGACCTTCTTGCTGTGAGGCGACAGTGCTAACCACTGAGCCACTGTGTCACCCATTTAATTAATCAACAGTTTAGTTTATGTTGACTGATACTGCACTTAAGTTGGCAAATAACAAAGCAGATTTGACAATGTAAAGTCTGTGATCAACAAATCAGTGAGTTCAGTTAATGAACAAACGTTTCTTCACTCTTTCTTAATTTTTTTATTATTTTTCTTCGTTTAGAACATAAAACAGTATCGTGGATCTTTCCACATACACTATGTATTCACATAATACACCATACACTACAAGGAGAGAGACCAAACAAAAGATAACACTTTTTACATACTGCATACTCAACATGTAAAATAGAACCAAGAACAATCTTTAACTCAAAGGAATGTAGCTGCCAGTTTTTTTTCTTTCTTTTTCCTCTTTAGACATTTTTGATGTATAAAACTGGGCATGATTGATACTCTTAAAAGTGAGTGCTGATAAATGGGGCAGATTAGTGTGTGTATGTGAGAAAGTGTTGTGTTTGTGTGTATCTGTATGCTTTGTGTAACTGTTGCCAAAAGGCAGATGTGAGTAAATAAAAAAAAAAAAAAAAAAAAAAAAAAGAGTATATAAAAAAATTAAAAAAATGACGAAATGTAGAAGAAATTTCAGAATGGGTGAAACGCATCTCTGGGCAGTTCAGCTAGCACCAGAATATTAAAATAACAGTCTGTTCACATCAAAAGCATGAGAGTACCTATTCCTCTACCTGCCATCATGATCTTCAAGTACCATTTCAATCATATAAGGTGATAGCTAAAAAGAGAAACTGGATCAGTTGGAGTGCTTTTTTTATTGTGATCATCTGAAATTACTAAGTAAATCTTTTTTAAATGATCAGCACCATATGTAAGTTTCCTCTCAAAACAAGTTCACATGTCAATTTAAGAGCTCAAAGAACTGCAACAGTGTTTGCCAAGAGTCATTTCCACAGTGAACTCCAGGGGGTAGCACCATGGTTGAAAAAAATTCCACTGGGCTTCAAGAGTACTCTTGAAACTCAGCTTTTTAAACTTCAGGGGAAAGTCTTGTATATCCAAGAACAAGTGACAGTCAGGATAACAACGTCAGTGCAGATTCAGAGTTCTTTCAGACTCGCCCCATGCAATATTTAATGAAATGAAAATAAGCATTACGGGAGTAACGCTACCTAGACTTCTAAACTGAAAGCAGTCACAATTGAAACTGCAAGTTTAAACCTGGTATTCTTTCACTTCTATGGCCAATTTCATGTAAAAAAAAAAGATCTTCCAATCCCTTTCAAAAAAAAAAAAAAAAAGTGTCCTGAATCCTTATGAACTGTATTGGTCAACATGGTCACATTCATTTCTTTGTTCTCCATTAGTTTATGGTTTATAAATGCGGATCAGATGCAGGAAAAGGAAGCCGGTGACAATGGTAGCACAGAGGTATTGGTGTAAGTACAGTACTCACAATAAGAAGGACAGCAGTATCTTGAGTTGCCACAAAGCATCCTGCTTTGCGGTCTGTTGTTGACGGCTTGACATACAGAAAACTGAAGACTAAAAATTCAGGAATCATTCATGATTAGGCCATCATCCCTCACCAGTTAAATTATCTTACCTAAATATTTAACTATTTACATTTCTATCTCTCCCAATAAAATTCCATTAAAACAAAAACTAGGTTTCAAGTTGTCAATAATCCGTTATTTTTTTTTCATCCTCATTAAAATCAAGATTAAAAGTGCTTTTATAAAATCCTCTCTTCAATATTTACAATTTTTCTAAATGAACAAACCAAAAAAAAAAAAAAGACAGCAATCACAATAACAATAATCATCATCATTATCATATAATAAATAATAATTACGAGTGTGGATGTAGGCAGGAAGCCTGCAGTATGTAGCGCCCGTGTGTTTGTAGCATGTTGTGACTGGGACCAGTGTCTGTACAACATGAGGTAAAGAGCTTTAGGACCACTTAATGAGCACCAGAATCTGTCCTCTGTGAGTGTCAAGCATCTTACAGCCCTGTGTAAACCAGTGGCAGCCCTGCATTGCTCCCTGTATAGCTCACTGACAGGCATTCACACTGGCACACATACATTCTGACCAGTGTGCATGTTTGTTTCGGAATCCAAACACGCACACACACACGCACACACACACACACTTACAAAAACAACAAAGCTGAAACTATACAATGCCATTCAGCACCATGAATTCCAGGTGTGGGTGATCTCTGAGGGCAAGAAGAGAGAAAGAGGGCTGCTTACAATGAGAGGGGCAACTTTACAGGAGTATAGACTCATAGTAGCACCAACTCCAAAAAATGTGCTCTGTCCATTAGGCTGGCGAGTTTAACCAGCAGTGAATGAGAAAAGATCCCCAAAACAATAACTTTATCAGTCATTAGCAGAGATTCGTAGATACGGATATATCAGGACGTGGAAGACATGTTCAGTTTACACAGGGCCAGTTATTTTGAGAATCCCATTCAAGCACCCTGTGTACATATAAGTCATTACATTTAGATATCTCTGCAGCACAAAGTCCTACAGTCATCTGAACATATCTAGGGTGATTTAAGGAGAGATTGCAGAATTCCAAGCCAATACAAACTGGTTAATGATTTTTAGAATTCCCTGTTTGAGCTGAGTCTGGACTGTCTACATGGACATCACAAGCTTAAGACCCATGGTGGGTTATCTTGCAGCTTTTTAGGGCAGTTGTATTAAGGTGAATTTTTGCTATCACTATCAGCACCTTAAGGTATTTTGTTTAAAAGTGTCACATGGGTAGAGAATAATGGCTGTAAATGAGTCAGCACCAATCAGATGACACGATGGAAGGCTAAGTCAATTACAGGGACTTTAAGGTCCCCAACACTAAACATGACTGACATCTGCTGCTAAAGAGCACCCAGGTCCAGCACCTGCCTCGATATTGTGAGGGCAAAATCAGAGACACTTGAGACTGAAAAAAGCACCATTTGAAGGGATGAGAGACTTTACAGATTTCGTTGCAGTGGCACCAAACAGAAAGGCCTAAGCTGGTGTCAGGTCCTCTCTTTCTCGGTCACATGTTCAGTGACTAGCACAATGAGCAAATACTCTATATAGAGTTGCTTTAATGCAGTCACATAAATGTGACTCGCAATGATGTGAAGGTGCATCATTAATAGAGAGGCTGGAGAGGTGAAAAGCGCAACAAAAATGCTGATTAGCTTGTTCTCATTTTCATACTGAACAAGCGAGAATGAAGAAAGGAAGTCCCCCTTAGTAAGAGGGAAAAAATCATAACATTAAAAACAATGATAAAAAACAATAACATTAAAATAAAAATAGTAATCTTCATAATATAATAACAATACCTGTAATATCAACATTAACAGTAACAATAGCAATTGTAATAATATTGATAATAGAGCAATAATAATTAGAATCATCAAATTCACTTAAGGAGGGGTAGCTATGGAAATCCCTCCCACGTTGGAGAGAGAAAGAGCACCATAGACAGCGTGTCCGTTTGGGGAATTCCCAAACTGCTGCCAAAATTTGAGGTAAAAGAAATAAAAGTGAAAAAAGTGCCCCTTCCTCTATTCTCCCTCCCTTGCGGTGGCCTGACAGAGGTGTTGGAGCTAGAAGAGGGGAAGCAAATGGTAAAGGAGTAAGATTCATAATCCTTATCATTTCTATTCCCATCTCTGGCTCCAGGGGGCAACAGTCTGCAAGAGTTCACACAAATCGACTGTAAGGACCAGTGAGGTGTGTGGACGGGTAAGGTGAAACTGTGACTATGGTGGTGCTATGCTGTGTTGGGGCCATCCGTGTCACTACACCCTCCCGTTTGTCCTTGGTGTGTCCAGGGGACGGGCTTGCTGACCCAGCCGCCCATTTGCGCTTTTTCCCATAAGCCTTAATTTCTTCCTGTGAGAGACCCAAAAGAGCAGCTTCTTGTTGTCGTTGTCGTGCACGTTCTGCCAGGATTTTCATCTTGGATTCCCACAAAGCCAGACCATGGCAGGGCTGGTTCAGGTTCTTGTGCTGGTAGAAGACCAGGGATATGCGGCTTGGGTGAGTGCGGTCAGGCTTTTTAAGTGGCGTGGTGGCATGGAGCTCTCGACGGGCACACTCGATCAAGACACAGCCATGAGCAGGTGCAACTGCTACTCCTCCGATATTGGGATCCAAGAAGTTGTGTTCACTGTCTGACCACACCTCGTCCTCGTCAGGATCTCGTTCACTCTGTGTCTCTGCTCCACTGTCCCAACATGCCTGGCCATCCGACCTTTGCAGTGCATCGGGAAACAGTCGCCCCTCAGGAGCTGGAGATGGCGTGCTACCTGCTGCTGACCCACCCCCAGACTTCCAGGCTTTCTCCTGGAGTCCAAGAGGTGCAGAGCCACAATTTACACCTGCCTGGAAAAGCATTTTATCAGGGAAAGCACCAGCAGGGTTGCCTTGCCTGATAACACCAGCACCATAACCCATGGGACCGTATGGACCCCATGCTTTAGGTTGTGGACTAGGGGCAGGGCTTCCCCACTGACTTGGGGTGGACGGGTGTGGAGAGGGTGCAGGTGATGGACCTGCTTTTAGGGATGGGGACGGAGATGGGGCAGGAGATGCCATTGGAGTGCTTGGGCAGGAATAGGAATTCCACTGTTGCTGCTGTGGATACTGAGGGTGCTCATGTTGGTGAGGGTGTTGCTGGTGGAGCGTCTGCTTATCTGGTGTGAAGGGTGAATTATTTGAGCCTGCTCTGATGTTTCCATCCCATCCTTTAGGGACTAGACCGCCGTTTGGTTTGTGCCCAGGCCATCCTTCAGGTTTTGGTGTTGTACTGGGAGTGGTAGGGCAGCTCTGAGCTTGACCATCTGATCTGGCTTCATATAATGGCACATCCATGGGCTCCTGCTTGATTATGGGTGTTGAGCGGTTTGTCTGCTCAAGAGACATAGATGAAGTACGAGACTGCGAAACATCAGAAGGTTGTGGGTAGCCTTGAATGGATGCATCAGCCATTTGTGCCTGAGACTGCCCATGATGGGTGTGATAGGCCTGAGCCAGATTGGCTTGGAGAGACTGTACATCTGGCTTCTGTTCAAATGCTGTGGCAGAGGGTTCTCCGTTTTTGGACCAGGCTCCTTTATCATATCTCAAGAGCTCAGGAGAAAAAAGTGCACTGGAAGGGTAGTTGTAATAACCATACCGTATATCTTGGAGGTTAGGGTGAAAGCCATTGATGGGGCTCTGTGCAGGAGGATGGCTGTTGCTAGGGTTGCGACCTCTTGCATAGTTACCAGGGTAGAAGAACGAACTGTTCATGTTGTGGGGATCAGGGTTTGTCTTGCCATTCCCTAGTGCTTGGTAACCATGTATGGCTCCATTGAAGGGCTGGAAGTGGTCGACAGGCTCTTTTTTTATGGTTGGTTTCACCTCCTGTTTTGGAATAACTGCATAACAAAAAACAAAACAGTATATTAAAACAATTAGTTCATAGTTAATAACATTAGAGCATAGTTCAAAACCTTATTAGAAAAGCAAATTCCACTTTTAATGTGACCCCAATATCCAAAGGGCACATCTCTTAAACGTCCCCACTTTAGGTACATTAATGATTTGTTGTTTGTGTTAAATGACCAGTAGTTTATAGAACTCCCTTTGCTTAGAATTGTATATATGATGCTTTTCATATAAGTAAAATGATTTAACCAATAACCTTTATTGCCTTGCTGAATGTGGGGTGACTCTGTGTGGCGCATCTCCATCTTGACAGTCTTCTCTGGAGTTTCTGCAAGCTGCAATTTCCTGTTCTTTTTCTCTGATGCAGCCTTTTTGGCCTCCAACCGACGCTGGCGGCATGATTTTGCAGGTTCTGGAAGTTTTCTAACCTCTCGACGAAAGTTAGCAAGCATCTGGATGGCTCCTGTCTGCATTTTGAGACGCTGGTTCTCCTCACTACCAAACTCATCGGTTGTAGAG
The DNA here is from genome assembly GCA_903798115.1 of Danio jaintianensis. Classification (NCBI taxonomy): domain Eukaryota; kingdom Metazoa; phylum Chordata; class Actinopteri; order Cypriniformes; family Danionidae; genus Danio; species Danio jaintianensis. Next base: position 20,965,725 of record CAIGQV010016645.1, on the reverse strand, counting down.
ATCTTGTAGAGCGGAAGCACATGCAGCTGCTCATCTTCTGGGATTGTGCCCACTGTGCGATTGTCCTCTTTCGTGAGAGTGCACACCTATAAGAAGAAAATAAATTAGGAAGTGGAAGGATAAAGCAACTACCTCCACCATTCTGATATCCAACTTCTACTGCACACACAAATGTTGACAAGTGAATCATTTTGTGATTTTTTTGTGAATTCATTTGTACAGGAACAATTCACAATGCATGTTTATGAAAAGGACAATTTTGTGTATGAAAAGGAAAAAAAAAAATCACCTGCACAACGGAGAAAATATATGAATCTTTAAAGCCACATTATTTATCCAAATGCATGTAAACATAGTGACTTACCACAGTGCAGCCATTATGGAGGTTATGCTGGTCTTTGTGAGCGTGGGCACAAAAATCCATGCATGCAGTGATTCCTGAAAATGGACGTCCTTCCTTCAATCCCAACCGACAGTCTGAAGCAACATCCTCATGTAAACACTAAATAAAACAGAAAAAATTACAAATATAGTTTTTGTTTGTTTCTTTAACAGTTTCAGAATCCATTATCTACTGTATATTTATAAAGTACTCCAACATTATAATCATAAGCATGATTTTTGTTTTGGTTAATCATAAGCTCAATTGCTTGAAACCCTACCAAAACTTTAAGTCAACATTCCAATTACTTTGTTTAATGTGCCTGAATGGCGTAAAATCAGTGTAGTGACTCCACTGACTACTTCTAATAATAAAACAAACCTGATTACTGTAGGCCTGGGGAGCTAGCTTCTTATACAGAGGGGCCACATGTGTGGCCAAGTTTTGGAAGTTATCCCTGAGATTGTCCTCCTTTACAAAGAAAAAAAAGTAATTGTAAATGGCATGTACAGTAAATGGCTGTTCACACAGTAAGGGACTGACAAATGTATTTACTAACATTTGTGACATAAAATTGTCCTGTTCAAACAACAGCTTAGTTCACACTGCACAATTTTAGCCCCAATTATTCACTTGCAGACAGGTTTTGTGAAATCACTGGCAAATGCCTGAAATCTGAGCCAAATTGGTGCTCGTTAATATGAGTGAGTCACACAGTGTCAATTATCAAAGACGTGATCAGAAAGAATTGTTTACGTGTCACTGACACCTGTGAAATATCTGGCATGCTAAATATTTGAACCTGTCTGTGATTCACACTCCTGCTGTGTGAAAAGTGTTCTAATGGAAAAATACATTGCAAATGACCTACAGCCAAAGGGAGAGCAAGATACAAGGCAGCAGATAGTTCGGAGAGGAATTAAAGACCACAATTTTAGAAAACATGGCTTCAGTTTTTTTTGTCATGGGTTGCGTCCGAAATCGCATACTTCCATTCTATATAGTATGCTAAAAACAGTATGCGAGCCGAGTAGTATGTCCGAATTCATAGAATTCGAAAATCAGTATGCAAGAAGTACCTGGGTGACCTACTACTTCCGGCGAGATTCTGAAGTGCACATCGGATGGACGATATGCTATCCCATGATGCACCGCGAGAGAATTCATGAATGGGAGTGAAGCGATGCAACTGATGCGGGTAGGTCACGTGATCATGACAAAATGGCAAATATAGAACGTCCGAGTTCCATTCATACTGTATAGAACGTACTTTTCTAATGGTTGAGTAGTAAATTCAAATGCAGTACCTACTGAGTAGTAGGAGATTTCAGACGCAGCCCATGGTCTTTTTGGACCAAATAAATGGAGGAAAGTTTGGGAAAAGTGTTAGGGTTAAGCTTTTTAGCATTTTTTTTAATCATGCAGTGTGAACTCGGCAAACGTTGACGAAACAAATAACTAAAGTCAGAAACTCAAACAGGTTTGAAATAAGTGTAGGGTGCATAAATAGTGAGTAAATTTTAATTTTTTTGTTGAACACGCTATGTTTAATTATATATCATAAATTAATACATGTAGTTTGAAATGGTTCCGTTCATATTTCAATATATTTTATTAGATTTTTTTTATAGCTAGTTAGTTTGATGTAAAATTCTGCCTTTATTTATATGAAACTAACCTCTTTGGGGTGGTCTCCCTGCAGTCTGAACTTACGAGGAATCTTGCTTCGAGCATACTTGCATCCATTGAAGTACATGCTCCAGGAACAGCCAAAAGAGAATGAAGCTCCACAGGTCTCTGTGTCCTTCCCTTGACATGCACAGGTTCGACTGCAAAAGGCATACAACATGGATTTAGTTAGTCGTCACAAACTGAGAATCCAAAGAGTAAAGAAATGTGATTGAAATGATTTTGAACATGGCATGGACGTAGGTGACAATGGCTGGACTGTGTATTTCAGAATACTTTAAAAGTATACTTTAAAAAACTGGACTGTGTGTGTATTTTAAAATACTTTAAAATCAACTGGAATATTAACGTGCATAGATAGATCAATAGGGTTTACAGTAAGTCATCTGAAAATGGGAAATTATCTAATGAACATCAGTTCTGTAGGCAAAAATGTATTGTTGATGCCAGAGGGCAAAAGAGAATGGCCAAACTGGTTTGAGGTGATATAAAGGCAAAAGTAACTTAAATGTCTGCAGAACAGCATTTTTCAATGCATACAACATATCAATCTTTGAAGTAGATGAGCTACAGCAGCAGAAGACCACACTGGGTGCCACTCCTATCAGTAAAAACATCTTGGGATGGTTATTTCCAGCAGACTAAATTGAATTCAATCTTTTGAATGTGGATTCTTAAATATGACACTGAGTTCATTAAACTCAAATGGCATCACTGTTACCAGATCTCGATCCAACAGAGTGGTGAAACATGTTATTTGTATCATGGATGTGCAAACAACACATTTGAGGCAACTGTATTATGCTTTAATGTCAGCACTGACGTAAATTTCAGAAGAATATTTACAGTACCTTGTTGAATCTAGGCCACGAAGATTAAGGGAGTTCTAAAGACAAAACTGTGTCTAACCTGGTACTAGCAAGGTGTTCCTCAAAGTGGTTGGCGAGTGTCATTTCATGTCAGCTTTTTATTATTTAACCTTGAAGGACACATGTCTGTTGTGTTCAAAACTTACTCTTCATTGAGTCCACAGCGACGGCTGGTGGGATTGCCATATTTGGTGATGGTTTCAGTGACTTCTCTGTACAGTTTATCACCCAGAGCACGGGGCACACCTTCCCAGGCCAGGATGACAACAATGATAACGGTGTTGGCACAGTGGTGTCCAGGCCGTTTCTTTACAACGCACAAAATTTTCTCCATCTCACTGCTGCGACGTAACACCTATGAAGAGAAAGACAGTCTGTAATGATGAAGGCATATGAGTGATGTTTAAGTTCCAAATAATCCCACAGTGTAATCCAACTAGCTGTTTTTAAATTCCAGAACCTGTTAGGAAACATGTTTGCTTAAACTGAACTCTACATCTGCCTAATGAAGAACTTGAGCTTGGTTATTCATCTGATCATTCGGGTAACCCAGGGACTAGTTGATTTTAGATATATGTAGATTTGCAAACTTACCCACTTAGCAATAGGACATCCCTGAGAGCTCTTTCCTTCTCGCCCTGTGTAAACCACCTTTTCAATACGAATGGCTTCACCCTTCTCCCCATACCTATAAAAATGAGGGACAGAAGTTGAGCAACACACTCAAATTGCAAAAAGTTTAGAAGAAAATGCAACATGAACATGACAGCCCCCCTCAATCTTATAATTTTATAATCTTATAATGATCAATCTTATAATGATTATATATATATATATATATATATAATGCGATGCATAGCATATATTAAAGTAGTTTAATATATACTCAGTTTAATGTTTACACAAATTCGTATGTAATGACATGTACTCGGTCAACAATTGCTTGTCTCCTCAAATGAAACTACCATGACAGCATGTGGTAAGTATAAGTACCTGTTCAGTTATAACTACACAGTCCAGGGGAAGAAGCCTGAAAGATCCACAGGGGTGGGCTATGAGGTCAAAGGCCACAAAAGGGTCAGCCTTAGGCTTAAGAAGGCTATAGTCACTGTCTGATGGACAAACAAAGGGGAGGTTCTTCCTTTACCCACCAGCTCCCCCTTTATCTCTGAGGAGATGACACAGGCTATAGAAATACAAGCACTTTACCCTCATTTCGCTCTCTAATAAAGCAATGAGAGTGGACAAGTGTAACAGAGGTCCGCAAAGGTGGAGATACCCTGTCCAAATGGGTCAAGGCTTCTGTGTGCTTATAGGGGAAGGGTGGGGGCAAAACCCTGTGGAGCTTTTCATATTCTTCCTCACATCCAAATAATCACAGGATCAATAAATATCCAGTAAATACTGTTTTTAACCTTGATTTACTTAAAATTAGATTGGAGATTTTGGACATACAGACCACAAATACAGATTTAAAGCAATGTTGTTTCCTTTTTCAATGAGTAGCTCTAAAACAAATATAGCATACTCATTGCTTAAAGCTTTAATATGTATCTTTTATATATGCCCTAACCTTTTCCTCACTTTAGCTCATGCTTCAATTCTACATTAATTTCCTTTGAAGTCTTTCTCTCATTCCTTAAGTTTCATTGTCTCTGTCTCCTTGTCTTTCCCTTATGTGGATCTGCTGATGCCAATATTTCCTGTTACTCCTGTTGGATTCTGGGTCAGGAATACCCTGGGGGCAAGATCATAGAGAAGGAAGGTGGGAGGAAGGGGTGAAGGGAGAGCAAACTGCAGAAAAAAGAGATGCTTATCCTCCGCTGGTTAAGAATCTGTTGCCAGGATCCAACCGCTAGAGTTTTCAAACAACTCTTGCAGAACAATGACAGGGTCACTATGGAACTCTTAAAGCAAATGACGTGGGGGAGCAGTATTTTTCTGTGGTTTCTGAAGTTTAATACCTTCCATTTTAAACAATAAAAATGTAATTCAATCTATAAATGGAAATTTATTTTAGTTTTACTGATATTTCTCTTTATAGGTGTATGAGAAAACACTACTCCATCTACAATTTTTGGTAATGTTACTTAAAGAATACAATATAGAAAAGACAGTTGCTAAAGAAAATGCAAGCATGATGACCTTTTAGTTCAACCTTAAAAATGTTCTCCAGTTAATGATATTGTTTTAAGAAAGCAAGAAGCAACTGACCAGTTCAAGCTTTTCATTGGGTTATTTTGTGATTTCCCAAAATAAACCCTTTTAAAAGTTGGATTTTAATGCATGATCCCACATTTCACTTTTATGTGTTGTAGGTTGAGTTTGCAAACAAACATGTTCACAACAAAATTTGTGAAAGGAAGTCATTATGGATTGCAATTTGAGTAATTTATTATTGTGAAATCTGCCTGGCATCTCACCTCTCTTCCATCAGTTGTCTGACTGAAGGTATGTCTCGTCCAGATCCCAAATGATTGTAATATGGACCTTCATCCTTTTCAAGGATTTGGTCTAAGAGAGTCAGAGAGAAAAAAAAAAGCAGGTTAAAGCATTGACACAATCGTATACAATAATGGCTAATTCAGACTGCTGGTGTGTGGGTTAGCAAAAGAAAAAGGAGAGCTTTTCTCTAAAAGAGGCAATCTAAGGTCACATTCCGCTCAGGGTGTATGTAGGGATATAGGTGTGACTGAAGTCAGGAAATTATTTGTGGGAACTTCCTACATAGGTCTTGTGTGAGAAAAATATATATAATCTACTAGCTGCTTCCCACCTGTTTACTCAGCAGGGTAAAATACCAAACAGTAGGCACAAAAATAGATAACAACATTGAACAAAATGTAGAAAAAAAAAGTGCTTTATGGGCAACACGGTGGCTCAGTGGTAAGCACTGTTGCCTCACAGAAGCGAAGAAGGTCCCTGGTTCAAGTCCTGGCTGAGCCAGGTGGCATTTCTGTGTGGAGTTTGCATGTCCTCCCTGTGTTTGCGTGGGTTTCCTCCAGGTGCTCTGGTTTCCCATATAGTCCAAAGACATGCGCTATAGGTGAACTGAATAAACTAAATTGGCTGTAGTGTATGTGTGTGAATGAGTGTGTATGGATGTTTCCCTGTACTGGGTTGCAGCTGGAAGGGCATCCGCTGTGTAAAACATATGCTGAATAAGTTGGCGGTTCATTCCGCTGTGGCGACCCCTGATGAATAAAGGGACCAAGCCGAAGGAAAATGAATGAAGTGCTTTATGTAGAGAAAGACAAACTGTAAAGAGAAAAAGTAAAAATAATCTAAATTTGTTCTACATATAAGTCAAAAAAGACAATGTAAGGGCAGTAGATCTGCTAAAGTTATCTCATAGAGGTGTCTGTAACTATCAAATGGCACTGTCCCTGTGGCGCTGACAGAATGATATAAGGATTCACTATGGAAACCTCCCTTCCATTGTCCCTTTCTCTTAGTAGCAGTCAAGCTCCACCAAGTGTTTGGCAGTTTACTACACTTCAGTGAACACTTCCTTTAATTGATTTCATATTTGCCAAAGAATACAGACTTTTCCAGATCAGATGCTTGCATAATAAGGAGGATACCTTATTAGAGTACCTTCAGTTTAAATGTGCAAATTATCACCAGCTACTGTTACCATGCAATCAATGGCGGGCAATGTAACTGTTTCTCACACTTCACAACCTCTAAAATGACAAAATAAGAGCTATGTGGGCTAAGCCGAGAGGTTGAAGTCCATTCCTTCTCACCCTGTCCTCCCTATTCCCTCCCTTCTTTGATGTCTGGCCACAGTATAGCATATGATATATGAGCAGCCTCTCTTCATTGTGACTGCCTCCTTTGCAGAAACTAGCTGTACTCACTATGCCAACAGTCTGAACATAGACAGAAGTTGCTGCACTGCACTAGCCCAAAGAACTACAATGGGCTCCTTTCTTCAAAACAATTGTTCCTCCGCAACAGGCACAGACAACGGACTACAGAGCAATGCACAGGCCCCTGGTAGAGCATGCATTCTCAGACATGGCCCAACACTACCCTGTGAAATGTGCTGATGCAAAAATTATGTGATGAAAGAGAAACATTGGAGCCTTTCTGGAGGGAATTTTGATTATCAATTGAGTCTGTATTTAGTATATGCTATAATGGTTGGCTAGCTAAGGAGTTCTCATTGTCCAATTAGTAGAATGTTAGGGGATGGGGGGTGGTGTGCTGTGTGATATTGTTACAAAAAACCAATGTCAAATTTGCTATTGTGAATGATATTGTATTTAGCTATTTTGTATTATTTCACACTTACCTACGCAATCACAGTTTGGAAAATCAGGTTGAACATCTTTCCCAGGTGTATCAAGCAGGTTCTTGGTGGGAGTGTCCAGGTAGCGCAATGGTGACTCAAGAAAACCTTTAAGCGAAGGTGAGGAGGGAAAGATATCCTTGGTGGGAGTATTGAAATCATCACCCTCTCTGTCTGCAGAGAAACATGCAGTTGTGGAAAGCACAGTCACGCCATTAGAGGATTCAATCTTTATACGTTTATTTGGAGGGGAAAAAGGTGCAACGAAGGGGTTCTGTTGCTTCAGAAATTCATCCCGAGCTACAGACAGGAGCTGCCCTGAAGGTTTCACATCCAATGCACATTCCTCACTTTCCTGTTTAACAGTACAGAGCTCCTCAGATGGCAATGGTGTTTTTTCCTTCTGTCTTTCAGCTATGTCCTTTTGACCTTCAATCATGGGCTCAGACTCATTTGTGGGAACAGGAGGGCAGTTGTTTGGCTGCTTTAGGGATGGTGACTCGGGTCTCGTTTGTCCTGAGTTTGGGTGCGACTTGGTCACCACTGGTTGAATAGGGCCATTCTCTGGGGTCTCTGCTGCTGATACTGAGGAAATGGTGTCCCCAAACTCTTCCTCAAACTGCCGAATCAGCTCTTCAAATTTTGGATCTAGGTTACTGAGGCCAGCCAGAGAAGGAGATGGCTGTGTTGTAGATGTTTGAGGTGTGATACTGGTTGTTGGGATGCTGTCATTTGACCCAGCTGGGCCTGAGCATGCTATTACCTTCTGGGTTGATGGTGCTAGGACTGACAGAGGGTTAGAAGAAGAATGACTGTTTTCAGAGATAGGTGCACTACTGCAATTAATAATGGATTCCTGAGACTGAGCTGGAGCTGGGTGGCTCTCAGCCACCTGAGAGGGGGGAAGCCCAGCTTCCATGCCTGGCAGAGATGGAACAAGCTGAGCTAGGGATGGTGCATAACCTGGAGAAATGAGGGGTGGTTTTGATATTGTAATCTGGATCTGCGGGAGAAAAGTTGGCTGGGAAGCTTTTTGTTTATGCTTCTTGATAACAATCGGTTTGGGTTTTGGAAGAGGTGTGCCCACTGGACCAAACGGCCCACCAACTGACTGCTTTAGAAGAGGAGAACTTTGAGCACCCTTTTTTTTTTTGGGTTCCTTGTGCTCTTGTTTGATGGCAACAAGATTCTCTGGAATAGTCTGGGGCCACCATTTACGAAGGTTCTGACAAGCCATGTGGGATAATGGACCATTTGTTGGGGAATTAGAGAAGAGATTACGTTTATGATGAAGGTGCTGCTGTAGTGCTGCCTGAGTTGAGTGCCTAATGGTGGTGGATAACTGCTGACCCTGGAACTGCTGCTGGCCATTTAGCATCCCTTCCTGGCCCATGACTGAGCAGTCTGATCCCAGGTATTCTTTTGTTTCCATCTCCTGCTTGATGTGAGGCATCCCAGTAAAGCTGCCCTTATGAAGATCCTGCAAGCTGGGGAGAGGGAATGGGAACTTGAATGGGTGCTTTCCACCAGTGTCTCCAAGAAGTTGTTTCAGCTCAGACACTGGGTCACTACTCTCATGGGATGGCTTTGCAAAACGTGGCTTAGAGTCTGTGTTCGCCATCATCCATGGATTGCGAGGGGAGTTTTTCTCACAGCTACTAGCTGTGCCCTGGTTCCACTGCTGAGGTCGAGGATTGGGGCTTGATGTGTGCATATTTGTAAATGGGGACTTGGAAGATGGGTATGAGGAAGCATAATGAGAGGAGCTAGGCAAAATGTTTGGTGTAAGGGCCTCACCCTGAGACTGAGGTCTCTGTTGCTGCCATGATGTAAGCTCTTGTTGGGGGTAATGGTTTGACTGTGGAATAGCAGAGGTGGCAGAGGAGGACAAGAGAGGACCAGGTGATGAAGAAACAACTTGTGGCATGCTCTGGTGGTAGGAGGTTGGCAGATGCTGATGGTGATTTGCAGGTGAAGACTCACCTGGAGGTACAACAGTTTGTGGGACAGTGGCAGACAACTGGGTCAGAGCCTCAATGGCAATGGCTGTTTGCAAACTAACATTTCTTTCCTTGGCTATGGACAGAACACTAGGGGAGCAGGGAATAGGTGCTGGTGGGCCAAAGGGTCTAGGAGTAGAAGGCTGGTTAACAAGGGGCTGTGGATTTGTGTCTTGCACACACAATGGTTTACCTCCACATGGTTGAGGTTGGGATTTGGAATAATGATGCTGTTTAAGTGGCTGTTGAGCCGTACTCGAAAGCTTACAAGAAGTTTTATTCTGACAGTTAGTCACCAATTTTATTTGCTTCTCAAGCCACTCCAGGTAATCAGGGCAGTCTGGGCCATCACAATCACAATTAGGTGGCTTGTGCCCATGACGGGCCTTGCTCAGTGCTGCCTGAAGAGTGTTTAAATCTTCAGGGGGGCAAAACGCACCATCCACATCTTTCTTTCTGGCCTCCTCACCTCCATTAGACATTTCCTGATTGAATCTTTCATACAGCTGAGCTGTAGGGGTCGGTGAAGGTTGGTGGTTGGGGTAAGGTGGTAGTGAGCCAACAGAAAAGGCCACCAGAGTTTGTGCATCCTCCATATCCACATCATTTACTGTTGTGCTGGCATTTTGACCACTCCAAACACCCTGTTGAGATTCAGGATTTGACAACTTTCCAGTATGCTCAAGGACCCAGCCTGGTGTCTGGGAAATACTTCCAGCCCCTTCATGATAGTTATGCTGGTGTTGCTCCTTGGTTGCATCTCTGTCTTCATTATCACAAAGATTTTCTTCATTTGATGCATGTTTGCTAAGCCCATTAGAGAGTTCCTGGTTTAACAAGCCTTCTTCCAGGCATTCATGGGACCCAATTTCCATCTGGCCTTTTCCTCTGGGGCCATCCACTGAACCCACCACAGAAACAGTCTGTAGAAGAGCAGAAGAAAACATACAAATTACTCCACAATGGTTCAGCAAACTTACAGTTTAAATGCATACTTTCAGTCATTATATCCTATTCAGCACTATCTTTGTCAATCATTTGTAGCCGTGATTTGATGCATTTATTACACCATACAAAAATAATGGGCAAATACTATAATAATGCATTAATTACAGGCTAATTCAAACAAACATTGTTATAAAAGTTTTGTCCTGGAACAGTTTTATACTGTTGACCTCTACTAACTAAGTTATACTTTGGCCCATGGAGAAATCTTAAGTCATCTTATATTCTGCTTGCTTTGTCTGTCTGTCTTGCTTTGTCAGTCTGTCCACTCAAGGAAAAACATTCCGTGATGACAACATAAAATGGCCACTGGTTATCATCATGTTGTCAAGTGTCTAATTTATATGATAATGAACAGACACTAACTCTGAATATATTCAGACTAAAATAACCTTAGTCTACCTGTAAATTTTTCAAGAGCACAATGGAGAACAAATTGGAGCCAGTTCAACTGTCTCATGCAAATACAAACCCATATTTACAGTTATAATACAACTCACAATGCTGAGGCAAACATACTAAGAATCACTTCCTGCTTCCCAGTTTTCAAAAATAATCTTGGCTGTTCTTTGCAATCTAGTGCTTAGCCAAGTGCTTTTTTATGTGATGGAGTTAGATGATTGTTCAGGAAACTGCGAACTGGTACCAGATTAGTGTAAAAGCTCAATATCTACATGAATCTTTCTGGCATATAAAATGACGTGTCTAACATAAAATATATTATCATAAGCTTCACATGTAAGTGAAAGTAACCTCTTTGCTCTTCACAAGACAAATACAAGGCTATGTCCATGATAATGGCATATGTTAAAAAAAAAGAGGACCTTGTGGTTTCATCACATTAGCCATATAGAAAGAAATCACTCTTTTAAAAGTAGTAAGCATAACTCTTATCTACACAGATATTTTAAGCAGTAACAAAGCATCTACAATATTATAAAATAGTGTAAGAACTTTTCTGCATTAACCCAAAGTTGTTAAAGAGCCAAAAGTAATGTACTAAATGTAACTAAATGACTGTTTATGTGCCTTCATTGTGACAGGCTCTCTGATGGGTTATTGACCTTATTCTTCACATACGAGCGGGCACAGCCATTGGAATATTTTTGGCTCGAGACTTTCGGTCTCATTCACTTCTATTGATTTTTAGGCGTTATATTTTCTTATTATATAATTCTACTTTTTATGTATAGCCATGAGCACACCTGCTTGTAAAGCAAGTAGTTTGACCGTTTTCAGCCATTTATTATTCCTAGTCATTTCTCTTATAGGCAACTGAATTGAAAGTTTTAAACAATAGCAAAAACAAGCGCACCTCCGCATCGCAGAATAAGGTCAATACTAATGGGCAAATTGTTAAGACACTGAATTCATCTTCTGTGGTGGTGTCTGGTTAGACCCCCAATGGGGGTGTGTGCCAGCCACAGAGCAGACTAATTGTGTGTGTATGTGTGTTTCAAAACATGTTTCAGACAATGAATGTGAGCTTGCACTCTACTTGCCAACACTGGTCACACTTCAACACTTCAAAAAAGCTGAACCACACAATTGTTACAACAGGACCCCTTTTCCTCTTTTCGGTGATGCAATAAAAACTCACGTGCACCCCGTCACGCAGAAAACTTTCACAATACAGTCTCAGCGTCACCACTGGGTTCCGAAAAATGCCCAACACATGCAAAAAACACTTGACAGGTTTGTATTCCAAACCTTCGAAAGTTTAGTTTTTACATGTGCCGTGCAAGACAGCTATCAGATTCTTTGGATCAGTGACACACATATATATCCTCTACACCTGCAAATAAACACCTGTCTGACAGCAGAAACACGTGCTTAGGCAATTATCTGAGGCGTGCCAGGGCTTTCATTGCTGCCAAAACTCTCCTCCTCTTCTTACATACACAGAGCTACTACTACTACAACACGTTAACACGCCCAACCAGAAGAGACAGTAAAACCGGTTTTGCACAGTATTATGAGGTGCCCTTTAAACTCAGGCTGTATGCTGGAGCTACTATGCCTCAGAGATAATACACAATTAACAGCCTTCTCAGAGGTTGACAGCACAAAGCAATTAAAACAGAGAAACTGGAGATGGGGTTAAAAGCTTAGTAGTAGACAGCTGAACATGGTAAGACACAGAACTTCCACCTCCCCGTACTCCTGTATCTATCACCATCAAAATACAAAGCATACAGAGAGAACTGAACAGAACGGTGTCTACTCACAGTGGTCTAGCTGTCCCAATAACGTTGCTGAAGAGACAAAGGTGGGAAATGTGGACAGGAAAGTGCATGGAATACAGCTTTTACAAAAAGTGCCAAATAATAAAAAAAGAAGCCAGCCGGTAAAAAAAAATCACTATGGGTTCCTTTCTCGTCTGTTTCTTTCTCTTTCTCTCTCTCTCTCTCTCTCTCCCTCTCTTCTAAGGCAGCCAGGCAGTGCGGCACACGGACGGACGCACAAACACTCACGCACGCACACACTCTGTCATACACACCTCCCCCCACGCACTCACTCTGTTTCTCTTCCTATCGCCACTGTCGTTTCTCTCTTTCTCCTTCTTTCATTATGTCTTTCTGCTCCTCCCTTCCCTTTTTCTATATTCTTCTTTTTCTTTCTGATTTTCGCATTCGCCGTCTGCTTACAGACCCCCCCTCTCTTTCTCTCGTTCGTACGCTTGCTCCCTCCCCCTCCCTATTTTTCTCCCTCCCTTCATTTTCCTCCTCCCCCTCCTTTTTTCTGTGTGTGCAGAGTGAGAGAGGCCATTATCTGAGCCACACTGGGCACGTACGATGGAATGGTGGAGCGCACAGGAAATACAGCCGCTGCAAAGCATCAAGAGAGAGAGTGCAACTGGCAGACTGGCTGGCTACTGTGCTAAATAAAGGACTGTAAAAACACAGATCTATGGCTTATATCACAGCATAGATGCATACAAAACAAAAACGAGCAGCTGTTTGTTATTTTAGAAGGGTTTGGTGTCATGTTTTGATGTTCAGTCTGGGCTGTGAATTCTGAGACACTCCATAAGATGGAGGCTGCAGCAGTAAATGCAGTCATCTTTTGAAACACTAAATGGCAGCTGCTGTGTGATAACCAAGAATAACAGAAAAACAAGAAAAGGGAAATGACTGGCTCCGATGTATGCTCATGTCATTGATGTGTTTCTTGGACGGTTCACGGCTTGTTTGGACTCTTTATTGCTGCGCACTTTACCTTGCAAAACATCATAACATTTTGGTTTTGAACAGATGATAGCTAGGAGAAGATTCTTACAGGCACGTGTACAAGTGCTGATACCTAACCGAATCTAGACACTTTGAAAGGAACGGCAGTCATCTACGATATAAATGAAGAGTATACATTGGTGTGCTTATAAAGACGGCTTAAGTGTCAAGCAGCAGCAAAAGAGTCTCGAATCCGAGGAACACAGGATGTGAGGGGAAAAGCACAGCAACTCTAAGAAGCAACCACAAGGTACAGCGAGGTTAACGGGAACCGCAGAGAGAAAGGAAGCACAAAGTTTTGAGGGAAAATACAGCGAATGAAACAACACACATGGATTTATGCACTTTTTTTTGCTGTTTAACTAGTCTGAATTGTCGATGATGTTTGTTCTGTTCGCAAGCGAAGCAGGGCAACAAGGTGGTTGTGCATTAATACAGAAGAGCCGATATTTGCGTGAGGGACTCCAGGTCAGGGAGTAGCAGAAGACAGAGTCCACGATGGTAAGCAAATGTTCAATTTGAAGGACAAATTTGCGATCGTTCTCGCAGTCTTCATCATTGTCTGCTTTGGCATTTCTCTTCTGCTCTCTATCCTGTTTAAACACTTTATTTAATGCCAACCCATCTCTTCGAAGCTTCTCAGCTGGGTCTCGCATACTCGCTCTTTTGTCGCCATCTTTTCTATCTCTACCTCTCCCTTTTCTCAATGAGCTTATTTTTGTACTTGCCCTGTTCAGTAAGTGCGATGGCAATCTTCTTTGATAGTTGATAGTTGCTGGAAAGCCCCTCTGCAGAATCATTTTTTGCATTATGAGGACGTGATCGCAGACTGCATAATGCGCAATTTGTATAAACCCGCATAACCTCTTGCCATCTTAACGACTCTTTCGTCTTGTCGTCTTTCCGTCTGATCAGTGTTTTTCTCTTCCGCTCGCTCTCTCTGTTGAGTCCTGCCAGTTGGATCGCCACCGTCAACACAGTGAAGGCAAGGCAACCCCACGGACTAAAACACACAGAACCAAAGCCTGAGCAGCGAGGTAAAGTGCACTGTCACTGGCGGAGAAACGAGTGAATGAACGAGAGGGAGAATGAAGAGTGGGAACCGTTATGATGTTGCAGTTACGTCACCACAGTCATTTAATGCTCTCAGTTGGCGATAGAGGGCCGGGCAGATGTGTCATAACACATATTGTGGATGTGCCTCCCCTTACACACATACGCACTGGCACTGAAGTGTGGTCCCTCACCCCTTTCAGCGTGATGCAGCAGTTCTTGTGCCCTGTAGTTACCTCACCCGTCTGTTGCAAGTTACGGCACATAAAAGTTAAGACGAGTGAAACCAGGGTGCTAACAAAATACGCAGCAATGGTGAGCTGACATAACACCAACTACAATAAAGCAATACCACCAGCCCTCTTTTGTTCACAAGGTGACTTATGGACATTTAATATTAACAGACAATATACATTTAAATACCACAGCTCAGAAGCAATAGACCTCACTATTTCCCAATTCCCAATGAATTAACAATAAAAAACAACAAACACTAAAACTATTCCAGCATATGTTTTACGCAGCGGATGCCATTCCAGCCGCAACCCAGTACTGGGAAACATCTATACACTCTCACATTCACACTCGTACACTATGGCCAATTTAGTTCCTCCAGTTCACCTATAGCACGTCTTTGGAGCACCTGGAGAAAACCCACGCCAACACGGGGAGAACATGCAAACTCCAGACAGAAATGCCAATTGGCCCAGCCGGGACTCGAACCAGCAACCTTCTTGCTGTGAGGCATCAGTGCTAACCACTGAGCCACCGTGCCGACCCCCAGCCAAACAGGAAAATCTTGATTCACGTATATGAACGGGATCTTTGCTTCCAGATTACAGTTAATTCCTGAGATGTCGTGTGTCTTTTTTAAGTTTTAAGACATTTTAACCATGGGAGCCACACACATCCTCAATCTCACAAAACACAAAAGAAACGGGATGTGAAACAGGTCTCAGAAAGACATCTGTAATGGAAAGATTTTCCATTTGAATAACACCCCAAAGGTCAACACTAAATGCTAATCTAAATCTAATCATGTTTTGACTCATCAGATAAGTTGCACTTTGAACCACTCTCATAAGACATGCAAGGTCATGCTTGAGATATCAGAGTTGTTGACCTACTACCACTAGACAGGAACAGAAATTGAAATTTGATGCGAGGCAGATATAACTAGCTGAGACACTTCCCCTGTAAAGACCATGGACACCCACTGTGTGAGTGTAACACAACTGGGACTAGTGACATGAGTAGTATACACTGATTTACTGACCAGGTTTTGGAGAATATTGGCCAGTAACAGTTACAAGTTTGGATTGCATTTAAAATTCCAGTCTTAAAGGAGGAATAGGTGCTTGTCATCTGAAACTATTTTTGTTATGCTGGCTATAAGTCTCTTGACTTCTTGATAGCAATGTTTACATTAAGTGGTCCAAATGTATTTATTCATTCATTCATTCAGTTTCTTTTCGGCTTAATCCCTTTATTAATCTGGGGTCGCCACAGCGGAATGAACCGCCAACTTATCCAGCATATGTTTTACACAGCAGATGCCCTTTCAGCTGCAACCCATCACTAGGAAACACCCATACACTCTCATTCACACACATACACTACGGACAATTTAGCTTACCCAATTCACCTATAGCGCATGTCTTTGGACTTGTGGGGGAAACCAGAGCACCCGGAGGAAACCCATGCGAACATGGGGAGAACATGCAAACTCCACACAGAAATGCCAGCTGACCCAGCCGAGGCTCAAACCAGCGACCTTTTTGCTGTGAGGCGACAGCGCTACCTACTGCGCCACCGCGCTGCCCCTAAATGTATTTATATGTACTTTAATATTCTGTGGAAGGTGTAGGATTAAGATAAGTCTGTCCAATCAAAATGTTCAGTCTAAACATTACGATAGGCTCTCCTAAATATGTAATTACATACCTCTGCGCACCCTGTTTGCACAGAAAGAATTACATCATCTGCGCATTCACAGACAAGGTTCAGACCGAAAATGGCAGGCAAACATCAACAACCAACCAACTTTGGTATTATAATTACTAACTATACTATAAATTTTTCTCACTGGTGAATGTTACGTGATTTATTGTAGTGATGTTGTCTAGTCCGCGGTCATGCATGGTTTTGGATGTTGATTTGCAGTAAGCTTCCAGTGCATTCGGGCTAAAGTTAGCATTTTCCAAAGATCTCCTATTCCACTTTTAATACAAACCTTTTTAAAGATGTCATGTAAATTCTTTAATCTGACTGAAATGGTACTTAGTTATGTCTCAAATGTATAATCTGACTACATTTAGTAGATGACACACCACCTCAATATATTAACATGACTTTTTTCATTATCACTCTGCCTCTAAATGCAGTTTTTCTAAATGCTAAATGCAGTTTTCAGGTTCAGGTACATATAATGAATTATGTTTTCTGTTTCCTTACCAACAATATTTAAACAACACTAATGTTTGATTAAGAACTCTCAGTATTAGAATATTACTTCTCAGGTTTGCAAATTCTGAGAAAAACAGTGACTGTCACGGATTTGATCTTGTTTTTTTCTTTTGTTTAATCAGTCTTGAGTGATTCATCAGTTGCTCATCTCAATTCTCAAACACCCACAAAAAAGCCCCCACCTACACAAAAACAGAAAGCTAAACAGTAGCAACATCCATTGGAATCATGTGAATGCACAAACACGAATGAAATAACTCATGAAGCATCGGAGGTAAAACATTATTAGATTAAACATTCTGGTGGAATGCATGGATTTTAAATAGAGAATTTTAAATAAGGTGACACGGTGGCTCAGTGGTTAGCACTGTCGCCTCACAGCAAGAAGTTCTCTGGTTTGAGTCCCGGCTGGGTCAGTTGGCATTTCTGTGTGGAGTTTGCATGTTCTCCCCGTGTCGGCGTGGGTTTCCTCCGGGTGCTCCGGTTTCCCCCATAGTCCAAAGACATGTGGTATAGGTGAACTGAATAAACTAAATTGGTCATAGTGTATGTGTGTGAATGAGTGTGTATGGATGTTTCCCAGTATTGGGTTGCAGCTGGAAGGGCATCCGCTGTGTAAAACATATGTTAGATAAGTTGGCGGTTCATTCCACTGTGGTGACCCCTGATGAATAAATGGACTAGACCAAAGGAAAATGAATGAATGAATGGATTTTAAATAACCCATATGTTAAACAGCTTTAATGTTTTTTCCTACATGAAAGTACAATCTGCACCCCATAATGACAAAGCAAAACAACAACAATAAAAGCTGATTTATTAGAAAGGAAATAACCTAATGTTTGCAAAAAAAACTATTTTGCTTTGTTTCTGGGGTGTATGAAATCTACATTTATGTGTGGAAGTACTTTGAACCAGTTTAACAATGTGAAGAAAATAATGGGGATGAATACTTTTGCAATGAAAAATATGCAGAGAACAAACAGCTGGATTAAAGAAGGAAATATGCCTTGTGACAGTTTTGATTAATTTAAATGCAATGTATAAAAAAACAAAAATCAACGTGAGGGCCACAATGTAGAACATTTCACTAATCTTAAGCGGTTATTTGCTCAGAATAATGCATTTAGCTTTGAAAAATGTAGATGCAGGCAGTGGAATGGGGAAAGAATGCAAAGTTATGAGAGATTATTTGAACTTTTTAACTTTACAATGTGTAACCCTGAGAAACCGAAAATCATGAGAAACATGAATGCAACGGACAAACATGTCTGTCAATTGCATGTTTACATATAAACATATTATGGAAAAGCAATGCAATGCAAAAACCTGTAAAGACCTTTAGACCTGTAAAGTCCTACTTTATACATTTAATGTTTGCATTATGATAGCAGGCTGAAAGGTGCCAGTTTTTTTGGTTTTAACATAATATTTACTCTTAAGAACAGCTTCCTACTTGTGTTTTTATCATTTTTAATTAAAGGAAGTTTAATAATACACATTAAAGTATAAATACATTTAATAATAAATATTAAAGTCACAATATCTGCTTTTCAGAAAAGATAATTTGTTTTACATTTATGACTACTTCGTGTGCACAGCACTTGGAATAGTACTTGCCAGAACTTACACACAGCTGTCCTTCTGGCTATTACAAGTCAGTCCACACTCCATTTTTATCTCTCTCTCCCACCCTCCCTTTCATTCTCTATATCTGTTTACCAAACCTCTCCCTTCAGTCCAGAGCCGAAACACTTTCACATGTACAGATAAAACAAGCGTCTTCTGAACTAGCCCAACTACAGGCTAAACCTCAAACTTGCTTTCTAAGAAGTGTATACAGCTGCGTGTGAGGGCACACGTGCACACTCAAACACACACTCACGCATACACACCGATGTAAATAAGCTAGGGTCACTGAGTGCATTAGGTCTGGGGCACATCATGAATGGCACAGACAGTCATTGAGACTATCAAGACATCCAGTTTTGCCCATTTTCTCTGTAATCCTCATACCTGTATTTCTACAATTACCCTTCATGTTGTTTTGGGTTTTTTTTGCCAGCCACCACATTTTACTTACAACCTCTCTCCCTCCCAACCTGGTCCTTTTTCTTTTTGCTTACTTTTGGCATTGCCTCAACTAATGCTTCTTACTTTATGGCAATGTGTGTAGGTCTGTGTGGTGTAGGATTTCCAATGCAAATGTCTGTGTGTGCGTGTCATAATTCGTCCTTGCCTGACACATGGCACATGCAAGTCACCACGCACAACTCAGCTGAGAGCCCCCTCCTCATTTTAACCCAGCAACACTCACAAAGAGAAAGGGAGAGACAGACCAAGGGAAAGAGAGAGAAAGTGAGGGGAAGCAAAGCAGAAAAGACATAAGGAAAGAGGGGGAAGGGAAGGGAGGAGCGACCCTCATCACTCAATAAGATGGTGGGAAAGGAGGAGGTATGAGACGGAGGAATAACACAACCTAAAAAGTGGTCTTTGTGCAAGAAGTTTTGGAGAAGGAGAAAAAACCACTCAGGTGAAATTTGACAAGGGGGATACGAGAGAGGTTAGCAAAAAATAGCCGGCTGGTGAAGAGATGAAGGCTTGAAAGAGAAGAAGGACAGAGAATTGAAAGACAATCGTGTTAAAAGAGCAAATGGACGACACCATACAGATCCTTTTCAAAACTGGAAGAAACCTGATACATTAGCCACTTTTGATTGGCTATAAACTATAATATGGCTGGCAAATAATCCTTTAAATAATTATGTACAAATCTCAAAACTGGGGGGAAAAAAGCCACCAATAACCCAAAAACCTTATTCTGTATAACTTCCATGACAAAAGAAGCCATCAGAGAGAGAGAGAGCGAGCGAGGGAGGGACGATACCATCTCTCCAGTTCTGCACAGTGGCTGGTTGCCAGCCTTGTTTCTCTCAGGAGTAAGGCTAAGATTAGCTCCCCGTATGTTCAAGTCAGGCGTAGCTGCTCTTAAAGGGCCAGGGTCTCTTTGAAAATGGTACAAAGTACACTGCAGCACTGCATGCATGTTTTTCTCTTACAAACAGTTGCAATCCAATGAGCAAACACACCTTTATGTAACAGTCAATCTTCTATTAATGCATTTACAGTGAAATTTAGATGAAATTCTAGATTAAATGTTAAGTGCAGGAGTGGCCAAAAAGCAAATGTGTGTGTGCTTGTGTTTATGTATGTATGTATGTATGTATGTATGTATGTATATGTCAACCCAGGCTCATTCTGAAAACGTACCTCTATATACATTTGTGGAGAGCGCCAAATACGTCCCAGGAGCTACATTTTTTTTTTGCAGTTTTTGTTTTCGCGAATCCACCAAAGGCCACTGTGTACACCTTTTGAGATCTCAAATTTCTCTCTCGAGTGCCATTCACGCCTGCTGTTCTCACATAAATCCACCAGAGGCTGCTGTTGACTGACTGTTTGACTGACTGAATGACCGATCGACTGACCCACCCTCCTCCTTCCCTAAACCCAACCAATAGTATTTTTAAAAGCAGAGATTGACCCACCCACACACTTCCCTAAACCCAACCAACAAAAAAGAAAAGCCCTCGCCTGATTTTTTACCACGTTTTCAGATTTTACCACATTCTCACCCTGTTATTTACTTGTTTATTTTATTTTTTGGATTCTGTTTTTGTTTTACCTGATTTCTAGAACCGTTCCTCACCGGACTCGAACCCTGTCATCGTGGTCAACTCCTCTCTGTGTCTCAAGTCTACGGACATACATGGCGAGCTAACCAGGCAAACTGGTAACAGCTGGAATGCCGTCCATACGGAGGTAAGCGGTCAGCTGGTAAGTGCGAAAAGGAACGGCGTCATACCGCCCCATAGCGTTCGTTGTAAAAATGAAATGCAGCCATACATACTTCTGGCTACATAATTCGCGATCTCCAGAAAAGTATATAGGGCTACGTTTTCAGATTGAGCCTATGTTGGTATATGTATATGTATTCATATATATATAGTTGAAGCCAAACTACAAAAAAAAAAAATATCCAGAAACAAATGCATAGGAAATACAGTGAAAATGTCCTTGCTCTTTTTAACATCACTTAGAAAATATTTGAAAAAGAATGCAAATTTCATATATATATATATATATATATATATATACACACAATCAGTTCTGAAAATTTAAGTAGAGGACACCAAACACTAATCTGCTTTTGGTCTATATATTCATTTACATGTAAGTTAGAAAATACGAATCATTGGGGCTAAGAGGTAAGATGAACGGAGAGAGATAATACACCATTATTGAGCTAGTTCTCAGCTGACGTGCCACAGTACATCCTGTCCATTCATATTTCATTAACTGCAGTAGTGCAGTCATCTATTTCACAGGGGAGGCAGAGCCACAAGCCAAAGTCAAGAGCAAAACATGTGAATGCATCTCAAATTGGCTTTACCAGGCAACAGACTGAGAGATGCTGGGTGCAAGGACTCTAAAAGAGACCTTATTTCAGCTAAAGAATGTATTAGATCACCAAGCAATTATCTCATATCATGCTCTACTTCCTAACCCTGTATAGCAACTAACATTTTCGTAGATAAGTTATTACTTTGCTACAAGTGTGACCAAAAGAAATGACTGTTTTCAAGTAGGTTTTCTTGAACACTCCATCAATCTTTCATTACCTTTCAAAATGGATTTTCTCTCTGCAGGTTTGCCGCTGTTTCCAGATGATGCGCAAACAAAACAAGTGATGAAACCACCATAGAGTCATGTTTACATTTGTTATTTTTTTTTATTTTGACAAATTAACCTATGAATTGTTTCCGAAAGATTTCTCTGCATATTAACCTGTGGGAGTACTTTATCATAAATTAAAATTCACAATTTCAGCCTTTAACTATACAGGTTACATTGGTTAGTGAATTATCTTAAATGCATCTGCACACAGCTGCAAGTTTTTAGTGGCAACACAGAGAAGTCTCTTTACAAAAACAGACAAAGATCTGCAAGCATTTAAATTTGCTGTATCAGCTTTCAACCTCCTGACATTGAACAAGCCTGGATAGTTGAAGGTGTCTTAAGGAACATCTTTAAACTTGTTTAACCTCCTTTATGAAGAATCCTGCATACGTTTAATATAAATATAATTTTCAAACAACTGATCTTTTTAAATGAGTCTTTTTCCAAACTCAAAACACACACACACACACACACATCCACAAACCAGTTCTACTTGACATTTAAACATTCAAAACAGGATGCATGGTCTGTTGAAGTGTCATTTTTTTGTAGGTTAAAACTCTTTTTGCTATGCCAGGTTAATATGTTGAGGCAACTATATAAGCCATATGTAGGCAGATATCCTCTAAAGGTACAGTAAGCATGCATCAAAACACTGTTTTGTTTTCATTTTGTTTGTTTGTATTGTTTTGGCACATCCCAATGCAGGTACAGAGCTTAATTATGTGATAGCTGGGTTTCCATCCCCCTGTGTTAATGCACATTTTGAAGTATTGCAAGAAAAAAAAAAAGTTTAAAATTAAAAATGAATTTAATTAAAAATCCCTTAATTTACAAAACATTTGTACAATCACTTCGAAAAATGGCTAATGCGAAAAATGGGAAATGGAAACACATTTGCCAAATAAACTCTAGCGAACATTAAACCCCCATAAAACCAGTCAGCGATCTCCATCTGCTTGTTAAGTGTGACGTCACGCGAAGCAGCTTCCGGGTCCAAGCGCTATATCAAACTGTATGGGGAGGCTCATCAAATAGTAATAATAAACTTTTACAAAGTGATGTAATACATTCGAAAATCACATTCGCAATATATATATATATACACATGCCTAATATCCGATGGCCAGAAAGTGATGAATTTTTTAGAATTTGTTAAAATATTGGTGTCTGTGATGCAGCAAGTCCAGAGTCTGTTGTGTACACCATGATTTTATATCAAATTTACTTTAATGTGTGATAGGACTAAAAAAGGGGTCATAAACGAACATTTTCTCAATTTAAATGAGTAGCGGCTTGAACCTGGAAACAGTATTCCATACATCACCGATACGTCATGACTTAAGCGGATTAGGCTTGTCTTATTTGCTATTGGTTACTAGGTTACAATACTACAGTTAGCCACTCTATCAACTTGATGGAAATGCAACTAATTTACATTTGGGTTATTTATATATTTTTGCTAACTTTAATTTTAATTTTCAAATGAATCATTTGAGGCTATTTGAGAGATTGGGGGATCTTGTGTTGCATGGCTATATGTTTGGGAAGAGCCAAAAATAAAGTGTATGAGTCAATATTCTAATGATTTTTGGCATAAAACATTTATAATTTTCTGCAAAGATCATGTGGTTTTGTGATCCAGTCACATATTATTTCTTTGACATTGAATGGATGTAAAGCTATTGCAGGAGACCTCCGAAACAAAGTTACAAAATGGCATAAAAAAAGCATGCTAGCATGCATATTCATTTGTTAAATGTTACAGACTTTAAAAGGTACAGCAGATCACAAATGACCCAGTTATTGCTCAGAAACACCAAAACAATGAAAAGAAGTTAACTGAAAATAGTTTAACTCAACAAACAGGTTTTGTAAATTCTAGTTTAGTGAAATGAATCATGTTATCCTAGTCCTAGCATGTACTACTAAAGAGAATCTTTTCAAGTTCACTCACTGGACTTTGGAATATTTATTTAGGACGGTGAACAGACAAGGAAAAAACAGACCTAATAATATTACACAGACTGTGCTTTGAATACAGTTCAAGCTTTTTTTTCAAGAAACTGGTCATGTGGTGAGAGATGATAGCATATCAGCTAATTAAAAAAAGTTTACAGAAATTTTAACATCCTGTTTTCTCAAAAGTCAACTTCAGTCACAGTTATAACTTAGTTAGTATCAGTAAAACACCACCCGTCTGTTTTGGAACTAATTATTTTGTAACAGTAATTCAGTAGCACAATGAAATGAAAACAAGACTTCCTGTCTTTTGCTTCACCTTTAAAGCTCACAAACCATTTCCTCTCACAGGCACACATTCGCATGTACATACACAAATACCACATCACGTGAGCAGCCTCATGGGCGGGTCTGAACTATAATTACAGCCGTGATGTCATCTGCCACTCACTGTTGCCGCAAAAATCTAGGTCACTATTAACCCTTTCCTGTCAAGTCAGGGGATTCCACACACCTCGAAACAAACCATTACTACATACTTTCCATGAGCCCTTTAATGTGCTACTGACTCCCATGCAAATTTTGGAGCCTGTAAAATGACTAGACTAGGGTGATGACATACATTTACCCAACCAATCAAACATCGGAGCTTTTACAGACAGTTTCAGAGTTTGTCATGTTGTGATTGTTCCCACAACTACAGTACATTACATCAAATGGAAGCCAAGCCAAAGGAAAGACAGAGTACAGAGAAATAACACCTCTTCTTGAATGATCTTCAAGTTTGCTTTGAAGTACTATTCAACAATTGCTGGGTAGAGCTGAGTAATTATATAACAACAGAACTTAACGTCACAGCATGGTGAGTGTCGCATCATAGCAAAAAGCCAATCCAGTCATCCAAATACAAAGTATTTTGAGAGCAAATCAGCATGTGAAGCAAGCCATCTTCTCACGGCAAACTGGCAATTTGTGGCCGGACAACAGCTAAGCATGGCAGATGGGGGTTTGTTGGACGACTGGTGAGCCGCAAGCTAAATTTACAGACAATACTTTCAGGCGAGCAAAATTTAGCCATTCTTTAACTGAATGCATCCGTGTGAGGTTATGTAAGAGCTGGTGAGTGTGTGTGTGTGTGTGGAATTTAGTGACAAAGGATTTGATCATACGAACCAAAACAGCCAGTTACAAATTACCTGGCACGGATTATTCATTCTAGATCCATTTAAACAGTGAGTCTCTACGAAGCTGAAGTTAAAGCCGCCGTGGTGTGGTCTGAGCGCACAAAGGAGCGCTGACACCACCGGTGCTGTCGAGATTGTACTCCTACATCTAATTCAGCATATTCGCTGAGTATCATTCACCGCAAACTCTCACGCTCAAGGCTCGTCAAGTCTCTCTACCTCTGACGCTATGATGTTACTCTTGTCCATAAACACTTGGCCACGTGCTTGCTCACATGGACACACACAAATACCAGCAACGTCACTGCGCATGCGTTTGTGACCCACTAACTTTTACTCCCTTTACCTCAGATGACTGGAAACTTTTGGCAGTCCCGCCTGCCACTCTTTTCTCTGCTCCCTGGCTTGACAGAGCACAGAGAAAAAGGAAGACAGACAGACTGACAGACTAAGCGAGAAAGAGAAAGTGTGAGAAAGAGAAGGAGGCCAACTCCTCCGCCTCCTCTCTTCTCTCTCTTTGCCAGGCGAAGCTCACGCCTACGTCTCATCCAATGAGCGCAAAGCCCGGGTCTCTTTAAACCAGGGCCTAGTCCACGCAACCATCCTCTCGCTGCGTTCTGGCTTGAGAAGACACACTAAAAACACACTGCTGCGAAACGGACCATGGAGCAGCATTGGGATCAGAAACCGAGGCCACAAACACCAAAGTCACACCTGCAGCACACAGGTGGATGCCTGAACGCAGCTGTCGCTTCAAGCCGAACTACATCTGGGCACGCATTGGGCCTGTTGAGTCATGCAAAAAGCACAAAACATCAAATGCAGCTCACAATATTACACTGTTTCTGATTCATACCCATGATCAAAACATCAGGCAGCAAGTGGTATATCGAATACAGTTGACATTTGCAGGAACAAGACAGCTGGCCAATGGTTATTTAGCTCACCTCTTTAGCCAGGTTTGGGATTAAGGACTGGGTATTAATGTCTTCAAAATATTCCACCTTCCAGGCCAATCATGGAGGGAAAAAAAAAAAGAAAGAAAAATAACAGATTAAGAAAAATCAATAATGAATATCCAATGAATGAATTATCCGAATCTTCATGACCCAAAATAATTCAAGAGAACAAAACATAAATCAATCTTGACCTTGAGTCATAAATGTTTTAATTATGAGAGGGCTCATTTAAATGCATATAACAGAGCAAGTTAAATAAATGCTTAAATTTTGGCATTTATATTTATAGATTTCAGTCAATGTTGACAGAAAGCACACCTGCATAGAATAAAGAGACATTCAACTGTGAGCTAGTTGTTTCAGACCCCATATTTTCTATAAACCGGTCCTGTTCAAAGTCCCCCCCCCACCTCCCCCTCCCATCTGCCATTACTGTCCGTCATTTTTCCCTGTGCTAATAAATATTTACCTACTCAGCCTCGCTGCCTTCGTCTGTTACTCATCGATGGCAAGAGGTATCCCCATCAGAAGACTCAGAAGAAGCATTTTCTCTGCGTCCCCCCCACCTCTTTCTTGCTCTCTTTCTGTCCGTCTTTCTTTATCTTTCTTTTCTTCTCCCTCTCTTCTGGTCTCTGTCCATTCAGGAAGCCATCTTGTGTTCTTAATCCTGTTTTACATTAGCTCTCGTACGCTCTTTCGTTCTCGCCCTCCCTGCCTCTCTCTCTCTTTCTCTCACTTCCTCCAATTCATAGCTCGACCACATGCACACAGGAGCATTTTTTTTTTAAAAGGCAGTGTGATCGCTATCACTGCTGCACTATAGCCTCCTCCTTCTCTTTCTTTTTCCTCTACCCCCCTTCCCCTCTCTCCAAACGAAAAAGCTAACAGAATACGTGATGTGAATACTCCCCCCCCGCCTCCTTTCCGACCTACACACACTCATAAATGCACGCACGGCAACGTCACGCCACCGATAGCTCACAAAGAGCGGTCATCGGCCAATCAGAGCTGAGCACGGGCACTGCTGCTAGGGTGAAACAGACAAGAGGAGAGAGAGAGAATGAGCAAGAGACATCGAGAGAGAGTGGACGAGGGCAGGATGTGCTGGATAAAGAAAGAGAAGGGGGCGCGTGCTGTGAACAATGCGTGTGCATGTGCGTCTGTGTATTTCAGACTGGGGGGAAGGGTTTCTCTCTTGCGCGCTGTGGCTGTCAATTATCTAACCCGGCTTGCCTTCCCTAAACAATGGCTCTGGAATGTGCTATCACTGAAGACCATCTGTGTCTCGGCTGCCTGCAACAACTGGACTGGACTGCGCACGTGCATTTGCACGCTGTATGTTTAGTACCACAACATAGGCGAACAATGTCACTGACAGAGAAACACAAATATCTGAGTCTCTCTATGAAGCCGGTGACACCTGATCAGCTGTTGCTGCAAAACACAAAGGATACATGCAAATTTTTGCAATTTTCCATAGTGTCAACCAGAAACGTAGCCTATTATGAATACTACATCAGAAAGCAACATTTGTCTGAGCTTATATGCAACTGGCATTGCAAACGGCATGTGAATCGCAGCTGTCATTCAGGATTGACTGGCTGTGCAAAGCATGTGTGCATGCCTCAAATACCACTATGAATACTTTGATCATTCGAAGTCTAAAAACCATACAAGGTAGACTACAACCTCTGCTGGCCAGACGTACAAATGCCTGCTAGATGGAAATGTGAGCGAGTTGTTAGGTTATTTCGAGTGCAACAAAACTGGCGTTGAAGAGTTAGCAGCATGCGCGCGCTTCCATTCATGAAAAGGACGACATCCAATTGACGTCAACAAAATCTGAAAATATCAAAGTTGGATAAACATTCATTTTCAACTTCATAATCCTCAGGACATATCTGTATTTTCTCTAAGCATAATGTAACCGGGAGCATAGCTAACGGAAGAGACATGTGGAGGACAAGACTGGAGGAAAGCGCACGCTCAGGCTTTCGAAGAATGAGCGGACGTTTGGTGACGCAGCAGTTGTGATGAGAGTGGATTACGCAGCGTGGGAGTTCCAGTAACACCATGTTCATACGCACATGTGTGTGTGTGTGTGTGTGTGTGTGTGTGTGTGTGTGTGTGATGGCTTGCAGTAACCACGAGGCTAGGGAAGGTTGCGCTGCGGCACCAAATTTCTGTTAAACTTTTCTCCTCGTATTTCTATGATCACAAGAAACGATGTCAATGTAATGTTGTGGTTTTTGCACAATGGAATCAGCAAAGCATGGAGAAGGGTTGCGGTGCAAATGAATTCTGAATGACTGCTGCCTTCCTGATGTTATCTCATCTGTTTGCTTTGATACTGGTTGAATCACCTGGATCGTCACTAAAGTCAAAGTACCTAAGTGGTCATTAATCTCCCTACTAGCACTCGTGTGACAGGCCAGGTTATTCAGGCTGAATCAAAGAAAATCCCCTTTAGGCTGTCTGAAAATTGTCGTAATCCTACCTGTGACCCTCAGACCTACTTTCACACGCACTCACGTAGCCTTCTTGTGGTAGGAGGAGTGAGGCTGCAGAAACATCGTTAGGGCTTCATTGTCAACAATCTGCAAAGGTCTATATGAGTTTGAGGGTTAAGACATCATTGTAATAACAGAAGGATTAACAATCCTAATTAATTCTCTCCTCCCCCTTTTCTCAAACAATGGCCACCCTAAATTCAACTAATCCACATTGAGTTTCTAAGACCTTGCTTCAATACACAACACACACACTTACAGTCCCATTCAAGCTCTTGGCTGGTGCTGCACACTACTTGCACACTACTTGGGTGTTACGTTGTCAGTTCAAAACCAGATCTCACAAAACCTGCAGGAATTTGTATTGACCATATTTCAGCTCAAACTACAGAAAATCAAAAAAATGACGGATAAAAAAATTATTATATATGTAATGGGCATCATTTTCATTAAAATTTCCCCCCGGTGAATTAATGCATTGCAGGAAAAATACTATATTATATACTGCATAAGAATTATAACAGAAAGAAGAACAAAATAATTATTTATTTATGGGTGTGTATGTCTGTGTACTAAACTATCTAACACTGTGTCCCCACAAGGTTAGTAAAACCTGACGTTTTTGACATTGTAAGGACTGGCTTGGGGTCTTCATATGGGAGGAAAATAAAAATATTACATGATGTTTATCTGAAAATGCTTTATGTTAGGGGAAAAATATTGTTATATCAGTACATATAATATCAAATTATAGTATCAGTATAGGGCGTCACGGTGGTGCAGTGGGTAGCATGATCGCCTCACAGCAAGAAGGTCGCTGGTTCAAGCCTCGGCTGGGTCAGTTGCCATTTCTGTGTGGAGTTTGCATGTTCTCGCCGTGTTCGCGCGGGTTTCCTCCGGGTGCTCCGGTTTCCCCCACAGTCCAAAGACATGCGCTATAGGTGAATTGGGTAAGCTAAATTGGCCGTAGTGTATGTGTGTGAATGAGTGTGTATGGATGTTTCCCAGTGATGGATTGCAGCTGGAAGGGCATCTGCTGCGTAAAACATATGCTGGATAAGTTGCTGTGACCCCAGATTAATAAAGGGACTAAGCCGAAAGAAAATTAATTAATTAATTAATGAGTATCAGTATATATATATATCTCAAAATATCAGTATGAAAGAATAGAAGTTTATGTATGTGTGTGTGTGTGTCACTACAAAAGGTATATTACAAAATTGTTGTCTTTTTTATTGCAATACATAATTAATTAATAAGAATTATCACTTAAGATAACATAAAAAATATATAATTAAGCTGAATATCACTTGTAAATATCAATAAATATTTAAATAACAATAACAAACTCCTGCAAACAGACAAACTTATGACAGTGAGAAAAAAGTGTATATTTAAATATAGAAATATTATTTAATAACACACTCCAAAGTCTTCTCAGATTGAAGCAGTAATGTGTGACAGATGCAACAGCCCTGTGCTGTGCCCTCAAAATCTGCCCATGAAAGACAGATGCAACAGCCCTGCCCCATCTCTATATGCTGTAGCACTGACATACTGCAGTGAACCAATCAATAAATGGGCTGTGATGGTCATTTGTGAAAAGCGTTTTTAGTTTGCATTATTTAACACTGCCATTCATTTTCAAAAGCCATTTTACATCTACATCAAACATAACATGGATTTAATTCTAAAATGCTTAATGCTGCTCATCTCCCTAACCCACCGATAACCAAACAGCTACAGTAATAATTTTCTTTCAGTTACTGGTTGGGGTTTATTAGCATTATTGAGTGCTGCTACCTGTCATGCATGCTGTGTCTGCATTCATTCTGACTCGGAGCCCAACTCTGATTGGTGGAGAGGGCTATAATGTGATTTGGTTGCCAGGCAATAGTGAAGTCAGCTGGTGGTATAGTGCAGAGGTCAGTTCAATGAAATATGGTCAGTTTGGACACTGTAGCACTGCAAGGATTGTTGTTCAAGCTCTCCGCAGATAACTACCATTGCTATTTCAATCTCAAATTTGTATTGAAATCAACAAGGCAGGTTTTATGCACACAAGTGACAATGTCAACATTCGGAATCCATGCTATTGTGGTTTTCATTCATTGATTTAATAATGAATGTTTTGCTGCACATGAGACTTTGATGGGCAGATTTTGAAGCTGCGTTCAGTGAAGTGATTAAGAGGGGAAAAGGGTGGGGGAGACGAAGGGGGGATGGGTGACCCTGACAAACACACACACAACATTTAAATCTAATCCACCTGATCCTTTGTCTAATCTTTGCTAGTAAACAAAAAGGCAAGCTGTTCTAAAAATATATATTTCTCTAGTAAAAAAAGCGTCATCAGAAACATGTTTAACTCTAGAACCGCCAGGGGTCATTGTAAACCTAAAAGCGCTGCTGTGGGTAATTTTTTTATTCACGCACAAAATAGAAATGGCAACAAAAACAATTAACTCTTGTATGTCACTGTTTTAACAAAGAACCATCTAGACTCATGAAATGATTGTCTAGTCATCAACTCTATTTTTGGTCTGATTTTTTTATGCAGGCTGCGCTAATCACTTCCAAAACGGTAGGCTATAAGCTAAACAAGTCTGCACCGACAAAGAGAATTAGAAGTAAATACATATTTGGGTGGTGTAATATTACAATGCAATATCATTAATCATATAAAAGATCCGTTTAAATGAGTAAAATAGCCTATAGACAATAATGAACAATAATTATTTACCACACTGCATATGATGTATGATGCAAATCCAAGCGTTATTATTTTGTTGAGTCTTATAATCTATAGCAGGGGTGTCAAACTCAGTTCCTGGAGGGCCGCAGCCCTGCACAGTTTAGTTCCATCCCTGCTTCAATACACTTACCTGGAGGTTTAAAACAAGCCTAAAGGACTCAATTAGTTTGATCAGGTGTGTTTAATTAGGGTGAAAGCTAAACTGTGCAGAGCTGTGGCCCTGGCTGTGGAGTTTGACACCTGTGATCTATAGTTTAAATAGGCGAACAACAGCAATAAAGTCTGAATATTCATGAGTAGGCTAAAACATTCATTTTTGATCTTGTGTTCTTTCTTGAAGGCTCTGAATCAGCTGTCAGATACTGAGGCGATCACTTATTTCCCCATTATCAAACTCTCCATACTTCAAGGCATTTTGTGCTTCTAATACCTCTACAAATCACCTTCTTTTGCTCATTGTGGATTCATTTGTTTATTATAACCACTGATTCAGTGAGTGAAAGTCATTGCCTAGCAACATACAAAAGTTAAAACTTAAGTAGCGCATACATTTGACCTTGTGCTGGTGCATATAAAATAGGCCCATTCTGACTCAAAGTTACTTAAAGAAATATTTGTACTTAAGGAAATATTTTTTTACCACAATGATGCCTCTTGTACATCGTCTTATTATATTTTGGGGGAAGCCTGTGTCATTTCCAGTAAAAAAAACAACAACAACTTGCTGGTTGAATAAAAGTAACTTTAAAGGGGTGGTCCACTATGATATCATATTTTAAACTTTAGTTTTTGTGTAATGTAGCTGTGTGAACATAAACAACATCTTTAAATGTAAGACGCTCAAAGTTCAATGCAAAGGGAGACATTGGCTGCGTCCGAAATGGCCTACTACTCATTAGTCAATGCATTTGAATTTAAATTTACTACTTGACTATTAGAAAAGTACTTTCTATACTGTATGAATGTGAGTAGTATAAATGGAACTCGGACGTACTACATCTGCCATATTGTCATGATCACATGACCTATCCGCATCAGTTGTGTCACTTCACTCCCATTCATGAATTCTCTCGTGGGACATCATGGGATAGTGTAGTGTGCATTGGATGCGCAATTGAGAATCTCGCCGGAAGTATTAAGTCATCCGGGTACTTCTCGCATACCGTTTTTCGAATTCGGGCATACTACTTGGCTCGCATAATGTTTTTAGAGTACTATATAGTATGGAAGTATGCGATTTTCAGACACAGCCATTGGCTTTTACAGAGTTAGCTTAGCAAAGCTTGCAGTGAATAAAGTGTGGGGATTACAAAAGTTAATGATGTCATAAACCCTTTGGTTTACAACCCAGGAAACGCTCAGTGAATGGGGCGTGGTCACAGAGACGTTAGTAGCAGAGAAAGCTAAAATCCCATCCAAATGTTGCTATTTCCACAGAGCTTGTTCTGTTTCTGTATTTGGGCTTCAAAAGGACATGCCACAAAGAGAGAAGTGCTTACAATTTAATTTTAATTATGTTCCAGAGAATTATAAAAAAAAAGAGAGCTCTCTAGCATTTGACAAAGGACAGCTTCCAAAATCTTTCCCAGTTCAGTGCTGGATTCGGCCAAAACTCCTCAAAGAAGGAGCAGTTCTAATGATAAAAGAAGAAGCTGTGGATTGTGAGCCACAACCTGTAAGTATTTTTATTTGTTAAAATATCTTACATTCATAGTTTTTTGCGTCATCTGTATGTTGTAGCAAGGGCGTAAGGACGTGATGTAAACAATGGGAAATGCTGTTTGGCACCGTTAACAATTTAGCTACAAACAAATTCATATTTATCCATCAAACCCCTGTAAACACCCACAATATTCACCACTGTGTGCAATGTCTCTCTATGCGGCTACTTTCCATACGTTTTACTTTTGAAATAATAAACTTGAGTTCGCAAAAGATATGTAAACGTTTCGTATTACTTACACATGCTTATAACCCAAATATATATGAAAGACACTTGTCAATTTTTATTTTAGAGACCAGGGATGACCAAACTACACTAGATGCCGAAATGCTAGTAAGAGGCATGATGTTTCCTGGTGACGTGGAGCCGATTCGAAAAACCATACATAGCACATTAGGTTAGCTGACCTATCAGATCCTGTTGAGGGGTTTCAGTTCTGTAACTATTCTACATAGATCTGTAACACATTTGAATAATCCCAGCCACCACTTTTTATTGGCTGCCAGCAAACAACATCCACCATTTTTTTGTTTTGTTTTTTATTAACCCTCCTGTG
Organism: Danio jaintianensis; assembly: GCA_903798115.1. Classification (NCBI taxonomy): domain Eukaryota; kingdom Metazoa; phylum Chordata; class Actinopteri; order Cypriniformes; family Danionidae; genus Danio; species Danio jaintianensis. The sequence goes on along the minus strand of CAIGQV010016645.1, from coordinate 20,932,345 downwards.
AAATTTTATTACATTTCCAAATATTTCCCAAGATCTTTTTAATAGAGAATATTTTTTTCAACACATTTTTAAACATAATAATTTTAATAACTAATTTCTAATAACTAATTACTTTCATCTTTGCCATGTTGGAAATACATAATATTTTTCTAGTCATTTTGCAAAACACTAGTATTTAGCTTAAAGTGCTTTAATATAAAGGCTTAACTAGATTAATTAGGTTAACTATGCAAGTTAGGTTATTAAGGCAAGTTTGTCTTGAGCCAATTGAAATAAATTAATTCTTAAGGAGGCTACTGCTCCCCCTTAAACATCACTTGGGAAATATTTGAAAAATAAATAGTGCACAATCAGGCACATGCACTATTAACCCCAACCTTAAACATACCCTTCACAGTGACATCACTTGCAAAGTTAGTGCATGTGCCTGAGAGTGCAAGCCTGATAATGCAAGTCCAAATCTGCAGCCAGACACCATTGGGACAATTTTGCCTTAAGCTGTACTTTGACCTCAAATGTTTTAGTTGGTATTCATTGTGTGTATTGAGAAGGATTTATTCTAGTGTGACTTGCAGACACTCCAATTATAATCAATGAAGGTATTAAATTAATCTCACACAAAATATCTGCACTTTGTTGTTTATGATGAGATTCACAAACTGGGGTTAGTGAGAGTGTGTGGACTATAAAAAGCTCCAGTGTTTTCAGTGGTGATTGAACACCTCTGATTGGCCACTGTGCAAATAAGCTTAAGAGAAACCTGATTGGTTAGTATTCTCTGCATTTACTACTGAGATGGAGGTTTGGGTTGATCAAATAGTTATTTTAATGTATCAATAATTGATGAATCAGTCTTGAATTGATATGTTAAAATCATTACCATCATTACTGTCTAATGTGTGCAGTTATTAAAGGCTTTTAAAGGCCAAAGATGAAAATTCGGTTATTACTTATATGTCGTTCCAATCCCCTGAGACCTTCGTTCATCTTCAGAACACAAATTAAAATATTATAGATGAGATCCGAGAGCTCTCTTCTCCTCCATCAATGGTCCTGAGATGTTCAAAGTCCATAAAAGGAACCAAAACATTGTCAAAACATTCCATGTGATTCAGTGGTTCAACTGTAATCATACGAAGCTCCAAGAACACTTTTGTGCAGCAAAAAACAACTTTGACTGGAAATATCTGCTCCTGCTCATTGGGTTGTGCATTTATTTAAGCCAGCACAACATATTGCCATTAGAGTCAGCAGAGCAGTACACAAGTGTTGATGCACACTGATAACCCGAGAGAAGACATTGGTGAACAAAGACATTTTTACTGTTTTTTAAGTGTTCTTGGAGCTTTGTATGATTACTGAAGTCACATGGAATATTTTGACAATGTTTGTGGATCCTTTTCTGGACTTTGAATGTCCACTGCTCTATAAAGACGATGAGACCACACTAATATTTTATCTAAAATATTTTAATTTTTCTTCAATGGAGTTCTCAGGGGTTTGGAACATCAAATAATCAATAAATTACAGAATTAATTTTTGGGGGGTAAACTAATGCAACCAAAACCTTCAGAGCTGAAATCCAAACATGGTAATTGGGTTTTATTTTGGCAATTTGCTGTAAACGGTTGACCAATTGCAATAAACTGAGCAATCGGACCAATGAGAGAAGAGCATGTTCTTAGAAAGGAGAATTTGAAAGAACAAACCTTACAAACTAATTGTTTGCTGCTCTTTCAGAAAAGAGGTGATGTGAAATGTGTATAGTAAGTAAAATATTGTACAGTTGAAGCCCTTCTGAATTATTAGCCCCCCTGTATATTTTTTCCCCAATTTCTCTTTAAAGGAAAGACGAAATAAAGGGAAATTAAGGAAATTTTGTTCAATATTTCTAAACATAATAGTTTTAATAACTAATTTCTTTTATCTTTGCCATGATGACAGTACATAATATTTTTACAAGATACTAGTATTTAACTTAAAGTGCAATTTAAAGGCTTAACTAGGTTAATTAGGCAAGTTAGGGTAATTAGGCAAATCATTGTATATTGATGGTTTGATTTGTAGGCAATCGAAAAAAAAACTGCTTAAAGGGGCTAATAATATTGACCTTAAAATGTTTTTAAAAAAATTTAAAAATGCTTTTATTCTAGCCGAAATAAAACAAATAAAACTTTCTCCAGAACAAAAAATATTATAGGAAATACTGTGAAAAAATCCTTGCTCCAACATCATTTGGGAAATATTTAAAAAATAAAAAATAAAAAATAAAAATCACAGGAGGGCGACTAATTATAATTATAAAATAAATGGATGCTTTCCTGAACACCAAATCAGCATATTAGAATGATTTCTGAAGGATCGTGTGACACCGAAGACTGGTGTGGTGGCAAGTGTGTTTACACACACAAGGAATTCGTAATAGACATACAATGTGTTTTTTTTTTTTTTTTGTGGGCTATTCCCACAAATATACTCATGCAACATAAGAAAGCACTTGCAATTAAATGCTTGCAGCAAAACATCATTCTTCTGTGTGAACTGAAGAGTCTGTGGAGTCACAGAGACAGTGTATATATCTAGCACCACTTTTTTCCTGCTGAAGTGTAACCATTTTAATCAAAAGTCTTGCATTCTCTGCCTTGAATAGAATTTTTTCCTTAGGTTAAAGGAAAATGAGGGATCGTCGGGGGAGAGTGTAAGAAACAGGGAGTATTGTTATTTCCTGTCCTCGAATCAAAGGTCTAATTTTGTCCATTTCCCACAGCAGCACAAAAAGACACAGATACCTTTCCTTCAATTGTCCTCCCTGACCCCCCCTTGCGCTCTCAGCTCTTCCTGTTGATCTGCATTTCTCTTTATACCTTTTCCACCGTTTCTCTTTTTCTTGTGCTTTCAGTATTTCTCATCTCCTCTTTCTGGTTTTCTTTTTTCCCTCTCTCCCTCCCCCGTTCTCGTTTCTTTTATTTGGCCACCGGTCAGCCCCTGTGCCTCCAGCGGTCAAAGGTCAGAGTGCAGAGTATATAAAGTAAGCAAAAGGAATTCTCCGCGCACAGACTCTAAACCTGCTCAAACACACATACACACACACCTGGAGCCCATGTGAGTGCGCTGACCCTGACAGAAAAACTGAAAAAGATCCTACACACTTTAGGCTGCAGAAGATAAAGAACAAACTAAATGTTTAAACTGCCAAAAAATTAAAATGTGCATTAAGAAATCAAAAATCTATAAATAGACTAAACAATTGTGATGATTGATAGACAAAATATATATTACTTATAGCTCATACTTGAGAATAATTAGCAGTTTTTTGCATCAGACATAAATGCTACCCTTAAATCACGGGACGAGGAGAGCTGTGCTGTTATTAAGAAGCTAAATACAACTTATTTCCTCTTGTAAACCATAAAATTGGTATTAAAACATTTAAAGGTGTAATGGATTGGGAAATCTAATTTTCCTTAAGCTTTTGATATACATAAATAAAGGTTTATTATACTATTAAAAACATTCTGAAAGTTTCAGAACTCAAGATCCAAAAACATTTTCATTGAAAACAAGCTGCCAAAGGGGCTCCTTTTTGATTTTGCCTCAATATAAAGTAATCTCTGCAAACGAACCTCATTCTACAACATTTAATACAACATGGAGGGCAAATACGAGAGAAGTACAAAGACAAAACTACTACAGCAATAAACAGAGATGAAACTGCAGTGCCAAGTTCTGAAAAAAGAAAACTAACAAACAGCTTTTGCATGCTTTCCTAGTTATCCTAGCACTATTTCTACATTGCATGTAACCACTCTTGAGTCATGTTAAAAATCCATTTCTCTTCATGTCAGAAGTAGCAGAGGAATACTTAAATATACAGCTTACTAAAGTGGGGAATCAGTTTACTTTGGGGGATTTGCCGTGCCATGTGTTGTGCTGCATCCAGTGTAGTCAGAATCATTGATTATAATGGGTTCTATTGTCTTAAGTTGTGCCGCTGTCATCTGATGTAGACTTTATCAAAAGTGTAACATTAATGATGATGTAACTAATGACGTAACATTAGCAAAGAATGATCTGTACTGTGTCAGTAAGACACTGTTCGTTTGTTTGCATTTGTATTACTGGCAAATGGGTTTTAAATAAAACACAGACACACGCAGAGACTGAAAATGAAAGATGATACAGTGCAGATCTGACAGTAATATTGGAGCACGGAGTATTCTTGATTTGTTTTGTTTTTATAATCGTGTCACTATTGCTTTCTTTAAACAGATCATTTGATATGTACAGAGTATTTGTACAATTTTAACCCAAATGACTGATAGTGTTTTCAGGGTACATCAGAGCAGTTTTTAATATGAGAAACAGTTACTGCATCAAATCACTAGGCGTTGACTTTCGAGACTTGAATCTGACACGTCTATCAAAATAGTGAATAAACAGGAGACAAAAAACACTATTACTTCTACATTTCCATTTTCACGTAAATATCTTGCTAACGTTATATGTGGAACTGTCATTAGCTGCATTTTAAGCCCGGCTTACAGTGTGTGATTTTGGCCGCGATTTGTTCATCTGAGGTAAATTTTGCAAATCCTAAAAGATTCAGATAATCCTAATAGGCAAAATCTGTAGTCCTTGATCATTGGATTGACTTCTGAAAAAAAAAAAAAAACGATCGATTGGTCCCTCCAATTAAATTCTTTCCTGCCATGTGAATTCAACTACAACAACGTCAAACCAAGAACCAACAGGAACGTCAATCCTGATTACACAATTAGCGTGACAACTTCAAACTATACAGCAGGAAAATGTCAAACGTTTTTGTTATTAATCTAGGCATATTATGAGCAAAATGAATGCTAATTGGTCATGTTTGCTGTTAGGTAGCACTTCAGAACGCGGTTTACTGAGTGTGTAATGGATGGTTGATGTCAAACTCGACAGAAGTTGTCTTTTGTGTCTGTTTTTGAAGTGTCAAGATTGTTGTGCATGTCAAATGTGACACAGGGATCTTAAAAGGGCTATTTAAGAAAAGTGTAAGCACTGCTGTAAGTGTAACATCTTGCATCATACTAAAGCATGGACGTGATCTGGAATATGCTAGACACTTTACTGGTGAAGACTCTTTTGTAATTATCAACCTAGCAACCACCCAACTGTAAAACTACCTGGCAACCACCAACATCAACCCTAACACGATAAAACCAGATTTGCATAGGCAAACACACACTTGTTTCTTAAAAACGAATGTAACAACTATGTAAAACACTTATTCCGTTTATTTTGGATAAAGATTCTATAAAGCAAACTACGATGCAGAAAAGCATACTTGTTTTGTTTTTGTCAGAATATGAGACTTTTAGACAGCTGCTCTTTGAAAAAAAGTATGATCAGCCACTCTTATTTGAAATCATTGAGGAGAAAGGACCCACTACAGCAGCTGCGTCTAAAAAAGCACATTGTAAACAATTAAACAAAGAGAGGCTCATTTTGTTAAGCTGTTGAGAGGGAGTTTTACTGTGGGCAGCTGAGCAATTCTTCAATGCTTTTCAATCTCTTTGGCCTGATTTCCATACCTTAACTTACTTCCTAAAGTGATATGCAAACACAAACATACTGCTTAAAAGGATAGTTCACCCAAAAATGACACTTTACTCACTATATACTCTCTCTTAAGTGGTTCCAGACCTGTTTGAGTTTCTTTCTTATGTTGAACACAAGGAAAAACTAATACACTGGAAGTCAATGCTTACAAGCTTACAACTTTCTATAAAATATCTTCTTAAGAACATGGAAATAGGCGCTGCAGACTTTCCTCTCAATAACTAATAATAATTAAGACAAAAAGATGAGAGCGGTGAGAAAGCAACAGTTATGTGGATATTTGCATGAGCTCTACAAATCGGCAGTCCTGTGATGTCATAACACTTTATTAAAAGTTTCTTTCAGGTCACTTTCAATATACACTGTAAAAAACGATTAGTTGACTTTACCTAAAAAAGTGAGTAAACCCGTTGCCTTAACATTTTTAAGTAAATGAACTGTGCATATTTATAAAAACTAAGTTGAATAGTTCCAAGATACAATGGGTTTACTTACTTATTTTAAATAAAGTCAACTTGTCAATTTTAAGTCAACAGGTTTAAGCCATTTTTAAGTAAAAAAAAAAAAAGCAAATAAAAGTAAAATAATCACCTTTTACAGTGCAGGTGATCGTTCAATATTCAGCTTTCTTCAAAATATATTCTTTTGTGTTTAAAAGATGAAAGAAACTCAAATAGGTTTTGAGCAAGTCATAAAATAGTAATGACATATTATAATAAATGTAGTTATTCTATGTTCAAAATCTGCATCATTGTTAAAAATATACAAAGAGCTGCATTTGAAACTCAAGAAATCAGTCATATTGCCAAGTCGTTACAATCTAGGCAAGAATGGAGGGATGAATGGTGACGTGTCCAGACAGGACAGGTGAGGAATGCGTCTAGGTGGACCAATAACAGGTAATAAACAGGATGTGATGGCTGTAGACCCACCTTTGAGGGTTACATTTTCCAAATGTCACATACAAACAACATAAAGGTTTCTGTAGGTTTTATAAAGGTACATTAAAGACCCTTTTTTAAGACCAAGTAAAAAAAAAAAGTCAGTGTCAGTCTCCTCTAAATGCATATTTTCATGTAAAAATTCATGTATTAGCAACACCTCAGAGCTTGAAGATACAATTTTTACAAAAAACAATAAAACCTAAACCTTCCAACTAATGGAAAATGTAAATAATGTTTACTGCACCTTCAGATCCCACTGCACAAATAAACTGGTTCTCCTTATATTTGTCTGATTTTCAAGTGCAAATGTCTAAGCATTGGCTCAGATGTACTGTAAAGTTCTTGGTAGTTCTACAATTAGAGATATATTAAGAGGTTTGAACTATAACTCATATTTAACTATTAGAATATAATAGTTATAATGTAATATTGAAATAGGTGCTGTGTACTTTCCTCTCAAAAACTAATAATAATTAAGACAAGAAAACAGCAGTTAAGAAAGCATGCTTTCGTGTGGATGCTTGCATGAGCTCCGCATTCAGCGGTCCTGTGATGTCATAACACTTTTATACAAAAGGTTTTTTCAGGTCACTTTCAAAATAGATCACGTTTGCAGTTTCCTCTTTAGGCTGTGTGTACAATAGTGCATTTTCTTTTTCAAAATGCTCCTCATTCAGACTGCGATTTTTACTTTGTTTCAGAAAAAAGATCTCAGGTCCACACTATACAGCCTGAAACACATGATATGTGACTATTCACGCTTACTGAGCATGTGCGTGTTTTACTGTCACCCGTAATTGAAGTCTACTGGTTGTGTAATGGTCAAATGAGAGGGGCTTGACGAATCAGGGAACGATACGCAATAGTCCAGAAGACCATTCAGACAGCGTTTTGCATTTCTCTTTGTCTACACTGAAACAGAATAATGGCGTTTCCCAAATAAATCAGGGTCTTTTTCAAAATACACTTTTTGGGGGTCGAAAATGCCAGAGTAGTGAGGACGCCAGGCATAACCATAACAAAACTTATGTTTATTGACATCAGACCAGTTTAGTTTTCAATTTCACCTGAAAATATGAAAAACTTTGTTGATTTTCCATTTGCATCTTAACTAAATGCATTATGATAGGAAGATGCTTAGATATTTATATTGGAAAAAAAATGACAACAGTAATGTAATGCATGCAACATTTAATGTCATGACTATAAATTTAAGACTATCTGCTCTTATTTAAGACCCTTTTAAAAGGATAGCTCACCCCAAAATAAAAATTATGTCATCATTTACTCACTTTTTTTATTTTGTTTCAAACCTTAAACACAAAAGAAGATATTTTGAAGAATTCTGAAAACCTGTAACCTTTGATTTCTTAGTATTTGTTATTCCTGCTGTTGAAGTCAATGGTTACAGCTTTCTTCTGAATATCTTAGTTTGTGTTCAGCAGATGAAAGAAACTCATAAAAGTGTAGAACAACACAAGGGAGAGTAAATGCAGAGTAAATTTAAATTTTGGGGTGAATTATACACTAAAGAATGCTGGGTTCCACACAATTCCTTCATGTTGTCCCAACACTAATCGATTAAACTAACTTAATAATTTTTACAAATTTAAGTGGATTGAACATAAAAGAATTAAGTTGTCCAAAAAAAACTTAAGAATTGTGTTTCAACTCATTTTTAAATGAGTAGTTTGAAAAAGCAGCAAAATGCATTTTTTGAGTGACCTTTAAAGCCTTAATTTGTGAAAGGGAGAATTTAACGTTTTAAAGACCTTGTTAAGTCCTGCAGTAACCCTGATGGCATGCTTTTATGTACCAAAAATGAAATATTTTACCTCCCACGTGCTCTTCCTCCTCTTCAGCTCGTCACACTTTCTCAGTTTGCAGATCTGGTGTCCGATCTTTCGGTTCAGGCAGTTGCTGCAGGTCCCACAGTTCTCCTTCCTCATGCAAGGGCCACATATGCCGCATCTCTTTCTTTTCTTTTTTTGGGGTGCCACAGGCTCTATTGGTTCCTGGTCCTCCATCTGCGACAAGGAGAACATGCCCGCTTGCTCATGCTCGGACCTGATGTAGTCGTCCGCTGGTGACACCACCCTTGCGCTCCTGGCCCCAAGGAAAACTTTAGGGTCCTCCTCGTCCAGAGAGAATTCATATATGTCCTGGACGGGAGGGCCAGGGCCTCCCCTCAGCTTGTGCATACTGAGGGTCCCACTCTCTGGGAAAAGAGAGCAGTAAAAGCGGCCAGTAACGGATTTAAAATGTAAAAAGAATTAAAAAGTACGGTTCTTTACAGCACAACGCAGACCAGTCCATAAAGTGTGTGTGCTGGGTAGGGGCCACGAGGGAGAACTATTGCACAGAAGTTTAAAGACTGGGCACAAGAGGGGCTCCTTACTGCGAGGAGATGCTGGGCATGATGTCATTCACCTGCAGGTGTGTTGGGAATAGAGCTGCAGGTGATGGGGAGGATCTCTCTGTTACACAGACTTGATGTCATTTGGATGTAAACAGAACGGTCAGTGCCACCTAAGGCAGACTGTATTTGGAGACTGTAGAAGAGAAAGAGAGATTGTGGTTTAGATATATTTCAGTTTTGGGGAAATTGACTATTGTACAACAATATAATAAAACAATTATGAAAAAAGTCTGTGAAGTCCATGTTAACATCTATCTATCGTAACAAGAATTTTCGTTTTACTTATTTTTCTTTTGTTATTTAAATGGACCAAATCCTTCTGTTAAACTTCTATTAATAATTCTATTCAAACTTAATGTAATTATAACACACCAGAAAATCTGTGAAGATGTGTGTGTATCTATCTATCTATGCAGTTGCACATATATCCATATTTACCTATGCAGTAATATAAATATGCATGTAATATAACGGTTTTTTTCATAAGCTCCATAATAATGTTCATAAGACAAAATACATTTACTCTAATAGTCTGAAATAATATTAAGTTGTATTATTATTCATATTAAAAATAATAAGACTTTTTAAAGTCTCCTTCATTGATGTACAAAGGGGGGAAAACAGACCAGACAAAAGATATTGAATCACGGTAGGTACTACGTGAGAAATGTGAGAAAATGCTCGGTTAGAATGGCGAATCCCCATTAGACAGCTCTCCATTGCTCTTTGTTTGTCCTCTGAGTCTCAATGCAGGACTTTCGCTCGACGCTCTTTGTTCAGCGCCAGGGGACCGTCAATAAACTCAAATATTTAACGGTAACTACGGGTCACGCAGTCCACGTATTGTGTATTGTTAAGGTATTGTGTAGTTAAAATACTCGTCAATGATGCGTCGTTAACGGAACGTTTTGATTCGCAACGTCGTATTGTTTGATACAGTAGTCGGCTAGCCTATTGTGAAAGGTAACTGGGCTTAAATGAGGAGTCCCCTCTATAACTGCTTTGAAAAGTTAATAATTATAATACGGTAACACGAGCACTGTATTTAAAAAAAAAAAAAAAGATGGAGGTCAAACACTCTTCTTTTTATAAGGCGAGTATTACTTTTTTAAATAGTAGCCTATATAAGTCATAGCCTACGTTTTAGAGTCTATCATAAGCAAACTACCCTGTCTTCGTCGTGTTTAATATAAACAGGCTGATTATTTTATTACGACAATACCATAAGCTTGACTAAGCAAAATGTAAATGCTGGAGTCAGCAGATTTTTTTTGTTTGTTTTCCCCCAGCACCTTCTTAAACTTTTGATATAATATTATTACTTTTATTGGTTACCAATTAAAATAATATCGACATATAACCTAGATTGTAGCCCCAAACTGTGTCAACATAGAAACACGACGAATACAATATGCGTACTGGTATTTTTAACTCTATTATCTTATCTTTATTTATATTTGTGTGTGTGTGTGAGTCCAGCAATGGAAAAGCGCCACAAGCTTCTCTGATCTCGTGTGTTTTTTAAGACAGTATATACATTTGATTGGGGATTATATGAAATGAAGGAAAAGAATCTGCTGATTCAGATGAAACCATATCTTTCGTTCATTAGCTGCACCACAAATTAGACTTAAAGGGATAGTTCACCCCAAAAAAGATAATTTACCGTTTACTCACCCTCAAGTGGTTCCAAACATTTATGGAAAAACTTATTTTCGTGTTCAACATAAATAAATAAACTAAAACAAGCGTGTGCCAAGTGAATGAGAAGTAATTAATGACAGATTTTTGTTTATTTGTTTGTTTTGGGTGAACTATTCTTTTAAACTTGTTTTTGTATTCTAAATCCTTCGTATTGTTAACCTACAATTTGTTACCTGGGCTGGTTCGTGGTAATATAGCAATTACACCGGTGTAATAATGAATTTATACTTGCTTAACTAACAAGTAATTTTCTAAAAGTAGCCCATTTATGGTTATTTGCTAACATGTGACCGACTTTAAATGACAACGAGTGCATGGCAGATCACATAGTAACAGTGCACGAGCAAACAAACCCGCAGTAAAATTGTGACGTGAAAAGTTTATGCCGCCATAAGGAATCCTGCATTATCGTTTAATGGCCCAGATATAAAAAGCAGCCCAGTCAAGTGTCTCGCACGCGCACTTGAGCACGTGGCTCTTCACTTTGCCGGGCGCTTTAACTGGCGGCAAAAAGAAGAGACCAGGAAAGATGTAAAAACCTGCGATGGTCATTTAAACTGCAGCACATACACTTCTGTATTAGCTTTTCCGATTTATCTTGACAAACAAGTGACAGTTTTCCTTGAAAGGGTGAGAAAAACGACACATCATCAAGGCCCCCCTCTGAATAAAGAAAACAACACCCTGGGGCGCGGGTTACAGCTCTGACGGGCGCGATTTGTTACAAAGAAGCACAATTTAAGTTCTGAATAAACAGAATATTCAGTTTAGAACGCATTCGATACAGCGTAACAAAGGCAGTTCGAAAGCTTTCCGCTGTTGTTACATTGATCGTTCCTATTATTACCTCACATAGCCTACTAGAGTGGAAAAAGTTATCAGTAATCGATGTGTATTGCGCTAATCGCCTCATTAGCGACTCAAAAACTTAAACAAGGGAATACACATACTTCATTTAAGTAAAATCAACCAGTTTCTAACACATTTGTTTGTTTGTTTTTCAATTAGAAAAAGTTTCCAAATGTATAGTAGTAGCAGCAGTAGTAGTAAAATGAAGGAAGGACTTACCAAGCGGTGGAAACGTTCCAAGTGTCTTGTCAAAGCCCATTTAGATTAAAATGACGATTTGCGTATACGCAGTACATGCATGTGCAATTGCACATCATTAGAAATGACTAAAACGTCATTAATTTACCTTACAAGCAGTGCAAATAAGAGAAATATGAAAAGTTAATTTGCTACAATGGGTTAAAAAATGCCACAAAGTCAAGACTTGACATGGCGAATTGTACGAGAAGAAAAAAAAGTGGCCATTTCATTATGGGAAAGACCCTTTAACTTCTCTTCGCCTCGTCTATGTACTTCAGGGAAGTTTTAAGAGTTAAAAGACGATGAGGAGGAGGAAGGAGAGCCTGTGAGAGAGACTGAAGTAAGTTGTGGAATGGAGTTCAGAGAGTGCCGCGGACTGAGGGGGTTAAAATTACGTCATCAAGAGCACTACATGTCCTTTGAACAGAATTGAGGGGAAACAAAATGGTAAATGCACGAATAAACATTATAGCAGGTTAGTAAAACATCCTTAACAAATCTGAATCACAATTTCATTTGCACGCTGTCAGACAGAATGTTTTCTGTATATTTATTATTTCAGCATTGTACTGTAAACAGTTTGTTTTCATCTGAAAAACAGTATGGAGGAAAGAAAAAACACCTATAGTAGCTAAAATCAAAACATGTTTATATTGGTATATTTCATTCAATATCCATAAGTAAACAAACCATAAATCATCATATTCAATTCTCTAAAAACTACACTTTACATGACTGGACGGGTGTAGTACTTGGCTTCAAGTCCATCTTTTTTAAAAGCATGTTGTATTCTGGTTTAAAACAACTGACACGGGACAATCAAGTATCATGTACAGCGTTTGTTTTGGTCAGTTATGCTTAAAATAGTTTGGGTATGGTCAGGTACGCAATAAATACCATAAGGAAAATCTTCAATAACATTCAAACAAACCAGATTTTTACTGTCAAAATACTACAGTAAACAAGCACTCGAAAGCTTCAGTGTTAAACCGGTTGAAAACGGTTTACTTTGCACACAATCATTGGGGACGGAGGCCAAAATCAGTCTGTAATGGTAATATAAGTCTGTTCTGCAATGCAGAAATGAGTCGCCTATCGCCTCACATCTCAGAGGAGGACAGCACAGATCAATACAAAACAGGTAGAGTTCAATCCTATGAAGAAACGAGACTACAGTGTTACAGAGTGAGAAAACCAACAATAAAAACGTATGATCAAAGGTGCTAAAATGGGAAATTAGAAATGGAGTTTTGACAGCAATTGTAATCCAAAGAAGCTGCAAATAAAATGGACACAAAGTAAAAAAAATAAAAATAAAAAGAGAGAGAGAGAGAGAAAGACGTAGAAACAGTTACTGTCCCTTTAACCTGGGTGGACATGTAACAGCATATCTGATAGTGTTAATAACAATATTTACCTCACCAGGAGTCATACTCTCCTAGTAATGGAGGACAGTCTTAGCATTTATTTTCCTGAATTAATCCTGAAATGCATCCCAAAGGACATTTGTTTACTCAAACCTGTTCCCTCTTTCTTTGTTGTCCCCAACCAATTATATTATTTATGGAATGGAAGCTGAAAGACGTCGTCTAGGTTCGGACTTGAAATTTGCCCGCCTTGGTCATGTATTTGATGCCTTTGAAAGGTTTGTACTTCTCGCCGTACATGTCCAACCTATTTACTTTCAGACCTGTTGGGTGAGAAGGCAGAAAGCAAACAGGTCAGGTGCAAAGCATATACAGCGGGGGAAATAAGTATTGAACATGTCATGTTTTTTCATGGGAATAATATTTCTAAAAGGAGCTGTTGACATGGAATTGAACCAGATTTTGGTAAAAACCCAAACAATACAAACATTAAAAAAAATAATAATAATTTGTTATGCGTAATAACAATGGAATGACACAAGGAGAAAGTACTGAACTACTGAAATGTATTTAATACTTTATATAAAAGGCTTTTTTGGTGATGGCAGCTTAAAGACGCCTCTCATATGGAGAATGAAGTCACATGAATTGCTCAGGTGTATTTTTTTTCACAGATTTTAACAGAGTGTAAACATCCTGATGGTTCTGTGGGTCTCATCTATCAAATCTGATCTTTATTGTGTATCTTTTATTGGATTCAAGTCAGGTGATTGGCTGGGCCATTCTACAGCTTGATTTTCTTTCTCTGAAAGCATTTGAGAGTTTCCTTGGCTGTGTTTTGAATCATTGTCTTGCTGAAATGTCCACCCTGGTTTCATCTTCTTCATCCTGCTAATGTAAATGTTGGACTGAAGCAGCGAATATTCATTTACAATGAGGAAGGGCAGAGGGTTGCTGAAGAACTATTGAGGAATTTTAGCTGCTGTCTGAGCTTTCACTGCCATTCTACACCTCCTTTTCTTCATGTGTTCAATAATTCTTCCCTGCGTCATTTCATTTTATCACACATAACTTCATCTGTAAACTAATTAATTTTGTGTTCTCTGCATATATGGATTTCTTTGGTTGTTACCAACACCCGGGGAAAATTTCAAGTCAACAGTACCTTTAGAAATATGTTTTCTGAACAAATGGTGATGTGTTCAGTACTTATTCCCCCACTGTATGTTTATGGCACGACAGAGTCTTTGGGGAAGGGCTGTGACTGCAGTGAATCAATGAGCAGTCTAGATGCTCTGTCTCACAGTGCCGTGTTACAGGCGCAGCTGTTTTAACCATCTGTTTAACAATACAAACAGCTCCACCTGCTGGCCAGTTCATACAATTGTTCTCAGATGCTCATTTATTTATATGCGCAATTGTGCTTTATTACATCCCCTATGGGAGATTAAAGAAACAATTCGCAGACTGAAGGTCAGCTGCGAAATATTACACGTTCGCAGTTATTTTACCAAAACAAATTCTCAAGCTGCCTGAAACAAATATGATATTTTAATGAAAATAATGAGATATTTGACTGCAAAGGATTTCATATCCCTGGTGGTGAATTCTACAGTGCAAACTAAATAATACAATAAACACCGACAATTATATTTGAACTAAAGCATATTCATATTTTCTCATGAATAACCTGCTGTCTGACTAAAATTATGCTGGGCACACACCACAAGATGCTTGGGCTGATTTTGAGCCAATGTCTCCCCTTCTGACAATTGTCTTGGTGGTTCTAAAGATTATCTTATCAGATTTTCCTGTGGTGTGAGGTGTGTTAAGAGTGAATGCATATTTGTTTATTCATCCGCCATGTTTATTCTCAACTCTTGAGACATTTTGTGAGATTTTGTGCTCAAATTCATACTGAAAATCTGTTGGTGTGTGTGGTGTGCTGTCTTTGTCACATTGCAGCACAAGATAGTAGGGCTAAATGATAAATAGAATTTGACTATTGTGCGCATTTGTCTATAAAGCCATCTCTTTGTAGAGCAAAATGGTGAAATCAAGCATTTTTTGTCCTCATGTTTGTGGTGTTTAACATTTTGAAAATCGTATAAGATGTAAAATATATATATATATTTTAGTGTGTACCCAGCAATAGTAAAGTTGCAATGCTTTCTAAGGTGTATCTCTATGAGAAAAAAAGAAATATCTTGGTATTGTATTGGTTCACTGCTTAATGTCCTAACCCAGGGGTGTCCAAACTCAGTCCTGGAAGTTTCCTGTATATCTAGTAATGCCACAGTCACACTAGAGTTTGAGTAGGCATGGGCCGGTATAAGATTCTGACGGTATGATAACCTTGGATAAAAATATCATGGTTTCATGGTATCACGGTATTGTGATTTCTGCTCTAAAATATGTTCTTTTTAAATGTCTGGATAAAAAAAAAAAAACTCTTTTACCACATTGAACACAATAGATTTTATATTTAAGAAACATTTCAAATATTTTGGCACTGTAAACATGTCAGGCTGAATAATTCAAATAAATCATTGACTTCGGCTATCTTCATTAGTTTTAAAAACAGATTTCTTTACAGATTTTCTTTGGATATAAAGTAAGCCACTGCACTGTTTATGTCTATAGCATACTTGTATGTTGGTTTAAAAGCTATTTGTTTTTTAAATGTTTGCTGAATCTTGGGTTGACGAGTAGCTTTTGATGTGGAAATACTGCTGCCCTAAAAAACGAAATAAAATTGTGTCAAAAAACACATAAAAGAAACAAAACTTACATATACCGTAGTAATGGTATTACAAAACATTTGAGTGGTTTTAAAACCTTGACGTTTCCAAACCGCTGTATACCTTGAAATCAGTTATCGTCCCATGCTTAAGTTTGAGCATGCAAAATTCTGTCGTTTGGCGCTGCAAAAAGGCGCGGGATTAAACAAGATGATTAGACATTTTAAAAAGCGAGCGATTGGTCCATATCTTAAATTTCTGTACAGAGAGGTCATGTTTTGATCTTCGATTGGTCTCACGCAGTCACGTGATGCGATTTCGCAGGTCAGAGTTCATCAAGCTTGAACTTTGCAACGCAGCAAACTGCGAAACTTGTCACACGAGCTTGCGTTTTCGGTCTGTTTCATTCGCGTGCGTATGAATGGAAGACTATGGGAAGAAAAGTGCAGTGTGACCGTGGCTTAAGAGCTTGATTAGCTGGTTCAGTGTGTTTGATTAGGGTTGAAGCTAAACTCTCCAGGACACCGGCCCTCCAGGACCAAGTTTGGACATTCCTGTCCTAACCAACATTTGAAGAAAAACCTGAAAACACTGATGTTCGGTACCTGAAATAGCCAGCTGTTGAATCTTGAACTGGATGTTGATTGTGGGGTTTTCATCAGGTTTGGAGGCTCCAGCCTGAAGACTCATAGACCCTTTTAAACTTGGCAGTTTCTGGGGGTTTATCTTCCCCACGTCCCATGACAAAAGCTGAAAATGACACAAATTATTGTAACATTAATACGCAATTGTAAGTTAAATGTTCACAAAAGTTATGTTTTCCATAGTTATTACTATAAGTCAGGGGTCTCAAACTGCCGGCCCGTGGGCCATTTACGGCCCGCCCTCCTCCTCCCTCCGGTCCACAACGAGATTCGGCCCGCCAAAACATATATTTTTGAACCACTATCATGGTTGTGCAGTTGCATCTAGCCACTTGTGGTTTTGACCCGCCACCTAGTCGACATTTAAAGTACTGCATTTAGATTAGTTTTACTTTCATTTTCTCTCAGTGTACGGTCCAGTAACACACATGCGTTTTAATTCTATGTCCGTAAGTGCTCTATTTTTACTAAAGCTCTATTTTTGTAAATATTCAAGGGTCGTTTGATTATTATCAGTTTTATACCACTTGTATTTTGTTGTACAAACACTTCTTCATGGCTTACACGTTATGCTGGTTTTGTAACAAATAGGGGATTATTTAGCTAATATTCCATTCAAATGGTCTCATTTAATAGATTTTCCTCAAATGCTTATTAAGATTTGCATAAAAACTATGTACATTAGTACAATTGTACTGCTAGTTGAATTGAACTTGTTAAAGTAAATGTGAATATGTACATACTTTTCCCCTCTTTGTTGTAGTTTTACAAAAAAGAAAGATATTGAGAAGAAGAATTGCCAGTAAAGTCACTTAAGTTACCCAAACAGCTTTCTGCTGTTCTTACGCTACTGGGACAATACAATTGTTTGGGACAGAATAGTAATAATTATGCCTATTTTTTGCAGTATTTTCATAGCAATTTAAACTACCCCTTCAATATGTACAACAAGAAACAAAAAGCTGGAGTTTTGACTGCATATACTCTGTTGAAGAAAGACTGAGTGTCTGTCTAACGCTCGGTCATACACACAACAACCACAGATATATTTCAGCAGCTGATGAGTGACACGATAAACGCGCTGATTTGCATTATCACTGGTGACAGGTAATGCTTGGAATATAAACGTCATGTCTGTTGTACTAAGATGCATCAATTACGTCAGGTTTCCACTTTTTTTCTTGTGCTTGAATGTTAAAACGGCCCTCCTATGAATTTTGAGTCACTGAAATGGCCCCCCCGCCAATTTGAGTTTGAGAGCCCTGCTATAAGTATTATGTATTTTCAGTGATCACTAATGGTCAAGTGAGTTTTTACCACTTTCATCTGATATAAAACTGCATATAAATGTGTATAGGCCTATCGTGATAACATTTTTGGATTTTGTTAAAACCCTCTCCTCCTATTTTCTCAAGTTCAACATTATTTTAGTGTGAGTGCTTAATGCCGCGCTCTTCTATTGTTGATTGATTTGACCATAATACTTTTGGTGTGCTTTCTCACAACATGTGTGGTTGCCTGAACACATTTGATCACATTAACATCTACACCATGAAAGCAATCAAGTTAAATGTGCTTTCGACTACCCATAACAGTCGTCACCCACTTGTGGTTGGTTGATTAATAATGCGTCTTAAGAGCAGGTGTAAACAGGACCTTCATGAAGAAAATGATGCAGCTATGGACAGTATTATATTATATAATACTTTGTAATTCGCTTTTTATTGAGCTAATTGCAGTCAGTTTAGCATTTCTTTGCTTTGGATAGGCAAAATAAAGTACAATACTTTATGCAAAGAAAACAATTTAACACTTGACAATAGGAATGCACCAATAAGATTGTTTTGGGGTTTTTTTGTGGATATTTAGTCTGATTCCGATACTGATATTGGTCAACTGCATTCAGTACTACTTTTTCTCCATTAAATTGGTTTTACTGAACATGGGTCAGACCCATTTAACATTCAACTGTCCAACAGCACAAGTTAAGATTAAAAATTACAGTATGACAATCTTCAAGGGTGAATTTCGCTATTCAACATTTCTTTTAACAACAGTAACTATTATTTGACATATAATAGAACATATTTATTCAATCAACTTAACAAACAAAGCCAGAGCTATTGCTGTATGTATATTAGAAATTTTGCTGCTCCAGAAAAAATTTGACTCTCTAAAGTGCAGTTTCCTGTATTGTTCAAGAGATTTTACAGCAGTTTAATCAATGTTTTGGGTTTTTTGCCAGCACTTGAGCATGGTGCACATCTGACATTTTGTACATACTAGACTCAGTTATGAAGTTTGTATAGATACATTTCGTTTTTTGCAAGCGTTTAATAATTTTGATCTGAGAAAAAATTTGGATTATAATATATTGGATTAAGAAATGCAAATCGTTTCCTTCATGCAATTAATAAACCATCTGCATTTTTGGTATATTCAAATTATTGCCGATAGCTTTCAATTTAAACTGCCGATACATCGGTGCATCCCTACTTGACGACTGACTCATATTAAAACAAACAGAACAACATCTATTTAAAAAAATATATTAATAATAATAATAAGAAGAAGAAGAAACAAAAATTCAATTAAGTCAAATGCGTCCCTAATTGACAACACTCCTATTAAAACAAACAGAACAACATCTATTAATAAAATTATTAATAATAATAACAATAAACAAAAATTAAATCAAGTCAAATGCGTTCCTACTTGACAACACTCATATCAAAACAAACAGAACAACATCTATTAAAAATATATAATAATCAAAAAACATTCAATCAAGTTGATTTCAATTAAATTTCAATGTGAACACCAGAACAATGTAAAAGAAGCATTTATTCACCTTTGTGACAGGGTCAAAAGTGTAAGTGCCCTGTGAGGGGTTGAGGTTGGCACTGAGGACGCCCCGCGGCAGCTGACTGCTCACCAGGACTGATTCCACCACCTTACCCATGGTCTGCTTTGGGCCGAGGGTGAGCTCAAAACGACCCTGAGAACTGCCTTCTCTGAAGCTGATGTTATGCTTGACGTACACTGGGATGGCCACCAGGCTGGAGAATACAGCAAGAATGCATTCAAATCACTTACAGTTACAGTTAAAGTCAGAATTATTAGCCCCCCTGTTTATTTTTTTACGTAATTTCTGTTTAATGGAAAGAAGATTTTTTTTCAAAACATTTCTAAACATAATAGTTTTAATAACTAATTTCTTATAACGGTTTTCTTTTATCTTTGCCATGATGACAGTACATCATATTTTACTAGATATTTTTCAAGATACTAGTATTCAGCTTAAAGTGACATTAAAAGGCTTACCTAGGTTAATTAGGGTAAACAGGCATGTTAGGGTAATTAGGCAAATCATTGTATAATGATGGTTTGTTCTGTAGACAGTTGGAAAAAAATATTGCTTTAGAGAGCTAATAATATTGACCTTAAAATTATTATTATTTTTTTATTAAAAAGTGCTTTTATTCTAGCAGAAATAAAACAAATAAGTCTTTCTCCAGAAGAAAAAATATTAGGGAAATGCTCTGTTAAACATCATTTGGGAAATATTTGAAAAAGAAAAACAAATTCACGGGAGAGCCAATAACTTCAACTTCAACTGTATGTTTTTGAGCACTAAAATCAGCATATTTTAAAAGGGTCTGTTCTGTCATTTCTCCACTATGAGTTACTAATCCTGCCTTTGAAACTAATATGTTGGGACTTTCTCACTTCTGAGAGCTGACGTGGTAGGACAGGAGGCGGAAGTTGCCGTCTGGTGGGATAAAAGACAAAATCCGTTCTGCCTCCCAACGCTTGAACCGCACACAGGGATGGAAGCTGACATCATCCAGGAGTCGAGGGTTCTACAAAACGACAAATGAGTATAAAGGAATAAAGGGGGAAGAAAGTGAATGAGGTATGTGTGTTAGTATACAGTAATATAAAATATATAAGCATCTTTAACTTAAAAGTGCACTTAATTTATCCCTCATTAAATGCATGAATGCAAATTCTGCTAACTCCACTGAAACTGTTCTAGAAGTAAATACCAATTTTGAACGATGAGGATGTTTAGTTTCTTTTTCTTTTTTCGGTTAGCTTTATTAAGTTTACTATTGAAACTTACTTTATTTTAGTTAATTGCCTTTTCAAATTTGTCATAAAAAACAGTATGTGTGTATACTGGTATAAAGTGTGGAAGCTAGTGGACTAAGGGCGTACTCACATTAGGTACAGTTGCCTTGAACCATGCCGAAGCGCGATTGTCCCCCCTCCCCTCTCCCCTGACGGCCTGCACTCACATTGCATTTTGTGCCATCCGAACCTAAACGCGCTTACGTCATTAATGATGCGACTGTTCAGTTTAACAGGAAGAGATGCGCTCTCCCTCAGCACAGTGGAGATTGCTTTAGTTATATCTTTTTAGTCGTTTGGGATGCAGTGACACGCAGTCAAATATTTTGCCGAACAGATCCACAACTTTTGACGCTCATAAATTATCATGAAAGTCCTTGTGCAGCACGTATTAGGAGGTTTGCTGAAGGTGCAGCTGACGTGCAGCAGGGGGTTTGAGTCTTTAATAAACTATGACAGTTCGTGTTCATTGAAAAGTAAGAATGATTAATAAATCCATATGAAACAGTCCCTTAAAAGTCACGTCTTGTCTTCAGTTTCGGGCTCAGGTGCGCTTTGCACTCACACTACAACCGTACCGCGCCAAAGCCCAACCAAACCGTGCTCTGACACACCTCTTCTAACCAACTGAACCGCGCCTGGGCACGCTTCGGAGTATTCACACTTGTCAAACGAACTGGGAAACGCGCCTGGGCACGCTTCGGATAGCATAGTGTGCACCCTAAGAGCAAGTGTAAAGTAGTTTTTTTTTAGGGTTAATTCTAAGTTTAGTTTGTTTCATCTTAGTTTGATTCCTGCCTCGAGGTCCTATGCCAATCCTTCCCCTCTCTCTGCTCCCCACACTTTCCTGTCAATACTCTCTACTGTCCTATCCATTAAAAAAAGTGGCCATTTAAAAATATATATATTGTTTAGAGTGTTTCATGACGCATATTCAGTCGGCCATCAGTTGGAAAGCAAAATGTAAACAATGCCACTGAACCGAACAAAACTTGCAAATTTAGGTGATTATTACCTCTGAAAATGACCACTTATTGTCATGTTTTGGGTTGTACTAATCAGTCATTCATTCATTCATTCATTTTCCTTCAGCTTAGTCCCTTTATTTATCAGGGGTCGCCACAGCGGAATGAACCGCCAACTTATCCAGCATATGTTTTACACAGCGGATGCCCTTCCAGCTGCAACCCAGTACTGGGAAACATCCATACACACTCATTCACACACACTCATGCACTATGGCCAATTTAGTTCATTCAATTCACCTATACCGCATGTCTTTGGACTGTGGGGAAAACCGGAGCACCCGAAGGAAACCCACGCGAACAAGGGGAGAACATGCAAACTCCACACAGAAATGCCAACTGGCCCAGCCGGGACTCGAACCAGCGACCTTCTTGCTGTAAGGTGACAGTGCTAACCACTGAGCCACTGTTTTGCCCTTACTAATCAGGCAGACTAGAAAAAAACAAAAACATTTAGGAGTATTATAGGACTGCCAAAAGTTTTAACAAATCAAGCAGAAGATAGAAAAAAAAACTGTCTGAGGAACAAATCGTGTTTTTGGTTGGCCAAACTGAACAAAGATTTGTCATTTTATATTTGTTGTTAAAAAAAATAAATAAATAACAGCACGTATGCCCACCCCCTCTAAATATAATTGGTTAAAAAAATGGGTTAAAAGTGTGGAAGTTAGTGGAAAGGTTTTTTTCAGCTTTAATTTAGCTAGTTTAGTTTGTTTAATCTAACATTAAATATTGAGCTTTATGTCAATTAACAAAAAATCTTTTCAATAATTGTAGTGCTTGTGTCAGCTTACATCAAATCAAATCTATTTTGTATAGAGTGTTTCACAATGAAGTTGGAGAACAAAATGTAAACAATGCTACGAAACCAGACAAAACTCACATATTTAAGTGATTACTGCCTCTGAAAATGACCACTTATTGTCATGTTTTGGACTGTACTAATCAGTCAGACATTTCGAGTACTATAGAATTGCCAAAAGTTATAACAAATCAAGCAGAAGGAAGGAAAAAAACTGTCTTAGGAACAAAAGGTGTTTGTGGTTGGTCAAACTGAACAAGGATTTCCAATTTTCAAGGCAAGAATCTTGACAACATTAAAGGTTGTTCCTATTTTCAGTAATTTATGTGAAATATTAGGCCAATATCTGATTTAATATTGCTCATACATATCTTTTACCACTTAAGTTCAGTTTGTCAAAAAAATGCAACTTTTTCTGCTTACTGAGTCCTTCTCTATATGATTTAGCAGCTTCCACATATTTTTCCTTCCATATTATAAAACCCATCTATATTTTGTTTTTTTACACAAGCTTTAGATATGATGCTTATGTTTAGAATATCATATTCTCTTCATGCCTTATAATAGCATTTGAAGCTGGGTGAAAATATAATTAATATTTTGAGATATGCAAGCAATCAAGTAGTTTAGATATGCTATATAGGTGTGTTGCTCTACGTGAGTTCATTCACTTTTTTATGTACTGTATGGAGATAAAGATGGACTAACTTATACACCCAACTTTAGGTAGTTTGTCAATTATAGGGTTACAATTTGCACCAAAATATATGTCAAGCAATTGTGTGTGGGTGTATGTATGTAGATAAAGTTTAATTTATATCCAGCTTTCTATACAGAGCATTATTATTATTTACTGACACACATTAAACATTTGATGCTCCAATTATTAAACCACTCTAATAACAGTATTGTTAATTATAATGTTAAAATCTTTATACATGACCACAATCCTTTAATTTGACCCATTTGTCAGCTTTTTAAGTTTTAAAATATTATCAAATTTTGTATTTTCATTTAACCTTTGTATATCTCAATAAACACAGGTCAGAATAACACACAAACCGTATAACACAAAAACTATGTAACACCGAATGATGATTGAATGTTATTTTACATGTGACTTTCACAAAAGGTAATTATATGTTAATATATGTCTGTGTCTGTGTATGTATGCATGGATGTATCCGTGTAAAGCTGAATACAGTTAAAGTAGGGCTGGGCCGATAAACGATATTATATCGAATTGCGATAAAATTTATGTTGATAACAATGATAAGCTCTGGACTTTTGTACTCTGTATTGATCTAAGAGCCGAAAACAGCAGAATGTACAACAATGGGAATCTAGAAGTGTGTTGATATTAGAGATGCACCGAATTTTCGGCTGCCGAAAATTATCGGCCACCGAAAATAGGTTATGCTATTTAATGGACCCTTTAATTTTTGTGGCTTCAGTCATTGCTGGGATACTCTTTTAAATCTGTAAGCATTAACAACTGATATCGAAATATATATTGTTATTGTTTAATATGGAAAAGAATTAGGGCAGTGGGTAGCGCTGTCGCCTCACAGCAAGAAGGTCACTGGTTCAAGCCTCAGCTGGGTCAGCTGGCATTTCTGTGTGGAGTTTGCATGTTCTCCCTGTGTTCTCGTGGATTTCCTCCGGGTGCTCCAGTTTTCCCCACAAGTCCAAAGACATGCGCTATAGGTGAATTGGGTAAGCTAAATTGTCCGTAGTGTATGTGTGTGAATTAGAGTGTATGGGTGTTTCCCAGTGATGGGTTGCAGCTGGAAGGGCATCCGCTGCGTAAAACATGTGATGGATAAGTTGGCGGTTAATTCCGCTGTGGCGAGCCCAGATTAATAAAGGGACTAAGCCGAAAAGAAAATGAATTAATGGAAAAGAATTAATCGAAATTGCATTTTTGCCATATCGCCCAGCCCTAAGTTAAAGTAATTTATTAATTCATTATTTGTTAAATAATTTATGTAGTTTGTTCAAGCAAAATGCAACCTTTTGTTTTATATGCAAATGCCCAGATTTACCATAAACGACAGGGTGAGATCGGGCATCCCTGTAAGTTTCACACATGCGTCTATCACTCCCTGTATCTCAGCTGTGATAGTTGAACCTTACAAGGAAAGAGCAAAAACATAATAAATGATTTACTGATTCATCATCTCTAAACCATCACATACTGCAGGATAAAAAGACCTACCCGATTTGTCAATGATAGCATCGATTTCTTCCACCACGTCGAAATAGGCTTCGTTGTTGGTATATTTAACCCCTGTTCTCCGCCACGGTACCACTGACAGCTGACCTGTAGGAAGCTGCTCACCAACATTAGTACTTCCTGTGAACACAAAGAGGAAATTATTAAAGGAGACCTATTATGCCCCTTTTTACAAGATGTAAAATAAGTCTCTAAATAATTGTGTATGTGAAGTTTCAGCTCAAAATACCACACAAATAATGTTTTATAACTCTTTGAAACTGTCTCATTTAGGCTTGGATCAAATTGTGCCGTTTTGGTTGCTTTAAATTTAAAGGAGATTGTGCTCTTTTCAAAAGAGGGCGGAGCTACAAATGCCTGTGTGTCAGCATAGTGGCAGATTGAACAACAAGACTAACTTCCTACGCTAATGAGGGAGAGATTGCCACTATTGGGCGGGGCTTTCCCTGTTTGATGACACTGATGATTAGTCATTACAAAGTGAGAATGTCAATCAAAGTGTTCCCTTTATCAAGTGTGATTATAAACAATATAATTAATACATTTTACCATTAGAGGCTGGTTATATTCACACACTGTTGCCACACAACTGTGTTTAATCCCCGTACAAAAGTGATTTTTGCATAATAGTTCCCCTTTAATATGGCTTTAGAAGCCGACGGAAATAAAACACACCACAAACTAACAGATTACCTGTGATGGTGTTCACCACTGTGCGCAGGATGGTAGGAGGTTTAATGAGCTCTTTTAAGATGTTTGATTCGGTGGCCAGAGGGAAGCCATTATCCAGCATCTCCTCCAGCAGCTCATAGACCACAACTACATTGTCTTTAATAGCAGCCTCTGTGCACACCCCAAAATAGTCCTAAAGGGAAAGATTTCACACACATTATTGAATGTTTTCAGAAGTAGTGGCTTAATGTAATGCTTCACATTACATTCAATAATACATTCATGTTTATTATTATGTATTTTATATACTAGCTGCTGCAATCAAATTGTATTCTTTAAGGTATCTTTGAATAGCTTGCATAAAAATATGGTTCTACAAAAGTGATGTTGGACCCTTATAACACATGGGTCTCTGATTTGATCTGGAAGGAATGTATAAAACTTCCCAAAAACTGCATCCCATCAACTCTCCCATCAAAATTAGAGCTACACGATACTGGAAAAATATGTGATATTCTTGTTGACTATTGGGATAACGATATTTCTTACGATATAACATTTACCTAAAAAATGCTTTTTTTATTAGTTGTTTTTAAATGATTTATTTATGCAATTATGTTAAAAATAAACAGGTCTCTAATTAATTCTAATTCAGACTGTCAAGGTGCAAACATTTAGTCTTGAAAACACTATGGATGAGTAAAAACCTCTGCAGATATTTGGACTCTGATTGGCTGTTGTCATTTTTTTTCCTCTTTCATCTCAACTCCCGAATTTTTTTTTTTTTTTTTTTTGCTCTAGGTTTACCTTTGGGCCGCTCCAGCCAATAACAGAACAGCACCTACTGAGGGGGCGAGGATAAAGATAGCAAGGCTCCATCTGATTGGTCAAATTTAGATAAACAACCACTGCATAAAATAAAATGTAATTAATCACACGTCTGCGATATGTATATTGCATATACATAATCACGATAATTATAATTTTGCGATATACTGTGCAGCCCAACTCAAAATACACATTATAATTATTATTTACACACATGATTTTTTTTTTAAATAAATACACATAGCCAGTTCTGTGAAGTAATAGCACTATCAAAAACTTGAGTTTCATGGTCTTCCATATCAGGACATATAAAAAAAAACTATATGGTACTTGGCAGATCTTAAAACTTAACTTTTTCCACATGACTGTATATATTATACCTGTATCAATAAAGTGCCCTGTTACATCCATAGAAGAAGCAAATACCATGGAGATGAGTGGTTATAGATTATCAACAATCTTCACATCTTTTGTGTTCAACGGAAGAAAGAAACCCAAACAGGTTGGAAACAAATTGAGACTGACTAAATTCATTCATTTTCCTTCAGCTTTGTCCCTTATTTATCAAAGGTCGCCACAGCGGAATGAACCGCCAAATATGTGTTTTACGCAGCGGATGCTCTTCCAGCCGCAACCCAGTACTGGGAAACACCCATACACTCTCATTCACACAACTCTCATTCACTACGGCCAATTTAGTTTATTCAATTCACCTATACCGCATGTCTTTGGACTGTGGGGGAAACCGAAGCACCCAGAGGAAACCCACGTGAACACGGGTAGAACAGGCAAACTCCACACAGAAATGCCAACTGGCCCAGCCGGGACTCGAACCAGCAACCTTCTTGCTGTGACGCGACAGTGCTAACCACTGAGCCACCGTGCCACCACTAACTAAAAGATGAAAATATACATTTTTGACTGAAAATATCCCTTTAAAGGGGTAGTTTGCCAAAAAAAATTAAAGGTACTCACCCTCAAGTGGTTCCACAAATTTTGAAGAAAGCTGAAAACCTGTAACTATTGACTTCCATAGAAGGAAAAACAAATACTATGGAAGTCAAGGATTACAAATTTTACACTATCTTAAAAAATATATTCTTTTGTGTTTAACAGAAGAAAGAAACTCAAAGGTTTGGAACCAGGAAAATGTGAGTAAATGATGACAGAGTTTTCATTTTTGGGTCAACCAACCCTAGTTTTTTTTTTTTACATTGTATAATGATACATTTATAGCCACAGTCTTTTGTATACCGTGGTACATGGTATATATCGTGGTATTCACCATCACTATAAAGTAAAAGTATGAATCCCGACCAAACCTGAAAAGTGTCGACCACACGATGGAGGAACTCGATGACAAACAGCGGCGGCACTTCGCTCTGTATGACGGCCACGAAGTAGATGCGATGGCGGAGCACGTTGATGAGGTAGTGATGCGGCGTCGGGATCACCGGAGGCACGTTCTCCGGTTCCGTGGCGCGCTCCAGGGCCTCGAAGAAGTAGTCGCAGACAGATCGGCTGACCACACTCTTCCAGTGCTTCTCCAGAAAGATGTCCCCCGATGCGTTAACCAGAAAAAGACTGTGGATCATCGTGACAGCTGGAAAGACGATACAAGAAAAGAACAGTACTTTATATTTGTACGAAACCTACTCGGTCTCAGGCAATAACTGAACAGCAACCTGCCAGCATCCTTACAGGTAACGTAACTGATAGGCCGCTGGGCTCTTTTATTATTCTACGTCCCTATCTGGTTACCAGATGGAAGAATAGTTGTTTTAAAAGCAGCCAGCTCGAATGAAACTACAGGAACGGGTTGTTAACAGAATCACCACATCATCATCATCCCTGTATCTGGTTTTTTCTCCTCCCCTCGCTCGCATCACAGGACAGTCTTGTGACAAGCTGCGGATTAAAAAGGTTCATTCATTCCGCATTTACAGCCGCTCGTTTGTTTTTCTTTGGGTGTGGATGTGCATGTTGTAAAGAGGAATCAATACTCACGATTTCTGGAGTTTTATTTCTGCCACCACTTCCCAGTATTTTGTAATTAAGCAGAATCTGAAATCTCGCTTCCTTCTCCGTTATATTGAGACGAGAAAATGTACGATTGACGTCTCGGTTCACCAATGGTGGGTCACGTACAGCACCGTGTGCCCGCCCACTTCGAATATGATTGGTGCAAAACACGGAAACTAGTGGAAAATAACACTCGCGCTTCATTGGACAGTAGCCAATAAACGTCACTGCACATTGTTGTTTTATTGGCTCAAGGTGGATCGCTTGTGCTCTTGAGTCTTGACGAAGAAAATTGATACCTAACAAGTGCTAACAAACATTCATGAATTTACTACATATTGCCCTTATAGGTCAACCCTAAAGGCAGGCTTTCAAAAGGTTTATGATTCTCGTAAACGTGGGTGTTAAACATTGACATGGTAATAGAATTATACTACCCTATAACAATTTTTTTTGCACTTCAACATACATGATTTTGTCTCCTTAAAGCTTATACTGTTCTCCGTGTTCTCCGCTTCATTGTAAACAAAAAAGGAAACAAGATTATAGTAAAGCTAATTTTTGTTTTAGTAAATATTTCATTAGTAGATATATTCAATAATACTGTTGCCCCGTTCGAACCTGTGACCTATAATAAAAAGAGAAATTGTCAGATATTCATTCATTCATTTTCTTTTCGGCTTAGTCCCTTTATTAATCTGGGGTCGCCACAACGGAATGAACCGCCAACTTATCCAGCATATGTTCTACGCAGCGGATGCCCTTCCAGCTGCAACCCATCTCTGGGAAACATCCATACACACTCATTCACACACATACACTACGGACAATTTTAGCTTACCCAATTCACCTATACCGCATGTCTTTGGACTTGTGGGGGAAACCGGAGCACCCGGAGGAAACCCACGCGAACACGGGGAGAACATGCAAACTCCACACAGAAACGCCAACTGACCCAGCCGAGGCTCGAACCAGCGACCTTCTTGCTGTGAGGCGAACGTGCTACCCACTGCGCCACCGCGTCGCCTAAATTGTCAGATATCAATGTTAATAATGATGATAATAAAAGGGTTGCACTTTATTTTTTACAGTACTTACATAATAATAATAATAATTCCTTACATTTATATAGCGCTTTTCTAGACACTCAAAGCGCTTTACACATTGGGGGGGATCTCCTCATCCACCACCAGTGTGCAGCATCCACCTGGATGACGCGACGGCAGCCATATTGCGCCAGACCGCACACCACACACCAGCTGATTGGTGGAGAGGAGACAGAGTGATGAAACCAATTATGATATGAACATAAGAACATACTAGTTTAGATGAGTTAGATACATGGATTAAGGTTTGGTTCTGGGGTAGTACATAGTTGTTAATCGGTTTACATACTGAATATAAGCATCAGGGATGGGGAGTGTTTATGATGGATGTATTTTAAATACATATTTTAAATACAAAATAGTATTTTGTGACTTTTATTTCATAGGGCTGATGGAAACGGCTTAATATTTTGTATCAAAATACTTATCAAATAGTGTCTTGAATTTTTTTAAATACTGTAAAATACTTTGTAAGAAGTCTACATGATGATGACATCATATAAATGCACCCTCTGATTGGTGCTTTGGACATTATTGGCTCTTCCATTTAAAGAAGAACTGAAAGAAATATTTGGAAAAAGAGTTTACTGTACACGTAATAGTAGTTTTGGATGGATTGCTGATGCCAAAAATGTGTCGTTAAAACAAACAACATAAAAATAAGTCCTACAGTGGCGATTCCTACAACACTTCATGGGCTAGGTTTCAAAAATCATTGAGAGTCTAATGGTGGAGTTGGAGTTTAATGGTGAAGGGACTGATTGAATAGGCCCATTGATGGAAGGTTTGCAAAGAAATGTCATGCTCCTTTTTAAAAGTATTTTGTTGTATTTTTAAAAAACCAAAAGACTGCATTTTATTTTGATGCATCTTGTGGCTGCTGTAATTTGTAGTTCATTTTGATACACTTAAACTTAAGGTATTTGGCATTTTATTTTAAAATACATTTCAATATATTTTTGCCCAACCCTGGTAAGCATAATATGTACAGGACTGTAAAATATAGTGCTACTGAATTTTAACTATAGTCCAGAAGAAATCAAATAAAACATGAAAATAACATTAGATATGAAACTATTTTAGTCATCGCCTCACTATACAACAGTATAAAATATAGACATTTTGAAATCTATAGTTGCATGACTGAGAAAACAGCTAAACTGCAAAACTGTCAACACTGTTACTTTGGTTTTTAAATACAAAAAAGCTATATTCAAACAATTTTTAACTGCATATGGCACAATGTAATTACACGCTAAAAGTAAAAGACGGAATGCTCTTAAATGCCAACATTAAAAAGGAAAAAAAAAAAAAAAAAAAGGGTATAACAAAAATCAAACACCTATTTTGTAAAATGCCTAAACATATTGACTATACGTTTATGCTCATTTTCTAAACTCCACAATCTGCTTTAGGAGCACTGAGGATTAATGAGTGAAAATGTGAAGACATTCTAATCAAGTAGTGTATAAACTATGGCCGCACGATATTACAAAAATCTGACATCGCGATATTTTGTATTTCTGCCAGTGGTGTAAAGTAACTAATTACAAATACTCAAATTGCTGTAATTGAGTAGTTTTTCTCAGAAATTGTAATTTACTAAGTAGTTTTAAAAATGGGTACTTTTACTCCACTATTTTCCTTCAACCTGCAGTCACTACTTTATTTTTTCTTGTCTATGGGGATTAGAAAAATCAGTCCTGTAATTCCTGTCCAATCAAATCGCACATAGAAGGTAAATTGCCTCATAATGAACTACCTCAAGACATGTGCGCTTTATAATTGCAGCAAACTGTTTGGAAGCATTAAAAGTGTCTAAGAAGATGTCCAAAATCCTTACACGCATTGACCCAGAGACTGTTTAGATGCATGTCACTGATGAAAAAATGACGGATGTTTACTGTATGATGACCGACTTGGCCTTAAACACCCAGCAGGCACAAGACATCAACATGACGTCAGATTGACGTTGTACTCTAGCGCCATGGGGACGCTGCATTTTGTTTGGAAATGAAAATCAGGTTGACGTCAGAACTTAACGTCAGGCCAACGTCAATGTCCAACCTCCAACCAACGTCTAATGATGTTACAGCTTGACTTTGTGTGGATGTTCCCACTATGACGTCTATCAATCGTTGGATTTTGGTTGCCATAACTGATGAATAAATGTCAGTATTTGATGTCAATATGACGCTGGTTTAAGATGTTGGCTCGACGTTGAATTTTGGTCACTTTCTAACACAACCTAAAATCGACCAAATATCAATGTCATTTGACGTCGTTATTGGACATCAAATGCTGGCTAGACATTGAATTTTGGTCACCTGACATCACAACCTAAATCTAACCTAATATTAACATCTTATGACGTTGTGTGCCTGCTGGGCAATGACTAAATGCACTACAGAATGATACGTTTACACACATCCACAAATTACATGTAAATGCATCAGCTGTTCACAGCGTAATACTCACTACTCTTGAGTACTTTTGAAAGGTCTACTTTTTACTCATACTTTGAGTAATATTTACAACAGATACTTTTACTCTACTTGCACTACATTTTTAGGCAAGTAATGGTACTTTTACTTGAGTATGATTTTTCAGTACTCTTTTCACCACTGATTTCTGCAAGATATATTGCGATGCGAATACAATTTCAACAGATGACTTAAACAGATTTAATAGGAACGAATGGGATAGTTCACCCAAAAATGAAGATTTTCACACTATTTACTCACCCTTCACTGGTTTCAAACATTCATGAGTTATCAAAATATCTTTTTTGTGTTCAACATAAAAAAGAAACTCGTAAATGTTTGAAACCAGTGAAGGGTGAAATGAAAATGGTGAGTAAAGTTACATTTTTGGGGAACTATCCCTTTAAAAATGCATACGGATGATAAACTTTTACTCTATTATGATTAAACTCTGCATTGGTTATAATCAACAATAATCCCAACTCAACATTGCATATTCTGCGATGTGACTATTGCGGATGCACACATTGCGATATCGATGTTGAAACGATATATTGTGCAGCCCTAGTATAAACCAATCTGAATGTTTATCAAATGATCTGGAGTTGGTTAAATGTAAAAACCGACACATCCGGCTACAAAATTAAAGAACATGACTTAATATACAGTAGTAAGAGAAATGGCTTAGTTTGTATCCCCCAAGAAATACAGCAACAAGTGAAATGGCTCAACATAATTTATTTTTGTTTCATGTTAAAATGTACAGAGTTCTTTGAAAGTACTTGCTAAGAAAAAGAAAAGAAACAAATAAATGGAAATACATACAAGGACAAAACAGAGAGGAGTGGAAGGTGGACGCTTCCGACCATCACCGAGCGCCCCAGCTTGGCTCTCTCTCTTTCTCCGGGCTACCAGGCTCTCTCTTAGCTTACAACTCACCATGTACAATTACAAAGTATACGAAAAGGTAAGCAATATAAACAGACAGAAATATACTGAGCTCATTTTTACATGCCTCATAGATGTAAGGAAGTTGTCCTATACACACACAATAACCAAGAAAAACAAAACAAAAAAAATAGAAAATAACGCTAAGTGACCTTTAGATATCTGTTTTTTCCTTTCGTTTTAAAATAGCATTAATATACTACACAAAGATAGAAAACTCTAGAGATGAGATGGAATGGAAAGGTTAAAGGCATCTTAAATTCACTAAAAGTGAGTTGTAATTTTTTTTAGTTTTGAATTTCTTAATAATATTACCCCAAGAGTTGAGCTAAAAAATATGCAGTTTTTTTTTTCCTGAAACAGAAGTGAAAAAAATGACAGTACCAATATCCATGTCAGAATTCTTTTTTTATATTTTAGAAAAAACATTTTTCTCTACAATAAGTCTTCTAAAGTCAAAAAGAGTCAGCTTGTGTCATAAAAGAAAGCTGCCCAGTCTGATAAAATTCAGAAAAACAAAAGCGCACAAATAATATATGAAACGTCAGGTCTTAGAGAAAGATTCCTCATATTGACAATGAATACTGGAACATTAAGAAATTCTCTGCCCATTGTCCTAAAACAGCAACCATCTCAGGACGTCATGCACTTTAACCTTTATCCTGGGTATGAGTGTTCATTTGTCCATGTGTGCATTGCAGACATGGATCAACATATTTGTACAGCTCCCTCTTGTGGCTAACATCACTGGCGCATGATCAGCTGGAGTACGAGCAGCGCTTCTTACTGGTGCCACACAGTAAGGACTACTTCAGGAGGCATGGCTAGCGTCATTGGATGAGCCGCAGTTGCGATGCTAACTGCTCTGCGGATGTGCTCCTGCATGGTTAAACCCTTTTTACCCACACACATTATTTGGACGCTGCACTGTGTAGTATGAGATTAAAGACCTTCCCATCTAGGATAGCTGCGCCCTCTAGTGACATCTGTGGAGTGTATGTGGATGTGTGTGTGTGTTGGATTTTGCCAGTCTGTGCTGTGAACCAGGTAATACCAGAATATTTACATTAACTATTTTAAAAGGACATCTGTTGGGTCCAGTCTATGGATGCGTGGTGTATAATATGAGATGCTTGTTTGAGCTCTTACCACTGTTACAACTGGATATACATGGTTCCATACTGGGAAGACACAGATTTACAGAAAAATCGGACATCGTGTAAGTGTCCCGACAAGTGCCTCCAGGTAAGCTCTCAAGTGGCTATAGAGCTGTGTGTGAGTGAATGTGTTCATGAATGAGTGTATGAACTAGCGAGCGAGCGTGAAACACTTTGTCCAGAACAGCCACACACAAAGCATGAGAAGGTCAGACTGAAACAAGCATTTCAACAGTCATTGGAAAAAAAAAAAAAGAGAACATATTAAAAATAAAGAAAACAATAATATAATAAAAAAGGAAAAAAAAAAGTCCATCTACAATTATTTTGTCTCTTTTTAGGTAAGGCTTCCTATGTCAATTGAACGATTGTGTGCATGATTCAATGTATGTTCATTAACGACGTAAATTTATTTCTCAGTTTGAAAAGTTAGGTCCACTTCCCCTGCTTTGATGCTTTACTCCTCCCATCTCGCGAATGGAGTGGAGGACATTTTGGTGGACCAACCCTTGTTAGTACAACCATGACAGACGGGGTCTGCGGGTGGGAGCATGACACTTGCCACAATAAAGGTCCACTAGATCATCTCCCTTGATCAAGTGATCATCATCTCCCCAGCTCTGTCAGCATTGGGGAAATGAACCTAAAAGGAACAGAGCTTTGACGACAACATATTTAGAAAGGAAAAGAATTTGTCGCAGTCTCTATGTCCTCTTCCTCCACCAAGCTCACTTATCTTGTTGCCTTTTTGCCCAGACTTTGGAGGGTGGATACAAATGGATTAAGTACAGAGATGCAGAGTACGGTGGGGTACGTCTCTCAGCTCTCTGCTCATTCTCTGGTGCTCATCTGCTCATGTAAGGCGACTGTTTGGGGACGCCAGCGTAGCTGTGGTGCGAGGGGCCCGTGTACATCATGTTGCCATGGTGATTGGGCTGCATAGGCTGCTGAGGGTAAGCCTGCCCTCCCATCATTCCCATTTGCATTTGCATGGGGTATTGGGCTGGCTGGTTCATATAGGGCGGGTTACTGTGGTACCCACTGTTCATCATTGGCTGTGGCATGC
This sequence comes from Danio jaintianensis, assembly GCA_903798115.1. Taxonomy (NCBI): domain Eukaryota; kingdom Metazoa; phylum Chordata; class Actinopteri; order Cypriniformes; family Danionidae; genus Danio; species Danio jaintianensis. The sequence goes on along the minus strand of CAIGQV010016645.1, from coordinate 20,897,354 downwards.
GATAGCCAGCGGACATGGCAGCATTAAGTGGATTCATGTTCATTGAGTTGTAGGCGGCAGGTGTGGGCATGAGGTTGGTCATCATGCCACGCTGAACTGCTAGAGTCCGTGGGGAGCCCTGCATAGTCACAGCGCCAGAACTGCGACTGTACAATTGCTGCTGGTGAGGGGAGCCCGCAGGAATTTGAGAGGCTTTGGACCGAATTGAAATGTGGCCTTTGACAGTGGCCATTTGGCCTTGCAACCGTTGTGGATGGGGAGTGGGAGGTAGTCCAATGTTAGCGCCTGTCATGTTGCACTGAATTAAGGGAGACCCAAGGTTCATGGACCCAGAACCCAAATTGGGAGGTGGAGTCATAGTCGGCTGAGCCTGGCCCAAGGGTGGGTGTGGGGAAGAAGCAAGCTGCGCTAAGCCTGGGTTAGACAGTGAAACACTTGTCGCATACGAGGTGACTGCAGCTGAATGCGAATAAGACATGCCGTGGGGGTCCATGATAGTGTTTGTTAGTTGCTGGAGTTTGGCTAAACTGTAACCACCAGCACCAAAGTCCTGGCCCATTCGATCATACAAACTCCGGCCTCCTCCACCGCTGCCTGCACTTTCAGGAATCTCCATAATCATGGGCATGGAAGCAAAGCCGTTTCCCATGCTGCACTGTGAGAGGGCTTGCTGTTGAGGTGGAGGGGGTGGCGGAGCAGAGGGGGGAGGCTGTGGTTGAGGGTTTTGTTGTTGTTGAGGAGGTTGCGAGACCTTTTTTTGTTGTTGCTGGCTGGCACTTGGCGGCCTTTCAATAACGCAGCCTTGTGGAGACTTTATACCACAATTTGGAGTGCTGGCAGAAGTAGGAGGAGGAGGGGGTGGAGGTTGTGGGACACCACTAGTGCTGTTAGTACCCGGTCCATTGCTTGGACCTGTTTGCTGGATAAGGCTACAACTTCCCATGGGGATTTGAGAGCCAACGCCTGTGCTGGAAGACGTCAACCCAGGAGTTGAGACAAAGGAGCAGCTGTTGCCTTGGGAAGATGACGATGATGGTGTGGCTGAACTAGAAGATGATGAAGAGGAAGCAGCCACTGCTGCTGCAGTGGCAGCAGACATACCACCTCCATTACTTCCATTCCCTCCTCCATTACCTCCACCACCCATAGTTGAGTCATAGCTACTCGGATTGTCATAGTTTTCGGTGGTGCTCTCGATGCTGCCTAGGTCGCTAAAGCCACTGTCTACAACTTGCTGTGAATGATCAGAAACTGATGGTACATCCATCATAGGGGAGGTCTCCATGTTTTGCAAAGAAGGAGCTGATAGAGAGCTGGGATGCTCTGGGGTTATTTGGGTATAGCCTCCTCCTGTTCCCCCTCCAGTTCCTGTGGGACCCGGCACCCCTGGCCCAGGCTCCATAGGACCTGGAGTCATTCCAGGACTGTTGACTGAACGGACAGACTGGTTCGGTAATGTGGGCATTGGTGGGTTGGGCATGGGACTATGCTGGGAGGCTCCGCACTCTTCCACTAAGGCTAAAGTTTCCTCCTCACCTTCACCTGTATGACTGTAGCTTTGGAGGGTTCGGCATGCAGCCAGAGTCTCCTCACAGTCCTGGTAGGCTCCATGGGACTCTGCATCCTCCTCCTGGGCTTCACCTTGCGTGAGTGACTGGACAGCTTGCACAGTTTCCAGATCCAGCTCACTACTGTGGTGATGTGTATGTTGCTGGTGGCTCAGGTCATCTTTAAAGTCAGGATGCTGGTGTGAGTGCTCAGCCCCAATCATGAGAACAGTTTTGTCCTCAACATGTAAAGGCTGCATGTCCATTGGTTCGGAAGGGTCTGCAATGGCAGTTACTGTCTCTACAGCTGCTGCAGCCGCTGCAGATTCCTCTTGCTCTCGCCGTCTGCGTTCATCAGCATCAGCAGAGTTTGTCACCTTTTGAGGTTTCACCTCCTGCACTTCCTCTGCATCATCCTCGTCGTCGTCGCCCTCTTCCTGTTTGCTGACATAGTCTCGAGCCACATTAGTCTGTATGTCTAAAAAACCCTCACTGCCCTGGGGTTCTTCTTTTACAGGTGGAGTGTGAGCAGGTGATGATGGCTCCTCTTCTTCCTCATCCTCTTGCTCCTCCACATCATCCTCAGAGTCTTGGCCTTTTCGCCTTTTACTGCTACTACTGCTGTCACTTTTTTCTTCAAGACGGCCATCCCCTTCATCATCTGCATCATGGTCATCACTACGTCGACTCCCAGAGCCTGGTGTTGTTGCTGTTCTCCGACTGACCCTGTTATTACAATCTTCATCATCTTGCTCTTCATCTTCCTCTGCATCTGCCACGTTTGTGTTAGCTCTTGGCTGAGGGACTCTGGAGCTGGAAGACTGTGACATGGTTCGAGAAGGTGGACGGCTGATCTTTTCCTCTGTCCATCGGTCTTCCTCCTCATCTTCCTCTTCTGGCTCAGACAAAGGGGGAGGTTTGGGAACAGTGGAAGGGAGGTTGGCATTTTTTGGTGGCCGACCTCGCTTTTTGGGCCTGGATGACTCTCTAAAACCCTGAAGGAAATCATCATCATCTTCCGAGTCTTTCTGCTTCTCAGGGCTGATTTCGGATGTTAAGGCTCTAGCTGTCCTTTTACAGGGCTTGTCTTCCTGTGCTAAATTATCTGTCTGCGGCTGTTGTTGCAAAGTCAACTGGTTTTGTTCAAACTCCTGTTGAACTTTTTCCTCTTGGGCCCGCTGCAGGTAATAGCTACGAGGTTTCCTGCCAGGCTTCATTTTGATTTTTGAGGGAGGAGGGTCCTCAGAGGATGGAACTGCCAGATCGGTGTCATCTGTCTGACCGGCTCCACTACCAGGCTTCCTGCCTGGCCTCTTCTTCCAGTGGAGTGGCTTGCGACTCTTGCCCTTAGGCCAACCTTTCTTCTTCTTTACTGGAACCTCAGGCATCTCAGATGTTGTCCCTGTTCTTTGTGTGGCATCTGAAGTTTCAGGTCTTCTCTGGACAGCAATTGGCTTCAGCACAGGAGTGGGATCTGGAAAAGAAGACACAATGATAAACATTAAAAGTCACACTTACAAAAAAAAAAATCAATGCATGCACATGAAGTGTGTACACTAACCATCTTCCTCTGATTCAGACAGATTGCTTCTGCTGATGCTTTTAAGGGCAGGTCCCATGTGTTTTCGGGCTGCTGTGTAGCATCGTAAAGGGGTGCCAAAAGGAGTTTCCTCTTCTAGTCTGGGCATGGGTCTTTCAGAATCTGAATCCACAAATGGCTCATCCAAAACTTCAGTTGTCTCTGAGATGGTCTCTGTAACTACACTGCTGTGGGGATGACTGCGCTGACGCACACGCCGCTTCCGCAAGGACTTCTGAGACTACAGGAGGAAAGCAAAGAAAATTATTGAATTATCCACAGCATCTCTGAATTTCCAGGTCTCTCTAGTCTTTTGATGTTATGCTTCATTGATTTTAATGACACAATTTTACAGTTTTACTATTATAAAGAACAACACAACAGAATAACACACATAAAGGTATAATGCACATACCTTGCTTTTTAGCCCTAATGTGGGTTTTGTGAGGATAGGTGGTGAACGAGGCCTTAATTCTTCCTCCTCATCTTCCTCCTCATCTTCACTGCTCTCACTCATATAGGCTGGACAGACTGGCAAGGGTTCACTCAGTCTTGTGTTGTTGGGCAACAATGGCAAATCATCTCCAGGTTCCTCACTGAGCCTGCGTTTTGGGCCACGCTTTTTCCGTGGAGGCCGGCCTCTGTTGCGTTGGGGTGGAACTGTAGGGTGCCTAGAAGGTTCCATGGGACAGGCTGATGTGGAATCAGGCTCATTTTCTAAGGCTAAGTGTAAAGATGGTGATGCAGTCACTTTATTGATGACAGTCCTTTCATCCTCCTCTTCTTCCTCTTCCTCCTCATCATCTTCATCATCATCATCCTCATCATCATCGTCTTCATCATCGTCATCTTCATCTCCTGTGGCCTTTAGTTTACGAGGCCGGCCTGGACCTGTACGTGGTGCATCCTTTACCTTGCCCCACAACCAGTTTTTGGGAGGGCGCCCAGGTCCCCTGCGCTCTCCGTTAGCTGCAAGAAAATGGGAGTGGCGTTCAGGACTGAGAATACTGTTGCAAACAGAAGAGGATGGTGGAGAGCTTTGGTTTTTTGGGAATGCTTGGAAGCTCTTTTTTTCTTCCTCCTTTTCCCGTTCTCCTTTCATATGCCAAGACAGCGGAGAGCTCTTGTGGCTGGGTTTGATCTATACAAGAGACAGAGCAGCACAAAAATTAAGCTTCAGCATGTACTCGTTTACATTATAAATACTACATAATCTAATGAAATAAAAGTTACCTCTTTACGTTCCTCCTCTCCTTCCTCTTCCTCATCCTCATCCCCTTCTCCTTCAGATACTACTGTGTTGGTGACAATAACAGGTGTCCAGCGCAAACAGTCCGGGTCGACTTCAAGAAGCCGAGGTTTGGCTTTCAGTCGAGCCATGTGATTGGCTACTAGCTTTTCTCTGCGCATAATAAATACCCTACAACAAGAAAAAAGAATAAGGGAACCAATACAAAACACTAAAATACAAATACACACAAACATTTAAAGGTCAGGGTTGGTAGGATTTCTTGATCTTTTTGGAAGAAGTCCAATGTTCACTAAATTTATTTTATTTGAAATGTAGCAATTCTATAATATTACACATTTTTTATATAATTGAAAACTACTTCTCCAATTTAATTTTTAATGTATTCATGCTATAGCAAAAGTTTTTATGCTATAGTTGAAAATTTTTTTTTCAAAAGTTACTCTTGTCTTGAGTATTACATGAACCTTACGGAAAAATTCCAATAAGCTGATTTAGTTAAAAAAAAAAAATTATTCCATCATGAATACCGAAAATAGCTGCTTCTTATTATTTTTTGTAAAAAAGTATGCATAATCATCTACTTAGTAAAGTACTTAGTAAAGTAGGATTGTGTACGCTGAAGATGAAGCTGTGTAGATATTTTGTTAAAATCTGTAACAGCTGTGGAGTGTGTGAATGTATTTCTCACCGGTCCCCTTTCTGTTCCAGCATGTTTAGATTTAACAGGGTGGCGGTAATATCTTGAGGACAAATGCCTGTGACTTTGCTGAGTTTGCGGATGGTGAGCTGTCGATCTCTGATCTCATGTAGGCATTCCAGCACCACACTACGCCAATATGCCATGTAGGATAGCCGGCCAAGGTCTGACAGTGGCTTCTCTGGTGAGCCCGGCTGGCCTTCCCTTTTGGAAAGAAGGTAACCTGCAGAGAGAGCAACGACAGTTTATTCTCTGTCTAACAACAATATATAAAGGAGTACAGTTCTCATATTTCCTAAATAGAAAAATGCATGCAAAGTTCTTACTGAAGTCAATGAGGAATCGCCCATAGCCCTTGCGCTGATATTGTGGAAGAATCATGATGCAGGACACGTTATACTTCTGTTGACAATGCTTCTCCTGGGGATGAAAACAGCATAAAAAAAACATTACAAAATAAACAAAACTTTCAGCAAGTTTTTATCTATGTGGCACATAACATATGTCAGGTATGATTGTTTCCTTTCTAAATGCACAAACGCTGACATGTTCACAAATATTTAAGACATGTATAAAACGCACCTTTAAAATATGCATAAATATATTCATTAAACAAATCCACTGTAAACATCTTTTCTAGGAGCATAATCAAAAAGTTCAAATAAGTAAACACTTATTAAACACTGCCTACTGGCAAAAAAGTTTTCAATGCACTGCTCAATAGTACCTCAAAAGATTTCTGAAATGATCTGCTCACCTTTGAGAAGTATCCCACGAGATGGCAGCCTTTATTGTCGTTCTGTGTGAGTACGTAGAAAAGGAAAGGCTCCACGTCATAGTACAGTGTCTTATGGTCCAGGAAGAGCTTGGCAAGCAGACACAGATTCTGACAGTATATTGTGCTGACATTTCCATCAACCTGGAGTGGAGAAAACAATTTTAATTTTTTTTAGATTTTGGTTGGTGAAATAACCAAACATAAGATTATAAAAGACAATATGTAGTCATTTAACTATAATTCAGATTCTATTACACCAACAATTAGATCCCACTCATTAAATGTATAACTCCAAAATGAAATACCAGTAAGAGCCTCAATTTTAAATAATAAATTATCATTCTGAAAAAAAGACATGTAGCAGAGATTGGCACAGAAATTGCTAGACATGAACGCAGGGCTGTGATAAATTGCCCGGCTCCTGTTTTTCTTGTCGGCTGAATGCCAAGCACGTTAGCTTTTAACAGTGCTGCCACCACAGGTATCCTGCTGAGTCAGAACCAGACGTGAAACATGAGACTAAAACCAACTGGCCAAACAAGAAGGCATGCAGTAACACACCCGACAACATCAAGTGGTGTTGACTAATGTGGAACAAACAGGCTAGGGTCACGCAGCAGCAGAATACAGTTGTCAGTCCAGTTTAAAAGTTTACAAACACATACTTTAGCTATTAAAAGAGACAACTGTATTGTTACATGCATACCATAGTTATTTACAAGAGAAGTGCATTCTGCAACCAGACTGAAAAATTACCACACAATGGTTTACTGTGACAGCTACTCACTTTAGTTACTAAGTGTATTAACTGAATGAGAACAGAAAACAAGATATTTGATTATTTTTTGATCTGCACAAATGATAAATAATAAATCTATGAAGAACGTCTAAATCAGGGGTGCCCAAACTTGGTCCCGGAGGGCCAGTGTCCTGCATATTTTTGTTCCAAAACCAATTAAACACACCTGAACCAGCTAATTAAGCTCGTTCTAGGTAAACAAGAAACTTCCAGGCAGGTGTGTTGAAGGAAGTTGGAGCTAAACTATGCAGGACACCGGCCCTCCAGGACCGAGTTTGGGCACCCCTGGTCTAAATTATCTGTATTTCAGATGCAAATACACAAGGCAAGAGAGAATGTGCAAGGAGCTTACATTGAATAGATTACCAGAAAACTTTATTACAGATGTACTGTGTAACAATACACCAATATCCAGGAAAAACTGATTACATGCATTGTAAATGCTTTACTTATTAACCCAAAATAGCCCCCAAAAATGAAGCTCTAAATAGTCTTTAATTACACCATGGGTTAAGCTGCGGTCACACTGCACTTTTGGCCCCATAGACTTCCATTCATACGCACGCGAATATGACAGACCAGAAACGCAAGCTTGTGCGGCACGTTTCGCAGTTCGCTGCATTGCAAAGTTCAAGCTTGGGGAACTCTGACCTGCGAAATCACATCACGTGACTGCGTGCGACCAATAGAAGATCAAAGCATGACCTCTCTGGACAGAAATTTAAAATATGGACCAATCGCTCGCTTTTTTAAATGTCTAACCAACTTGTTTAATCCCGCCCCTTTTCATAGCGCAAAATAAATAAAATAATGTTAAAATTACCATAATATATCAACAGTATATGATAATCAATAACTTGCCAAAGGTTGCCAAATGCTATTAACTCCAAAGTACATTTGCACAGCAACAGCACCCCATTTTTATTTAGAAAGAGCCTCAATATTTAATTAACACAATTTTCCCCCAATGTTTTTAGTCCCCAAATTTAAGATTTATTAAAACATAAAATAAAATAAATGTCATAAAACGTATTAAGAAGTCAAAACACAAGTCGTCATGATGGTAATGCAGGCTGTTCTGAGAATCACTGAATGTTAATCCCGACACTTCAAGTGTGTGAACGTAACTATTTATGTTCAATAAAATCTGGTCTGCCAGGATTGACTACACCGATACAAGTCTGCATGTTATTATTACACCTAAATGTTCTCTCACAGGCTGAGAAACAAAGGCTGAGGTAAATCACCATAGTGATTCTGAAATAAAGACAGCTCTTCATTTATTACCCTGCTGTGTGGCATCATTACAGCACATCATGAGGGCAGGAAGTGGGTGGATGTTACTGTCTGAGATGGTGTAGGAGTGTATGCATGTATATCAGTGTGAATGAGATTTCCTTTGTTGGCTCAGCACATATAAAAACACACATTTGCGTGTGTATGACTAGAGCGTCGACGTGCATATGGCAGGGCTGCCAAGTGTGTATAAACAAAAACGTCTGTGTGCATTTGAGGTTTTTTTTTTTTTTTTAATCTGGGTGGAGATTTCCTTTCCTCACCTCAAACACGGACACGTCGTCCTTCCTGTAGATCTCGTTGGCAGGCGGGTGGAACCAGTTGCACTTTCGCATGTGCTGGTAGAGAATACTGCGGCTCTTCATGTAGCGCAGGCAGAACTCGCAGAGGTAGAGCTTAGGGAGCCTGTCACATCCAAACAATCACACATCACAATTTGCCACCTCAAAACCAAAGCACATCTTCTCTTGTGAGAGTATCCAAACATAAGAAGAACAAGGAGTTTGACAGCTAAAACATGATTTAACATTACTTTTCTTTACACATTTCTAAAGACACACGCATACATATTTGGAAAAGCACACAAATAAAGCTATGACTTCTTTTTTTTATGGCTGATAGCGGTAATGTGATTAATTAAACCAGGCTGATTACATCAGACATGGCAGAGAGCGGAGTAACTTTCAGCCAGTTTCCAATTAATTATTTATTTCAGTGTGTGTTTGGTTTTAAACACGAGTTCGGTCCTATTCCATGGTTGTTTGTGGCAAGTACAAGCCTTATGTATCACTCTGTGTGAAATACATGTCACCACTTCTACCACTGCTTAAAATTTTTATGTGTGGGCATTTTTTTTGGGTGGGCATAAAATCATAAATATGGGAAAAATGTTTCACACTATATGCTAGTTATTTGATCGATCATGATTTTAAAAATGTAATCAGCCCTGGTTGTACTACAAATAACTACTAAATTAGTGTCTTTTAGTATTATAAAATTTACTACTATCTTGGAAATGTTATCATAAATCATCCCTTTTTTATTAAGTAATTGTTGACAATACTTAATTATCAAGTTACACAGACAGTAAGTATCGAAATATATTATGAGGGAATAAAATATTCATCATCCAAGTTTACTGGTAAATGTAAGAAAATCCATTGTAGAGGTTGTTGTTAAAAACAATTAATATCAACAGTTGGCCAATGGAGATGATGGCAAAATATGATTCAATTAATCTACCCAATATATAACATATTCATTAGAAACATTTATTCTATCTTGAACACAAAGAGATGATGTTGTTGATAACATTATTATTATGTTGCTTACCTGCTGTACTCCTGTGGGTATGGAGAAGAGTACCACGTCTGAATTTCATACTTCCCAAACTCTATAACTGATGGGCAGCGCATCTGGGGGTCAGGTGGACCGGTCACCCCAACTTTCTGTGAGAATACAACAAAAAATGGCTTGAAGCAAAAAGACGGAGGACAAATCTATAATACAAGGCCTAGTGAAATACCCTTTTCACAAAGCATCTTGCCGTGCACAGATGAGAACAATGTTGCTCTCTTTCAAACATGAAACACGTTTTCCTTTCTTCTAACAATCACAGTTTCCCACAAGCATACAGCTCTATTACACTCAAGCTTATGGGATTATTATTAGCTCTTATCCACAGCCCAAGTGGAAATTCAGAGCATCTGCCACTCGCCAGCCTGCTGACACTCAGTAGTGATCACACACTTCTCTGCTCTGCATCTCAGTCACATACGCAATCCATTTATTCCATATACAAAGTAGGGGTGAACAGGGTTTCTGCAGGTTTCACCAAGTCAAATTT
>CAIGQV010016645.1:20846200-20887550 GCA_903798115.1 Danio jaintianensis | reverse complement strand
ATCAGTCTACACATGTGCATATGTGTTTGTGTGTGTATCACTGAGAGAGGCACCAGCTGTCAAGATAATGGAAACTCTCAAATCCCCCACATTACATTCTGCAGAGATAAAGTCCTTCACAGCTTCCAGGTCTTTGCTAATACACCAAAAGAGAATTCAGTGACTGCAAACAAACAATGGGGACCCCCTACCATCAAGCACACAATTTATAGATGGAACGATTCTGTGTTTTTTCCTCCTCTCTCATTAAGGCCTGTAAAAATGTGTTTATTTATAGATCAAAGATGAGCTTTTGTCCCATTTTGGGGTCTGCTTTAAATGAAATGTACAAAAGTGATTTTATATAGATAGAAAATGTTAAATGAATGTGAGGTATAATGTTTAAAAATAAAAATAAAAAAATGAGGCGTAGATGATCCAGGAAATAACACACAGTATTAAGAACTTTTGCAGGGGGCTATTTTAATGATTTCAGCTATTATTCTGTATGGTGGATCACACATATAAAAAAATCTATTTAATATAAACTATATTACTTAAAAATAACATAACTTGCATTTTGTATGATCTCTGTCAACATGTTCACATTTTCATCATATAAACTTTTCATGTATGTATATATTTATGTATGTATGCATGTAGATTTATTTATTTATATTTAAAGCACAGTGTTACATTAATACTTTAAAGAAAATAAATAACCTGGGAATTTTTTTCACAAAATATGCGTTTTAAAAGTCAGTCCGTTAAATGTGTTTTAAAACAAAAAAAAAAAAAAAAAAGAACACGCACAAAAACGTTTAATGCGTGTTAAAAGTCCTTTTCCAATCCATTGTAAAAGGATTAAAGAGTCATTTCCAAAAAACAAAGCCATTGACCTCTCTGTGACACCAACAGAGGGAGTATATTGCTTTTAAATATTTCAGAATTTCACCTTTTCATGGTGTGGCAACACAAGTTACAAAATGACATCATTGTGAGTTGTTGTTTTTAATCATATTAGCACACTCACTTTCACCCAAACTCTCTCTCACACATGCATATACAGACAGACAGACAGATAGACAGACAGATGTACACATAAATACATATACGTACACATATACATGCACATATACACATGTAAATACACATACATATACGTATATATACACACATGCACATATACGTACACATATCCATGCAAATATACGTACATATATACATCCACATATATACATGCAGATATACACATGTAAATATACATACATATACGTATATATACACATGCACATATAGACCATTTCAATGTGGTGATGTCACTGGCCCATGAAAATTTCCTGCTTGTTGTCAAACCATTTCATAACTGTAACAAGAGGCAATTCAATAATAACTTTATGTTGTAACAGCTGCCATAGGATTATTTATCAACATTTGGACTTTTTTGGATTCTCAGAAGCTATGGAAATTAAAAATGTAAAACAGGAAGTACGTTAGGACCATTGTTTTTGTTTACATTTCTCAAAATGGTCTATACGTACACATATACATGCACATATACGTACATATACACATACATACATACTCGTACACAGATAATATTCGCTCACTCATAGACAATACTAACTCTCACACACGCACGAACACACACCATTCCTCAGTAAATAGAGAAAGATGTTCTTTATAGACAATATATACAGGGTTCATACACACTTTTACTTTTCATTTATTTTCATACATTTAAAATAGTTTTTAGAAAATAAATTGCTGTCTGTGTGAAAATATAACAAATGTTGGCTTGTGTTTTCACAAAATTTATAAGATTAGTACACATTAGCTTTTAGTACAATATCTTACCTCTACAGCTCTATAGTAGAGGACATGACACTCAAAATGTATCTTGAATTACAGTGAATGTGCATTTGTATTTAAAATGTACCCAATATTATCATCTCAAAATATATTCAAGTAGACAGATATTTGTTAAAAACGCCTTTTCCAAAACATTTTGGGTTTATCTGTTTTTCCGAAAACTTTTCCAGTAATTTTGACTTTAGAACAGTAATTTTCATTTGTATGACCAAATTAAATGGCGCTTCACCCTCCCTTTATCCGTACCTGTAGTGCGAGTTCCTGAATGTGCCTGAAGAGCTCCACGTCTTTCTCGGTTAGATTCTCGTGTCCTGGCAGCTTGTCTTCGTCCTCCCGCCAGCTGTCTCCACACTCCTGATTGTCTGTGATGCAAACAGACACAAAGACGGTTAAAACAGCCAGAGAGTGAATGTGAGCTGAAAACTGAGGCTACGGTGCAAAAACACTAATAAAACAGACAGCAGATTCACATTTAATTAGTACTTTTCCATTTTACACCGCATCCTAACCAGGCACGATGTGTCAAGCTTCCAATTATGCTGTCTCCAAATGTCTACAATAGTCCTGTCACAACTCTGAACGTGACGCTGTTGCTGAAACATAGACGCCCTATTTATTTTGTTCAGAGGAGCATCTCTGACTGCATGACAAAATACACTTCCAATCAAAAGTATGTGGGTAAACCTTTGTAAAAAAGCTTTTATATTAATAGTTAATTCAGCAGGGATGCATCACACTTTAACTATTCATAGAGGAGTTGATCAGTTTCAGAACAATTCTGGGAAAACAACTCTTTCACGTTTATAATAATAAATATTTAATGTGCATCAAATCAGCATATCAGAATGACTTCTGAAGGATCGTCTGACACTGAAGACTCAAGTAATGCTGAAAATGCAGCTTTGACAAGGGAAGAAATGACACTTTACAATATAGCACAATACCGTTAATTTAAATTCCATTAATATTTTGTAATATTACAGTTTTTGTCATAAGTTCGATCAAATAAATGCAGCCATCATGAGCATCACACAATTCTTTTCAAAATATTAAAATGAAACTGATTTCAAACTTTTGAACAGTAGTGTACATCACTTGCCAAACATGATACTTGGCTTTGTAAAGGCAAAATGGGTCAGCATTATATCGTTCCTTATAAACTGCCAATTTGAAACTTGTTTGTTCTTTGGTACATTTATGATCGTGTAGTAATTGGTAGATAATAGGGGTGTGATGAGATGAGACAAGAGACTGGGTTCACGAGAACGAGACAAGTTTTCTAGACTTTAGAGAAATTCTTTGAAGAAAAAAAATGTTATTCAGAAAAAAAAATAATAATAAATAAAATCACAAGAATTAGGTGTGTTTTGAAATCAACTTTTACTTTAAGAATTAAAACTGGTAAACACTATAAAAAAAATAAACTTTTTTTTTTTTTTTTTGATTTTTAGATTTAATTTTAGATTTATTTTTGACATTTTTGCCTTGATCAGGATATGAAAATACATTAAGAGGAACTGAAGTTTGGATGGAAAGGCTGGGTTATTAAAGTGCCATTGCATTTCAGGAGTCTTAAATTCGAGTCCCACCCTTAGCACCTGACGCAAGAGGTTCCTTACTTCTAGTCCAGCAATGTTTTGGTACTACTTAAAGGGGGTCGCACACCGGATGCGCCGCGCCATGCAGCGCCATGCATTTTAGAATTGTAAACATAGGTTTCTATCAGGGGTACGCACACCAGCGCCACAAGTCGGCAGCTGTCTGTGGCGCCCAGCTATGACTCAGGACACTGTTCATATTTCTGCCACGCCACAGAGCGCCATCTGCACAGTTTCATATTAAATAATATTCTAATGTGCGCATCCAGTGTGCGTTATTTCCAACTGCCATATGTGTGTTGTGGCGCGGCACTGAGTGGCGCATCCTGTTTGCGACCCCCTTAAGAGTCACTTTTCATGATTTAGTGCCACTAGATCTCATCACACTCCTAGTAGATAACCTAAAACTGATGAATTCTAAATAGTTAGAGCTAAACGATCTTACCTCCTGTCCTGTCGTCGAGCTCGCCTTTCCGGTTGCTCTTCTTGCGCATGCGATATTGCTGGGAATAGTCCACCACTTCAGCACGGGCTTTCCGCCCATCTGGGGATGGTGTGAAGAACTTGCTGAGGGCGTCGATCAGACCCTTTGTTTTTTTGTTAAAACGCAGACTACCGTGTGCAGAATCATCTTCTCTCAGAGAAAATAGCATCCGATCGTCGCCGGGGTAACCTTCGCAGGAGGAGCTTGAGGAAGAGTGTGGGGAGGAGGAGCCTTGTGAGCACTGGTCCACACCTCCAGCGCCCCGCCTTCTCCGGCCACGCCCACCACCACGAATCTTCTTAAAGGGACGGCCCGGTCTGAGGACAAGACAGCTAGTAGTAGTCTTATGCTCATTTAGTTCAAATTTTTTAAAGAGAATAAGACATTTATTGTTAATTAAGACATTTAAGGAGAATTAAACATTAAATACCTGCCCTTCGGTCGCCCCAGCGGTGCATTGTATCGCCGTTTGATTTGTGCTGCTTTGTCATGTAAGAGTTTTCTTCCCTTTTCTCTTGGCCGACAGATCTGACAGATCCACATGCCTGAAAAGTAGCAATCAAACAATAATCTTGACTATAATTACAGAGAAAAACTATCCTTGTGTTAAAGAAATCAATGATAAAATATACAACCAAAGGAATGCAACAAACTAAAAGTCAATTATAAGCCCTTGACACTGAAGTAAAACAGGTATGTATTTGATTGTGTGTGGGCAGTTACCTTTTGGCATTCGCGTTAGTGGAGGGTCACAGCACTCCATGTGGAAACCTCGGTCACAGGAGTCACAAAACAACATGTTGTCCTGTAAAATACAAATGTACAGAGTCAATGCTTATTGAGGAATCTGCAAGTTATTTTGAGTCAGTTTAAGAGAATTTAATAATTAACCATAGAGGGGGAAAAAAAAATCCTACTGCATTTTTTCCTTGGTCCTGGCAGCTGCTGCAGGTCTTGCACTCGATACACTGCCACCATAGAGCTTTGACCCGCACTGTGAGCTCTGGAGAGAACTTCAGACACGATGGATGCCCTGAGAAAACAGAATAAGACAACCTCAAAAAAAGTAGTACAGAATAAAGTGCCATTCCAATGAGAATTCCACTGCCACACTACAGTCGTGGCCAAAAGTTTTGAGAATTACATAAACATTGGAAATTGGAAAAGTTGGTGCTTAAGTTTTTATAACAGCAATTTGCATATACTCCAGAATGTTATGAAGAGTGATCAGATGAATTGCATAGTCCTTCTTTGTCAAGAAAATGAACTTAATCCTGAAAAAAACTTTCCACTGCATTTTATTGCTGTCATTAAAGGACCTGCTGAGATCATTTCAGTAATCGTCTTGTTAACTCAGGTAAGAATGTTGACGAGCACAAGGCTGGAGATCATTATATCAGGCTGATTGGGTTAGAATGGCAGACTTGAAATGTTAAAAGGAGGTTGATGCTTGAAATCATTGTTCTTCCATTGTTAACCATGGTGACCTGCAAAGAAACGCGTGCAGCCATCATTGCGTTGCATAAAAATGGCTTCACAGGCAAGTTTATTGGGGCTACTAAGATTGCACCGAAATCAACAATTTATAGGATCATCAAGAACTTCAAGGAAAGAGGTTCAATTCTTGTTAAGAAGGCTTCGGGGCGTCCAAGAAAGTCCAGCAAGCGCCAGGATCGTCTCCTAATTCAGCTGCGGGATCGGAGCGCCACCAGTGCAGAGCTTGCTCAGGAATGGCAGCAGGCAGGTGTGAGCGCATCTGCACGCACAGTGAGGCGAAGACTTTTGGAAGATGGCCTGGTGTCGAGAAGGGCAGCAAAGAAGCCACTTCACTCCAAAGAAAACATCAGAGACAGATTAATCTTCTGCAAAAAGTATGGCGAATGGACTGCTGAGGACTGGGGCAAAGTCATATTCTCCAATGAAGCCCCTTTCCGATTGTTTGGGGCATCTGGAAAAAGGCTTGTCCGGAGAAGATAGGTGAGCGTTACCATCAGTCCTGTGTCATGCCAACAGTAAAGCATCCTGAGACCATTCATGTGTGGGGTTGCTTCTCATCCAAGGGAGTGGGCTCACTCACAATTTTGCCCAATTTTGCTCACAGCCATGAATAAAGAATGGTACCAAAACAACCTCCAACAGCAAATTCTTCCAACAATCCAACAACACTTTGGTGAAGAACAATGCATTTTCCAGCACGATGGAGCACCATGCCATAAGGCAAAAGTGATATCTAAGTGGCTCGGGGACCAAAACGTTAAAATTTTGGGTCCATGGTCTGGAAACTCCCCAGATCTTAATCCCATTGAGAACTTGTAGTCAATCCTCAAGAGGCAGGTGGACAAACAAAAACCCACTAATTCTGACAAACTCCAAGAAGTGATTAATAAAGAATGGGTTGCTATCAGTCAGGATTTGGCCCAGATGTTGATTGAGAGCATGCCCAGTCAAATTGCAGAGGTCCTGAAAAAGAAGGGCCAACACTGCAAATACTGACTCTTTGCATAAATGTCATGTAATTGTCGATAAAAGCCTTTGAAACGTATGAAGTGCTTGTAATTATATTTCAGTACATCACAGAAACAACTGAAACAAAGATCTAAAAGCAGTTTAGCAGCAAACTTTGTGAAAACTAATATTTGTGTCATTCTCAAAAATTTTGGCCACGACTGTACTTTCTACACTCTATACCTTCTGACATTCAGGATGACTACTGAGTTTAAGCGTCAAATTTAAGACTTCATTTAAGAGGCTCTTCAAAAATTATACTTGTGTCTATACTTTATAACCTCAAGCTGCTAATTCAAAAAGATGTGCATTCTTGCAACCATCAAGGACAAATTACAATATAAAAACCAAGTGAATACCGCATTGCCAGTAGGTGTGACAGCTGTCTCACCACGGTGGCTAGTAGAAGACATTTTTGTGCACTTTAAATGTTTTTTGACATGAACATTAGGACACTTGTAGAGTAGAAAGCTTTGTTTACAAGAATCAACAGCTAAGCAGTCAAATGTTGCATTGCAACCCTGGAAACATTTGAATTTATACCCAATGGGAAGTATGCAATCTTGTATATGTAAAGTGAGCAAACCAGAGCTTTGTGTTCAGTTTGAGGGTTGGTCATTTAAAGTGTTACACAATGCATTGTTAGAATAACTCTTTTCAATTGATAAATACGAGTGGTATCATGGAGGAACAGCTTGTGTAGTTGATTTTCAGGATATTCACAAAGTGTCTTTAGAAGATTAGAGCATCCAAAAAACACTCCAAATTGCTTCCAAATCCCTACAAGTAGCTATTAGCAGCTGTTTGCAAACTACAAGCCAACAAAATAGAGCTGTGTCTTGTCTTTGAACATGAATATACACACACACACGCACATCTTTTGTTGTATCATTTACCATGTTTCCTTCAATCTAATGTAATAAATTGAATAAGAGGACTTCAATAAGACATAAGGACTTCACAATAGACCCTTTATTTGAAAATACCCTTGACTTTAAATGCAGCAGATTTTTCTGTAGATAACTTTATGTAAAACTACTTGCAATATACCTCAATATAAATAAAACCTATATATAATGAATTTTTTTTTAATAAAGTGTATGTATTTATTTATTTTTTTTAATCCAAGGTGGAACGAACTCCTTACCGCTGTTCCCACAGTCTGCACATGAGATGAGCTCTTCGGGCTTCTTGTCACGATTCTGTTCCTTGGTCCCCAAACAGAAACTACAGATGGGTATAGGCTCTGCCACAGGCTGAGAGAGACCGAGAGAAAACAGAGAAAGACAAGTTTATTGGCCAAGCAGATTTAAATGATTCAGTGAAACAACAGAGGTCTGAATATTGTGTAAATGAGCTCAGCGGAAGATAGAATGGATGAATTAATTGCCCTTTATGAACTGTATTAAGGACTGCTTCACCGAGGACACTTCTAATACCTTCCCACAGATAAAGCAAAGTGACTGACTTTTAAACACATTTGAGCAGTTTGCTCCTGATACCGTACTGTACTGTACTGTACTGTACTGAATACAAACAAAAATCTCTAAGAAAAACGCAAGAACATTTGCTCAAAAAAAGAAAAGCACAACAAAAATCAGTATTTGCCTATGCAAAACACAATGTTGGCGAGTTGACAAGTTGCAAAGATCTCTACTTTCAGTCAATGAGTGCTGAAAAAAAACTAAAAATACAGAGATGAAGCTAGGGGTTGAAAGTTTTGATGATCAAAGAGGCTGCAGTGGACATGATCACAGTGAATGTGTGGGACTGGAGGTGGGTTTATTGTCAGGGTGTGGGCACAAAACCATGTGTTGATGCTTATTCTAAGCCACACCATCTGACATTTGCTTCTGGAGCACCATTAATCTTTCAGTGTGTCCAAGAGAGACCCACCCACGATGCAGTATGCATCATACGCCACACACAGCACACAAACAAACAGATTCATGTGAATGCAAGGAGACAGATGTGTGTGAAACAATCCTGTTGAAGAGGAACTGAACACATAAGCTATACAGATGTCGTGCAACATTCAAACAATTGCAATGTTTTTAAACTTCACTGTAGCGATCGAAAAGGGTTTTATGGCAATAGCAGTAAAGAACAACACTGAAGGTATCAGCCTGCGTATGGCATTCCTGACTGACTGCAGAAAATAGAATGAAAGAAATGGTAGATTTAGACTGAGAGAAAAAAGGTCAGTGCATATTTGAGGGTGTTTTTAAGGTAGGTGTGTGTGTGTCTGTGTGTCTAGGCAGGGAGGAGAGAGGACAGTGTGATTTATTGGGTTCATTTTCCTCTGACTCAGGTCCACACACACACATACATACCCAAGGGTGGGACTAAAAGAAAGAAAACCAAACCCTTACACACAGTTCTCTTAGCCAAGAAATCCAATCAGAACGGAATTAAACAGAATGCAGTTTATACTTCTATTTAAAGAGACCATTTAATGTCTTCCCTGAACTAAACTTCACAAACCAGAAATACAACAGACCAAAAAAATCTCACTAGCTTTAAAATGCACAAAGTAAACATGTCCAGCACGAGCACAGAACAAGTGAGAGTTTTGCACAGTTTACAATCATTAACAACACAAACATTCAACGAGGCGATTTACCTACAGAAATCAGATTCAGCCACTCAAAACACAAGAAAAGTTCACAAAAACATCTACTTTTTACTGTGCTCTGGTTCAGCATCATTGCTTAATTTAACATCTGCTGTTACTGCATTAACAATCAATGGGGAAAAGGCCTAATTACAAAACTATTACTGATATACGACTAAATAAAATGTACACAAAAGCATCTTAATCACTACAACTACTTGTGCATGGATCTAATGGTCACTGTGGTAAGAAATTTTAGATAGACGTTTGACTATAAATTATATTGTTGGAAAAATGCACCTGAAGATGTGTCGGATAAAAAGTGTGCATGTAATTTGGCTTGTGTTTACAGCTGCTTTATCATCATGCAGGAGCACAAATGCCATCGTAGAATGTTGGAGATTAAATGTTGAACGTAGAACATCCTAGTTTTTACAGACTTTTTGGTCCTCAACAATTCTAAAAGTGTTGTATGCTAATGTAGACAAACCTAAAGTGGACAAACTATTTATTATTTATTCATATTTTATTATTCATACATGTTTAATATAAGCACACTAGAAGTGGAAAACTGGAACTACGTTAAAAACAACTGACGTAAAAGCAGAATTTTTAGCACCCATTACTCCAGCCTACAGGGGCCGTTTACACAACCTTTTCAGCCCAAAACTGAATGTTTTGCCTGTATGTTTACAAAATAACAGCGTTTTTGTAACTGAAAACCTACAAATCTGAAAACAGTTTTCAAAGCGGACATTTTGGAAAACACCATGTCATGTCCGTGTAAACACTCCAGATACGAAAGTCTTTGAAAATGACGACATCACGCGTGTGCATAGTAAGTGTTTAGAAGTGTCGATTAACAGCAAGTGCAAACAAACATGCACAACAATGACAAAGTACGTGGTTGTGTTGTTGCTCAAGCGTTTCCATCAGCAAAGTGTGGATTTACTTCACATTACAACCAAAAGCGGAGAAACACCTGACAAAATTTAGACAGCAAATAATACATAGACATGAACACCAAACCGCAAATGACACATCGTCACTTCCCTACAGTTATAAATATACTAATGCCTCGTTTCCACTTAGTGGTACAGTACGGTACGGGTCACCTATAATGGTACCCTTTTGGTAGGTGTGGTGTACGACAGAAAGTTGCAATCCACGTCATTGTCGCTCGAGGAAATGTCAAAGTAAAGCTGTATGGGTCGTTCACATATCATATAAGAAGCACTTCTCACAAAACAGATGCTTTATACACAAAAATACTTGTGTATAAATGTTCATTACTAACCTTTCTATTAACATAATTTGATTATAACTGCAGATCAATGACAGTGTGAAATAGCCTACTGTAACGTCTGCAATTATTATAAAATAAATAAATGCAACATATATGAACACATACAGACCCTTACAGTCTTCGAAATGTTACCAATTACAGAAAAACTACACACAACATATATTTAGGCCTTATTTGGCTTCAAAAACAACATGAAACATACAGTCAGTGCAAACCTCTCATCTGTATCTTTAATCTTCACCAGCACACATGTAACATTAACATATTGTTAGAAAGTAAGTCCAATAATAGTACAAAAGGCGATGATAATAGTTAAACATGGCAGTTTGTTCATGTTTTAGGTTGCTGGACGAATCATTCACTCCTTTGTTTTTTCACGCTTCACTCTTGCGTTTGTCCGTTTCTGAAAGGATGTCAGAAGCACTTCAATAATCACGCGCACATTATTATCATCAGCTCAAGTTCATTATTTAAAAAACAGATGCGAACGCGAGCTCTCTTGAGAAACTGAAACCACTCGTGCTTTAGACGGCCTCGTAAACAGCAACAGGACACAGGGAGGGCAGATTCTGCTCTTCTTCTTGGCTTTGTGGCTGTTCATCAAGACGACAACAAGTTTTGTTTGAGCTCGGGTCGACCATGGCTCGTTATTATATGTATATAGTATTACGATGTAATGTCTCAACTGTGTATTTAAAAATGGCGCTTCCTTTGTTTTCATTCTCCTGCTTGTGCACACGCTAGTAAAGCTTCTCTGTAAACCAATAGCGTTCAGCTGCGCGTCTGGCTCTGCCCTTTGGTACCCTTTTGTTTTGCTAGGTACCCTTTGGAAAGGGTACCCAAAAAGTGGTATGGTACAGTTAGCTTTTTGGTACCTTTTGACAGAGGAAACGGCCATAAAAGCGTACCGAACCATACTGTACCACTCAGTGGAAACGGGCCATAATACACTAATAAAGTGACAGTGGCATCAGTAATACAGTTTTTGCCCATTTTTTCAGACGTGTGTCGAATTGTTTTGAAAATGTTGTCATGTAGACATTAAACTTTTCAAAATGCAAAGGAAAAAAAAATCCTTTTTTTGGCAATAAACAGTGTACAGTCTGACATGATGTTAAAAAAAGTTGTTGTTTGACAGAAGCTGCATCTTTTTCAGGACTCTTTGATGATTTCTTTTTTTAAATTGTGCAAAATTATAAAAAATGTCTCAACTGTAAGCTTTTATGTTTTTCTACTACTACTACTACGCATCTAGACAGTGTAGGACAGCTTGCAACCTGTATTGGCCTTGACATCACTTGATAATTGTTTTTGTTCGGGACAAGTCAGAACAAGTCAAAAAACCTGGGCAGTTTGCGGACACACCTTAAATTCATACAACAACTCTTTCATTCTTCACAAAGACCAGCACAACAACTTCGATGAGCAAACAATTCACAAGGCAAAATTATAGCGCAGCTGCCAGGCAGCAGACCACCACAGGAAATCTAAAAATATTTTATGTAGGAGAGGAAAAAATATGATTCGTACAGAAGCGCATCTGACAGGACAAAAGCCACCCCCTCACACACACACACACACACTTGCATGCATCAATCTGCCAGTTTTTCCCATTCTAATGTAGCCTTCAATTTCCTCTTAATGTAAGCAAGGCTGAGTGCATGTTGTGCGTGGGCAATCAGACACTGGAAACCCAAATGAGTAGACTGGGATTAAACAAGAATGGCAGGGGGAGGAAGAACAAAACCTACTGTCCTTGTCTCTGGCTCTGTCAAGGTTCTCATTAACATGGGAAACTCATTTCTGCATTCACCTGACTGTGCAGCCCCCTACCCATCACCCACAAGTCTCAGTGCAAGAACCTCACCCATCGGAGACAGCTGGACACACTCACACACACCCAAACACAAACAGGTGAGAGAAAGAAAACAACAATAGAGGGCAGACATGTAGATGCAACAACACTGTCAGACCACGGGTCAATAGCTCTCAACAGCCACACTGCTTCTGAATATGACCAAAATAACAGCACGTCTTTTGAATGCAAATGTTTTTAGCCTTAGGGTGTGTGTTCTGTTCACATTTGAAGTTCTGGACCAAAAATTAAAGTGATACATTCAGTCTTGGTTCACTTAACATAAAATGTGTAAATGAGTCAAAACAGAGCTAGTAATTCATTCGTCACACACACACAAAAATGAAGATTTGCTGCAAAGAGATGCATTTCAGATGCCTGTACTGAATAGTAATGCTCCACGAGGGGAAAGCTTGAGCACTATGCCCTGTTTATCTCACATCTTGTGTTACCAAGTTTTGTTTTTGGTATGTTTGTTTTCAGCAAGCCCCACTTGTTTAATGTGCAACATGGTTCAGATATCAGCGTTCACACTTATTCAAATGAACTAAACTAACAATGCTGATGATGCACCAGAGTTTGCTGTAATGTAGGGCTGCACAATATATCGTTTCAGCATCGATATCGCAATGTGTGCATCCGCAATAGTCACATCGCAACATATGCAATGTTGAGTCTGGATTGTAGTTGACCAAGAGCTGAAGAATTGCATTTAATTACTCTATTTATACAGAATTTATATGAAAAATAAGTTGTCTTGTTTCTAGTCCAAATATCTATATTTCATAGAAAAAGTATTTTACTCCACTGGTAGATAATTTGTTAAGATAAAATGTTTTAAGGAAAAACTCTTGGCTTATTTGTTCTGAAATTGAAAACAAAACAATATTTTTTACTTGATCTAAGAATTTTTAGATATTTGGACTAGAAACGAGAAATGTCATTTTTACGCAGAATTAATCACAGAAAAATTTTATCGCAGAAAAATACAATATTGCAATGTCATATTTTTCCAATATCGTTCAGCCCTACTTTAAAAAGCCCCAATTATGCATTAAAAAGGGTAATATTTTGGTTTTGGGGGTCTCCAACAACAGGCTGATATGCATGCAAGGTCAAAAAACACTTTCATTGTCTTACAATATGCATGTATTTTTACCTAATTATCCCAGCGACTCCCATATGATTCGTTCAGCGATTCATTTGTTCCCAAACCCCTCCTTAGCGCGATGCTAATCTGCGCTGATTGGACCGATGACAGCCTGTTGCGATTGGTCCAGTGTTCAGCACGAGAGAAATGCCCACCACGGCTTCAACAATATTGAAGTAGTCAGAGTGCAGAGTGTGTATGTGTGAGCATACCTGCCAACACTCCCGTTTTTCCCGGGAGTCTCCCGTATTTCAGACCCATCTCCCGCCACCCTCCCGTTTTGTTATTTCTCTCGGAAAACTCCTGTAATTTCCAAATGTTGGCAGGTATGTGTGTGAGCCCAATGCAGGAATGCATTAAAGCAATGGAGTTAAACACCAGCATATTGCTCTATTCTTAACCATTAGTAAAAACAGTGACATGCATTCAGTATTAATCCACACAGTGGCAAAAGCTGAACTATTTTGAAACTTGACCGCTGCACGTGTGTAGGAAAAGCTGATGGTGGCCAGAGCAACGACAAACGGCAGTGGAACGCGAGCTCACAAACACATTTAAATCCGTAAACAAAGCGGCACACGTCACGTTTTCAACGTGGCTTTAGACGCGATAAGAGAATATAAAGATTTAACCAGATACAATACAAGCGGTTACAAGTAACAAAACACAATTAAATACATAATTTACAAGCTAGAGAAAACAAGGAGGCAACCATTTTAAATCGCACTTACTTACACTTGTGAAATGGAGGAAGAAACTGGTCCATGAACTGTGTACTGTAAAGTTCCTGTCAAGCTCAAGTCCCATACATCAATAGTCTTTTCTGATCCTTCCTTTAACAAACAAATCCCCCGTTGTAAGCGTGTAGATTGCTGAAGCACTCGTCAGAAAAATGACGGGAACACAGCACAAGGCCTGGGCTATAATGCTGAGGTATTTTTTTGCAAAAATAAACCTCAACCACTGACTCTTCACAGTTTCATCTTTGGGTAGGGATAATAACACTAATTTTCCCTCACACTTCCAATAATATCCAGCTGACCACAGCGTCTTCGTGACATGATTCAACCGGTGTCTGCTACAGTGTTCTTCTTTTTTCTTGCCACTCTGTTTGTGGGCGGGCCAGAGGTTTAAATTTCCCCAGGTTTGCGCACGCAACAAATGGGCGGGGCCTAAGTTCCGTATCGACGTCACGCCAGCACGGCTAACCTTACTGATGACCTTAAAGGCATGGGTCACCCAAGTGAAAATTGCCCCGTTATTTACTCACCCTCAAGGCATTTATGAGTTTCTTCAGTCAAATGAACAGAACAGTTTTTAAAATGTCTCCTGGCTCTTCTATGCTGTACAACGGTGTTGGGTGGAGTCCATTTTTTGAAGCTTCTAAAAGTGCAGAAATCTGCTGTAAAACTAACCCACACGCCGCCAGGGGGCTAAGACATTTCTAATCAAGCAAATTGATGCAGTTTGTAACTAAATATTTTTAACCTTTAAAACACTGACTTCCGGTGGATGCTGAATGCGGGTTCTAGAAACCTCTTGGCTAATCTCTAACTCGAGGTATGATGAAAATTCTTTGTTTGGTTACCGCAGAAAACAATGACAAACAAGAAAGCCAACTCGCTTGGCATTACTGTATAATGTTATACAGTATATTACTCTTACTCTTCCTCTACTTATGAAGCATGACATAAGATCCTTATGTAGAGTTACTGTGCGTTCACACCGAAGGCGCTGAAAGCGCCAAAGTAGCCAGAAGTCATTCATTTTCAATGGGAGCCGGCGGCGATAAGCACCGAGGCACGTCTTAGTCGGTGTGGGCGTCGAGGAGAGTTGAAATCAAGTCAACTTTATGGTAATGAGATATGACGCGGTTCAGCAGCAAGCAATCGTAATGTAGAACCGCTTGAGAGGAGTCCAGAGAACACGAAGTCTTGTGAACTTTGGTTCCAACCACAGTTGTTCCCAAGGGTTTTAATATTGCGGTCGCCAGATTTCCAGTTATTTACGATGCTTTCTTACAGGGACATAAGTAAAAAAAGTTACTGGCGAGTTACTGATGTGAATTAATGTTAAATATGTTTGTTTTTTAAAGCGGGAAACTCATTCTAACTATAATGACAGTACAAAACAGTATTGCTGCTTCAGAATATTTTAGATATATGGACATATTGGATAAGTGGAGCAAAGCCACCCCACACGGCACAACCATAGTTCCATAGTTAAATTAATTTGATAAAAAGGTGCACAACATTTTCACGCTAGAAAGCATGTTTTATGTGGGAATGCAAGTTATTTGCTGATATGCCGCAACGGCCCCTTTAAATACGAGATCAATGTAGCGAAATTTGAGTTGTGAAGGCAGACAGCGTTGTTGCCAGGGCGGCCAGAGCGAACTTTGACGCTCTCGCCGCCTTCGGTGTGAACGCACAGTAAGAGATCAGCCAATACTAGGTCTATTAAACACACATACGGCAGCCACTGAAGTCAGTAATTTGAGTTTATAATGAACTTTTATAGTGAACTTTTCCTTTAAAGAGCTCTTACAAAGACGCATGGCACCAATCTTTTTTTAATCTTCAACACTATTTTTATTCCTAATCATAATGGGTATCAGTTATATTAATATTGCCATTATTAAACAATTATTCACTTTATAAACAATAAACAACTGTGAACGTTACTGTGCTTAAAAACGACTCTATAGATGGAACAAATAGAAAAATTAACAGGCAGATAAATAGACAGATACCTTAAAAATGTATTTCCTCAATTTCTTGCTTTTCACAGCCAAACAATAAAACACCTTTCAAATCAGGTACAACTGCCAAAATACCTCCTGCTGACTCAAGAAGCGATGAGAAACAAAGTCCATTGGTTGCTTTACCAAGTCTCATGGTGGCTTCACAAGCAGAAGTGCCAAACAAATCAAAATCCATCATGCCATGTAGACCATTCCCTGTTAGACGATCTCAAGTGAGTGATTCAGCTTCAGAGGCCACGGTAGTTGCACAAATAACATGCAATTGAAAACACATCAAACAGCAGGGAGCAATGAAGCAGAGAATGTGTGTGCTTAATAACGTTCAACCTTGTAAAGCTCAAATCCATCATCACACATGACCACGATGTCTAAGGTCATATAAGGGTCATGGTAAAGCTATACTGTGGTACATTAAGCGATTTGCAAAAACTGTGTTAAATAGGATACGTTTATAGACGTAACAGTGAGTGAAGTATTTTATACTATGAACATTATTTTGATTAGATCAGATAATGTCCAATAAGCTGACAACTTGTGGGGTTCTTAACACCGTACCCTGCGTTCTGTTGGCTTACTGTAGTGTGCATGTGTGATACGTCACAGGAATGCATCTTCGTGGCAGATTCACGTACATCCAGCCACAACAACAATCTCCCTTTAGGGCTGGAGGAAATATATTGGAAACTCTTATCTTCCGCAGATATAGGACAAGTGTTACAGTCGCAAAACCTTACTATAAGAGTAAAGCGAGTACAGTGGTCCCTTACGCGCTTCCCCTTTCACAGCCTCGCTGATTTTTTTAGCGCAATTTGGCATGCTTTTTTTTTTTTACAGTGCATTGTGTTCTGCGTCCTGATTGGCTGTAGACCATTGTCGATCAATCTCCTTTGTGCCGTGTCTCCTGTACAGTACAGAATGCGCTCAGCTTGCCAAATTTACATAAATCTTCAAAATCTTTGGTTTCTTACATTCGGTTTTACAGCCTTAAAACATCTGTAATAGTTGAAAAAATAAAGCTGACTACTTTGCGGATTACACCAATTGCAGGTTATTTTTAGAACGTAACTCCCACGATTAAAGAGGGACCACTGTACTGTATGTTTGCAAGTTTTCTCCCCAACAAGCCCCGCAATGTCGATAAAATGTTCTGCACTGTCAAAGGCACCTGCAGTAGCACCCAAAATGCAGAAAAAGATGCCAACCATCTTACAAAAAGTTGGACTTCTGGACATGCTAAAGGAAGGTAGAAGTTACACGGCTGTAGGGCACCATTACGGAATAAATTAATCTTCGGTTTGTTACATTCGGTTTTACAGCCTTAAAACATCTGTAACTCCCGCGATTAAAGAGGGACCACTGTACTGTATGTTTGCAAGTTTTCTGCCCAACAAACCCCGCAATGTCGACGAAACGTTCTGCACCGTCAAAGGCACCTGCGGTAGCACCCAAAAGGTAGAGGAAGATGCTAACCGTCGCACAAAAAGTAGGACTTCTGGACATGCTAAAGGAAGGTAGAAGTTGAATCTTCGGTTCGTTACATAAAGAAAAAGCAAAATAACATAAGTGTTAAAAAAGAGAGAAAAGTGTGAAAATGTTAATGCCTGTCTGAGAAAAGTGTATAGTGAGGGGCTTTACAGCCTTAAAAAATCTATAATAATGGTAAAAAAAAACAACGCTGACTACTTTCGCGGATTTCGCCTATTGTGGGTTATTTTTAGAATGTAACTCCCGCGATTAACGAGGGATCACTGTGCACATTTCCCACTCACAACACGAAATGCTCTGGGGTTTTTAATGAATATCCCTATTGCCCATGAATCATCCCTCAAATAACAACTGGCATGCTCTGTATAGAATTCATTGATGGAATTCTGACATATTTTCACAAGGAAATAACCTGATTTTTTTAACAGTCTGACTGATATATGCAATAACTTGTCAGGTTATTGATCTGCACGTAAACACCTTAAACAAGAAATTTCTATTTCAATATCTTCATTGCCTCGCTCTTTTAATCTTGTGCAGCTGTGAAATGCTTAGCCATCCATAATTCAAATACAACAAAACCATCCAGGCCACACTTTGTATCCATTGTCAAATACTGTATTACACATTTTAAATAATGACTAAAACAAATACAAGGCAACAATCCTAAACTAAATGACAGCACTGTCAACAGATTTTTATTACAAAAATATATACATTTGGAATCAAACACTGTGCATTTGCCATCATTACAGTAAACTCACATTTACCAGACATTATAAAAATGACAGCCACATCAGCATTAACTATTAAAAATTTCACTACAGACTGACAAATTAAGCTATTGAACCACAACCATTCTACTTTATTGTCTCAGTGATCTTCGACCTATAGCGAAGCATGATGGCATTGCTAATGGTTATCACACGAGTGGTGTAAAGCCTCTTTGCATTCCAGTATTGTTTATGGTCAACTCATGCCACACCACAGCTCTCAGGACAAACGGGCCAACACTGATTACCTTCCAGACACATAATCAATGTCAGGAGCTGCTTTGTATGCATGTCTCCTGTATTCTTTATAGCTTCACTTTGAAACAAGAAAAAGGTGAAAAAGTAGGTTATAGATTGTGATAGGTTTGAGGGGTTAAGGTCATTACAACAATGCTGTTCAAAGGACTGGAGAAATTACACAGCAGGTATCTGCAGGCATATTTCTACATAACGGTTTGCACTTGTGTGAGTTACTGAAAATTTCTCTATGATTGAAAATGATTTCTGCTTTTAATGCAAGTACAGTACTGTAGGCTCTGACTTTTAGCAATTTTTTGTACCTTTCTGGACTTTTAATTAACCTTGCAGTACATGGAGGATGAGGAAGCTCTCAGATTTTATCTAAAAATGTCTTTATTTGTGTTCCGAAGATGAACAAAGGTCTCAAGGGATTGGAACGACATAAGGGTGAGTAACTAATAACTGGATTTTCAATTTTGGGTGAACTAACCCTTCAAAGCATGTTTAAATCAGCTCTGCAGACTGTCCACCAAAAGTAATTTCAGATTGCACCTTGACCAGGAAATGATGCTTACAACAAAAATCATAATTGCAGACTCCTTTTATTATTTTATATTGTCAAAGCAAATGTGAATCAAAAGGTACAGAGAAGGACAAATAGTATAATGCATGGATAGCCCAAACACACAATTAAATTGTCGGTAAACCAAAATCAGGAGGTCACACATTTGGGCTAAAACATTCATGAATTAGTATTAATATACAGAATAACGTATTATTTTACTCTTATTTATTTAATAATTCATTAAAACCCAGAATGCAGTCGTGTATCTAACATAGTTCTAACTGCAATATGAATATTTGAGTTCTGGTGTCACCAGTAGAAATAAGCCCAGGGTGGTTCAAGGTTACTTCTGATTTAATAATACATTTTGCATTTTAATGAACAGTGTGTTAGGTTAACTGCTTACCATATAAAGAATCTTTTTAACTGTTTTAATACAATTTTGGGCTTTGTTTAAATATTGTATGATGAAATCAGTTATGTATATCAAACCAAATTCTGACTTGAGCATATTCTTACACCCTTAGTGCACAGAAGTGTTCAAGGACGTACACAACTGCAGATTTCGCAGTATAAATGTGTACCTGCAAACTACAAACTCGCAATAAAAACAAGGACTGGAGTCTTTCTGGCAGCTTCATTGACAACCTTAGTGTAGAAACTAACTAGAGATCAATATGAATAAAAATAACCAAGTTTTACGAAACTCTGCACCTTAAGGATGTCCAATATGACGATATATATCATATGGACAAAATAAAAAGTCTATTGTTTAATATTATGCTCTACAGTTTATTTTGTGGTGTCACAAAATACATCTTGAAAGCACAATGTTTACATTTGGCATTTTATTTTGCATTATTTTGTATTTTTTATTTTTATGTTGGAGCTGTAATCATTAGTTTTTGAAAATGATATTTTATTAATTTCTCTTTTATATTTCTACATTTTTGATCAAACAGTTGCACTAAAATTCTAAATAAAGTAAGAACTATGATCACATGAATGAGTGCATTTCTGAGTATATACTTAAAAAAAAAAATTGTCCTTGTGTGGTAATTGTCCTACGTGTGGTAAACTATTAATTGATTTACATACATTGATGGCAATATGGATATTAGATTGTTGCCTGTACTACACCTGATCACCATTAGAGTGGTCAACACTTTCAAATTTTGCTGACTATGAATCAGATCTCTCGAGAATACAAGTTTCCATACCAAGCGTCATCAGAATTTTCACACGTCCCCAAAATGACCGCCCGAGGAACTTTCCTTCAACCCTGGAGCTTTCAGCTGTGAAAGGGCAACATGAGGCTCCCCATCCCTCTAACTGCTGACTCTTACACAAAACCCTCACATCAGGACCAGCCCACTTAATGTCCTATATACACACGCTCTCATAATAATCTCCCCCCCCAAAAGCTATGACATTTCCCATCTACACCTCGATGCCCCTTGCTTGACTCCAGCCCCCCCTCACTCCCCACATATGCCCCGACAATGACCCCCTATTAGAGGAAGAACGTGCGAGCGAGCCTGCGATCATGTTTAAATGGAGGAGTGTGTCATTCGTGTGTTGACTACACAAATCGCTCCTCCATATCGGGGTCACAGCCAGTGCTCGCCCATTTGTTTTGCTCCCTTCCTCACTGCGCTGAAGCAGAACCCTCAGTGATCTCATAGTGGCGGGATGGGAATAGTCAGCAATACGAGGCTATAAACGGTCAAGCAGGGAACAGCATCACTGACAGCCAGAAACTCAGACAAACGCAAACCAGCTTGTGTGAAAACAAAAGCATTCTTCCAAGTCTAAGCATAAAATCAAAGCTGAAAACAGCTGCATCACAGCTAATTCAATGACCTCAAATGATAATTACTGCAATAAAAGCTTAACTCGGAGAGAAAAACAGGCCCAAGATGCCAAGATTTTTTTGTTGTATAAAACTGAATTGAAATTAACCTAAAAATAAATGTAATAAAAGGTTTAGGCTGTGTAAAAAGCAAAGACGGCGTTCATTGTATGTGAAATGCGCTACAATGTAAACACTATCTGGCCTGGATAAGCTACTTTCATTCAAAGTCAATTCAGAACTGCAATATATAGAGTTTTTGTATGACTGTTAATCATAATTATTAAATGCATCTTAATGCCCAACAAGGCTCCTATGACTAAAAGAACCAGTTATGCTTGAGTATTCTGTCCTTGGTGTCATTTCTTGTTACATCACATGCGGTTTTGGGATCATTTAGACATCTTTGATCCTGGTTTCATTCATATTTCAATTGACCAACACCTGAGATTGTTTAGATGTAAACAGAGACACATCTTTTCAGAGGTCTTAGTCTGCTTGTTTGGTGCGTACCAGAGTTTAGATGACAGCGTTCACACTTATTTAATGGAACCACACTAAGCAAGTACACATGAGTTTGATTGAATTAAACTAAACATGCTGATTTATACTTCTGCGTCCAGTGATCGGCGTGACCCATGGCGCCTGCCCTGCGTGTAGCCGTGCATTTATACTTTAGCGTGCTGTTTGTGTTGCTCTGCAATAACACTTCCGAAACGCCAGCTGGCAGTAGGTTTTTATGTTCCTCAGTGTCGAGTTTCTTCGCGAGTCTTTTGTTTTATTTCTGAACGCTACAAGTAGCTAAAACTCGCTCATTCAGAGGCGGGAACCGGCGGACGTGCAACATCTTAATCATAAGGTAAACACAAAACAAAAGTTTCCATCTGGAGCTATTTCACGGGACTCGACACTTGTAAACAATCACTCCATCGGGATCGCGGCTCTCAGCACCGCCCACACTCGTCACTGTTACCAAGCCGACCAATTACGGAGCTTGCGCAATGCGTTGATGCGACATGTAGTTACATTTTTTGAGAGGTGCGCGTCAGCCACAGCGAGGGGTCTGCGACCACGCAAAGGCTGCACCGGAGCATACTCGTGTGCTTGACGCAGAAGTATAAGCAGCCTTTAAAAGGAACACTCCACTTTTTTTGGAAATAGGTTGATATGGCTGGGAACATAGCATGGCAGCGAAGTTCCTTGATTATTACACCAGAATGAGATTATAGCCATATCAGCCTAAAAAAATAGCAACTTTTTATTTTTTTATCAGTCTTAGTACATGATGTAACTACAGTAGAGACAAACTTTAAATAGGAAAATTATCAAAACACTTGAATTTTTTTGGAGCGAGATGCTAATGGTCTAATCCAATTCAATGATTTGTGCTAAGCTAAGCTAAATGTGCTCCCACCAGACGTGGAGATTGGCTGAATGGATTCAAAAATCATAAAATGTAACTGTTTGACTGAAGGGCTGGATCCATGCTGGACCCATGATGCCATGCAAAGGAATTCATGAATGGAAGTAACTGATGAGTGAAGTAACTGATGTGGGTAGGTCATGTGATGTCAAATGGCGGATGTACTGTAGCACATTCGAATTCCATTCATACTACTCACATTCATACTATACAGAATGTACTTTTCTAACGGTCGTGTAGTAAATTCAAATTCAAATGTAGTACATACTTGAGTAGTAGGCAATTACCAGGAACCACGTTTCAGAACATGATTTGTGGAATCGCAAATTTGAACCCTAATAGAGAGAAAGATTTTCATTTGGATGTGTTTTAATGAACTGTGACTACGATATCAAGCAAATTTAAACCAATAAATTCAATTTAACAATGATTAAATTGTATTTAATTATTTATACAATGAACACAATACAATGTTATTTAATTAATGTTGAATTTATGTTCTTAGACTTTACAGAAAACCATAAAACGCAAAACAATTAATCTTTTTTCTATTGTATTCATCTATGCTTGCAAATTGTTTATTATGTTTTATGCAGAGGTATGAATTCTTTACAAGTAGAGTTATATAGGTCATCTTTTGTGAAATTATATTCACATCGCAATGTATATCGCAGAAAAACAAAATAATCGCAATGTCAGTTTTTTTCCAATATTGTGCAGCCCTAATAGGAAGTATAACATTTTACAGATTGAGAGAATAATGTATAGCTAGCAAATGATATTTTAGAGTTGTAACTTTAAACTTTTTAAAATTAAACCTACAAGGAAAAGGCTATAAAACATTTGCTTTGGCAATAACATTTGCAATAGATGACAAAATCATAACAGACAACACATACCCCTAAAAAACAAACGACAACATGACAGACCATCGAACAGAAGAGACCATCACACTTTTGCTGAGGCACAAGCATGTGTGTAAAAATGCTCCAAATTATAATCAATAATTGCATCAACAGTTAAAGCCACATTTCCTCTACTTTTCCCCTGTAATGCTTAATGTAAAATAAATGTGAAATCCTGCGCATCCTAAAACAAGGAAACTTGGCATCACTACAATGATCCAACACAAAACAAGCCAAGTGTAAATTTTAAGCCTTTTCCTCAACTACAGACGCCTGGAGTGGTCATGGGATTTCAGGCCACTTGTGGAAGCCTTAATTCCCCAGCCAGACACAACACACATTGAGAACTTCGGTAGCATGTAACAACTTCAACATCAGGTTCCCCCAATCAAAACACAGACCTGTACAGCCACAAACCAAGCTCAAATTTAGCATGGCATCGTTCTGACAGCCAACACCCTGCAGTGCCCATCATGGCTGTGACCCATATCAGATATGATCGGAGGGGTGGGTGAGTGTGAATGCGTGTGTGTTTAGCCTCTGGGGAGCATAAGGCAGAGCTGCTATTTATCAGGTTACAAAAAAGTGGGTGTGTATTGTGCTGCTCTTGCCACCTGTGTGTCTGCAGTTCAGCCTCTATATCTCTCTTCATTCCTCACTCTATCTCATACAGAATAGAGTATATCAGCATGTGTGGATCTATTTTGCCAATGCTAGAGAAAAAAAAAACAACAACTTCATTTCACCTTTCCCATCTGTCTAACATACAAATGGTTTTTTTTTCTTTCTAACATTTCCAAACACCATCTCTCCCACATTTTGCAGCTAGCAGCCTCGGCAGGAAGCAAAACTCACGTGACCTCTCATTCTTGACCATCTCTGCCCTGTTTTCTCTTAGACTATCTGGCTTAAACAAGGCATTTCAGACTGACAACTGTTGTATTTTGAGACTCTACCCCTACCCCGGACAATCTTGGAATGTTATGAAATCCATTAGGATGCCATCGGAACCTATCAATGTCTAAAAGACTGAACCAGTGCCCTCCCACCTTTTCAGTAGCACTGGCTCCAGAAGAATTTCTCTCTTTTTTGTACGTGAACAAATCTGCCCTACCACGAGGTGAATCACAACATTACAAACTTTGTAACTTTGCTATACAAAAATACAAGACTGAGTATAGTGAGAGGGAAACTTTAATCCCATCATACATTGCAAATGACAATAAATAAAGATTTAAATAGTTCTGCTGTTAAAGGGATAGTACACCCAAAACTGGAAAATCCATCATCATTTACTCACCCTTCACTTTTTCCAGCTAAAATCCTGTTGTTTCTACTAAGGATGTCAATGGTTACAGGTTTTCAGCTTTCTTTAAAATATCTTGTGTTCAACAGAAAACACTGAATGGTTAGTAAACAGTGAGTAAATTCATTTTTGGGTGAACTATCCCCTAAGCATCATCATAATTTCAAGCAATTAAAGTTGAACCCTCCTCAACATGAGAATCCCACCGTTTAACAACTTCCTCAAAACTACCTTTTAAGGTGCTTAATTTATGCCTAAACATCTGCTATAAAATGAATTTATAGCAAACTTTTTACCACAGCAATCCATGAGTTGTACTCTATAGAAAATGTGTATGACTTTGACCTTGTCCCGCTTTTTCTGGACATTTTAGTGAGAGTAAAAAGCAGCTGTTTGCTTACTCAAATGGTGTCATGGCGGAGAGCCGGTATTTGAAACAGAAGTGAAATATGTAAATACAGGTCATCAGAATAAGAAACTGAAAGTTTGCTTTGTGCACTACACAACCAATACAATGCAAAGAGTTTCTTCAACTCACCCGGTCTTGTTCGTGGGGCAGCAGTCGCACAGGAGGAAGAGAGTCCAGAGACACGCAGCCCGTCCCATCGTGTGAACTCCTGCTTACCAACCGAAAAAGAGGTCCTTGTTTAACCACCCGTCCATGAGAGCAGGCCCGCTTCAGAGCCAGCCGGAGTTGCTGGTGGAAAATGCCTGGCCCCATTGAGCCACTGCCAGACAGATAACCTGCAACATCTGCCTGGCATTTTAGAAAGCGTTCGATGCTCTTCAGGGATGATCCTCCAGGTTCATGAAGCCCCTCCAGAGAACGCTTGATGAGTTTGTTCCAGTCCAGACCTGGCTTTTTGCTGGAGCTGGAGGTGCTGGAACCACCGCCGCCCCCACCTCCTCCGCCTCCCGCCCTGGGTTTTGGGAATGATAAACGTCCAGGGTTATCAGGGTCCTTGTAGGAGTTGAGCCCCTTGTTGGACACCTTAAGTATGGAACCATCTTTAACACTGAGCTCAAGGTGCTCCAAGACCGTCTTGCGGTCAAGCCCATGGGACATTGACACCGCATTGCAAATTCGTTCTTCGGACGGCCGCTGCTTTTGCTTTTTTACCTTCTTGATGGCTTCCAAGATCCAGGTAGTGTACAACGGGTTGGCCAGCTTCACCATGGTTGCTTTAATACTGCTAGGCCGAGGCCCAACACACTCTCACAACCGTTAGGAAGCACCCAGCGGCCTCAGCCCTGGCGCTGCCTCGTTGTTGTCCTCCTCCTCCTCTCTCTTATTCCAGGAGACTATCCTTTGTCCCGGGGAGGTGTAGTAAGTCTCTCTGTGCCTGAGCAGGAGCTGTTAGAGAGGGAGCTGATCACCATAGCATAGGCTCCCTAAATCCCCCCCCCCCCAACCCGGAACAGATCCACCAACCCAGTGACCCTTCCTCCTGAAGGATTGCCACACCAAAGCAAAGATGTGAGGTATGCAACAGGCAGACACAGCAAGCACTCCAAGAGAAAACAAACTTGCAATAGTCTTAGATATGGTCTTGTCTGCCGACTCAAAAACAGTCAGTCAGGTAGAATCCTCAATTCCGAACGTTAGCGTTATCCATTTAGATGGAGCATCTTTGTTTGGAATAATAGCGGCACTTTTGGAAAAATTTTCTGCTTCTTCCTTTTGGGAAATACAAGAGTGAAGATATTGTGCAGCAGTCCGTTCCTTCCTTGTGGATCCTCTTAGCACTGTTGAAAAATGCGGTCCAGAACAGATCCCTCACTCCAGGAAGCAACACAGGCTGACCATCTTCCTACTGAGTATTCTTCAACAGCTCCTGCAACCTGCACAAAAAAAACAAAGGGTTTAGAGTCTGAAAGAAATACACAAAACACATTGCAACCAGCCGTACTATTGAACACTCATGTATATTAATCATCCAGCACACAAAACACTTCTACAAAAATAGTCAGCCCAAACTAACGGCAAATTATCTTTCTGCATTTGCTGCACAAAGACAGCGAACTACAACTTCACAGTATACTTAAGAAAAGTTTAGGTCCCATTTATATTAGGAGGATACTTCCATGAGTATAATGTATGTAATGCGTACAAACATGTTCATGTTGTATTATAAAAAACACATTCACCGTTACTGAGGTGGGATGTTTAACATTGAGACATGGTTTTGTGTTATGTTTAGGTTTATGGACGGATCAACAGTGCAAAGACTGAATGCAAATACAAGGTAAAACGTGTATTATGTACAAAATTATCCATTTCAATGTTAGTACACAGTAGTTATAGACAGAAAATTTAAAGAGGGTCCAAAGTCTGCCAAGTTTGCATTTATACAGTTAAATTTAGCCATGTAGGCAAATATTACAAGCAAAATATTGTAACATTATAAACATTTACAACTAACCCTGAACAAAATTGAAGCCTTAAAACTACAGTAAGTACTGTATAAGTGTTGTTGTTATCACTCTTGTAATTATAAAGTAGTACTAAGAAACAGAAGACTTAAAATAAAAGTGTAACTCAATAATCTAAACAACAAGGAGCAAAAGAGAGAGGCATCAAGAACTGTTGTAAACGCACTTAAAATACACTTTTTCCAGAAACAGCAGATCTGCAACACACGTGTCAAAGATTTCTTACATTCAAATGACTGAGGGGAAAAACGAAACTGCACTGCACTGCAGATTATTTATGTACACAATAATCTAAATGGTGTATAGCAAATGTCTGTTATGATTAGACCAAACTGAAGTTAAACAAGTTCACAACATCTTTAACAGCTGGCCACTCAGGAATGATCTATAATAAATTGATAATCACATGTCAAACCGCAACAGAAAGGAAAGCACGTAATAAATGTCAACACATGGCTAATAGTAAACAACACAAGCAACGAGGCTTGGACGTAAAAAACGTAAACAATACTAGAAACAGCAGTTTGTAAAGGGCTACACACTTGTATACATACGCTCTACCGAACGATATTTAGACATATTTTCCATTCAGCACAATGTAAACTTTGAAGTTCCGAAACCAGTGCAGCGAGCGGATGTTGTTAGCTCCAAAACACAGGCAACGTGCAGCTTAGAATAAGGACAATGTTTCCTCCGTTCCTCTCAGCGACTCAGAGACTCCACACCATAACAATCAGAAAACGACATTTTTAAGACATTCCCAGCGTTATTTTCCGTTAAGAGACGTTGAGGCCTAACTGAAAACACAATGCACGTAACCCGTGGCTACAGCGGTTAGCGCGCGTAGCCGTTAAAAAAAGAACGCCAAGATTCCTTCCTTCCTTCCTTCCTTCCTTCCTTCCTTCCTTCCTTCCTTCCTTCCTTCCTTCCCTTCCCTCGCGCCAACGTTTGACACGGCCGCGCGCGGGGCCTCAATCTCTGCCTTGGATAAGCGCTTGACAAAACAATCCTTACGCGAGATGTTCGGCTGCTCCTCCACCATTTTCCTTCTCCACTTCCTTCCCCGCTTGTAGTAAACCCACCCTCCCTGCCCAACCGGAGCGCCTGCGGTGGTAGTGGTGGCGGCGGTAGCGGAGGAGACGAGGCCCGTGAGGGAAGTAGTTAGGCCTCGGCGAGCTCACCCCCACCCTCCCCCTTCATCTCCGCGTACCCCCCCGTTCCCTCTACCTTCTCCCGCTCCTTCCCTGAAAGACAGAACCACGAGTCCAGTTCGGGCTCGTGAGCCCAAAACATTTCGTATGCTCCACGTAATCGCGCGCTACTCACCGGAATTTCAGCTCGAGCGGCCGAGAAGAAGGTGCCAGAAAGCGCTCGAAACACAGACAACAACAAGCCCGAAAAATGCAGCCAGAGAGCAGTGGCTCCAGAGCTGACGCCATCTTTGAGTGAAACAGGAGCTTTGCGGGTGGGGGAGGGGGGAAACAGTCGGCGCTAGGGAGCGTCTGCATGGTGCGAGTTCGAGTCGGAGAGGTAGAGGCTTGGGATAAGAAAGGGACTGCAGCGGGAGGAGAGAGAGGGGGGATACGGCTGCACACATCTGAAGGGCGAATGTCCGTTGCTTCTGCGTGAAATGGAAGAAAGGGACAGATGGTAAAGCGCAAAAAAAGAAAAGGCGATGTGGCACGCTTAGGGAACGTCTGAATGTTGCAGGCGCGCCTTGGCGGTGGCGAAAGAAATCAAAGCGATGGAGTGTGTGTGGTTTTAATGTTAGAGGGTATT
Source organism: Danio jaintianensis (assembly GCA_903798115.1). Classification (NCBI taxonomy): domain Eukaryota; kingdom Metazoa; phylum Chordata; class Actinopteri; order Cypriniformes; family Danionidae; genus Danio; species Danio jaintianensis. Next base: position 20,858,662 of record CAIGQV010016645.1, on the reverse strand, counting down.
TAAAGATCAAAGACTGCCCCTCTGCACCGCACGTCGGGGTTTTTGCGTGGCCGTTCCGCCGTTTTCGCCCCCCGTCATACGCAATACATTAGCGCTCGTGACAAAGCAAATGTTTTGATTTTGGGAGCGGAGACGCGCTACATAAACAATGCCTGCGAGAGTCACTACTAGATAGGATTATGTAAATTTCCCGCAGTGCTGTGTGTGTGATGACAGGTGACCCACACACCTTTCCCTTCGGTGCTCCACGCGAGACATGTTTTCAATTGAACACCCACTCGGGAAATGGGGATCTGTTGCCATCAGTACTCATTAATGGAATATTTATGATATGATGTAGCTGCGTTGTAATTGCTGTAATGTTTGAGCTGCGTGAATATATTAATATTATGAATACATAATCACTATGCAGGGCACGCTCTAGACCATTTTTAAACCTACTTAGGAATAGCGTAATTGTTTCAGAATAATTGCAATTATGTAATCCAAGTACTTTCTATTTTGCTATCTTTATTATTAACCAACTACATGCAGTATATGGATGATGGTTAAAATAGGGTATACAATGAATACGTCAGACAGCTTCCTTCAATTTTCTTGTCAAACAAGCTAATTGTTGACTTTCATAGTTGATCACCTGTAATTATGTATGGATGCAGACTGTAAGTAATATGTCTGTCAGAGAATAAAACAGTTTTCAGACATCGGAACAATGCCAGTGTAATACAGCTCTAAATTAACTTTAAATAATAGTTCACCTCCCAAAACAAAAGCTTAAACTTTGGCACTGTCCTTCCACTTATGCCCATTAACAGCAAGATTTAAAAAAAAATAGAAAATAAACAAGAAAATGAATCAAAAATAACACAAATGGGTGGCCGGCACGGTGGCTCAGTGGTTAGCACCGTCGCCTCACAGCAAGAAGGTCACTAGTTCAAGTCTCGGCTGGGTCAGTTGGCATTTCTGTGTGGAGTTTGCGTGTTCTCCCCGTGTTCGTGTGGGTTTCCTCCGGGTGCTCCGGTTTCCCCCACAGTCCAGAGACATGCGCTATAGTTGAGTTGAATAAACTAAATTGGCTGTGGTGTATGTGTGTGAATGAGTGTGTATGGATGTTTCCCAGTACTGGGTTGCAGCTGGAAGGGTATCTGCTGTGTAAAACATATGCTGGATACGTTGGCGGTTCATTCCGCTGTGGCGACCCCTGATGAATAAAGGGACTAAGCCAAAGGAAAGTGAATGAATGAATAAAACAAATGGAACATTTTTTTAGTCATTTATATATTTAGTGAATATGGCAGACATACAGTTGAAGTCAGAATTATTAACCCCCCTGAATTATTAGCCCCCCTCTTTTTTTTGGTTCCCCAATTTCTGTTTAACGGAGAGAAAAAATTTTCAACACATTTCTAAACATAATAGTTTTAATAACTCATTTCTAATAACTGATTTATTTTATCTTTGCCACGATGACAGTAAATAATATTTTACTAGATATTTTTCAAGACACTTCTATACAGCTTAAAGTGACATTTAAAGGCTTAACTAGGTTAATTAGGTTAACTAGGCAGGATAGGGTAACTAGGCAAGTTATTGTATAACGACGGTTTGTTCTGTAGACTATCGAAAAAATATATAGCTTAAAGGGGCTAATAATTTTGACCTTAAAATGGTCTTTAAAAAATTAAAAACTTTATTCTAGCCGAAATACAACAAATACGACTTTCTCCAGAAGAAAAAATATTATCAGACATACTGTGAAAATTTCCTTGCTCTGTTAAACATCATTTGGGAAATATTTTAAAAAGAAGAAAAAATTCCAAGGGGTTTAATAATTCTGATTGCAATTGTATATAATATATGCCAAATCCATCTACTTTAATTAAATAAACTAATTAATTAATTAATAAGCAAGCCCAACAGTGAAGGAATGCATGGTCATAAAACAAATTCTAATTCAATGCATTTTCCATTAATTCACATAAGATGGCCAGTGGACTGTATGCATGCATGCATTATTTCTAGATTGGCTGGTGTCAGTTAAGGGAATAGAAAATATCCAGACAGCCTGCTTAAAATGTATATACTGTATATATTTCTTTACAAACAGTCAGCAGACATCATGCAGTTATGAATGCTGCAGTCGCTCCTGTCTTTTCACAAGGACAGCTGTCAGATGCAGAGGTGCTGGCAGGTGTGCTGTTTTAAGAACAGGAACTAATATAAGGGAACTGAATTCAGAATTTAAAAACAGCCTATTTTGGTCAAGGCTTGTGTGTTTACAAATCGAGCTGTTTTTAGCAGCTCGTCTGTTTGGATTAAATGGGATTACAACAAGATCACATTTAAACCATTTGTGAGCTTCAGTGTTTATCTAGAAATTAAATGATCATCTCAGCATTTTATTAATATACAGTTAGACTTTGTCTGTTTTTTTCCTTCATATATGGTGGCGAAATAGATGCTTTCTGTTGATTATTTTTCCATAACATCTTCATATTGTTAAATGCATGTAACCCTGTTTAAAGTGGACAAGATGAAAATGAGGAAGAGACCTGAACTTTCTAAAAGGAAGTTGAAAGTGTGTTAAGTCTTTGACATACTTCCCGAATACAGTTATATTATTTAACTGCAGTTATAAACAGGTTTTTCCACAATATTTACATTATAATTCTTTTAAACATTTTTAATGACCTTAATAATATGATGCCAATTATGTTATAGAGTTAAATAAAATAATTAGCCTGTCTGTGCAATTTTAATTCTTTTTCAAATATTTCCCAAGTGATGTTTAATGGAGATTCTTTTTCTAACAAAATCATTTTAATAACTATTTTCTTTTGTCTTTGCCATGATGACAGTGCATTAAATTTGACTAGTTTTTTGCAAGATACTAGTATTTAGCTTAAAGTGCGATTTAAAGACTTAACTAGGGGAGCGCGGGGCACAAAGTAACGCGGGGTAAAATGTAACACAGAGTTTTAAGGTATTTGCTCAGGGTTAACCATGGCATGCCTCCGAGGTTTTCACCACAGTGTCGGCAGACGTCTTCCTGCCAATTATTGAAAAAGCTCAGCAAAATATGGATGAGAAACACGGGAGAAACCATTTTTGCAGCATAAAATTAGTTTTTATTATATTCGATATTTTTTTATAAAAAAAAAAAAATCTGTGAAAGTATGTATGTAAAATCTTATATTGTTGTGACTGTTGTCTTCTAGGCTAAAAGATGGAACCATTTTATAAGATTTAAAAAACACACAGTGACTGCTAGCCAGCCAGTTTTGAGGATAACACGACACCGCAGGGTTAGTTGTAACAGGGTGTTACAAATAAGCCACACACTGTTGGACAGCAATTAAACTAACAAAATAATTTTTGAATTTTGAGTGTAATGTTTTTCTATATTAAATGTTTTTTAATAGAAAATATTTTTTAATAGAAAAAAATCATTTTATTGCTAATACTGCAAATAAACGCATTGTATAATAATGCAAATAAATCTAAATGTGTTTATCCAACAGATAAATAAATAAACATGCAGTGCTATGTAGAATAAAAAAAATTGAGTTAAGTACCGAGGAAATATACTATTTAAAGTAAACTGAATTTAAATTAATTGTGCGAAATCTGACTTTATAAGCACGTGTTACAACTAACCCTCTGTCTGTTACAACTTCTGTTACAAAATAGTAACATTTTTACTCTTGGCACTTTTGGCAATACTGCACAGAAACCATAGGTCCGGCGATCATACTTTCAGTGCTCATTTGTAAGAGAGGCTTGTGTGTTGTTGGTAAAAAAAATATGGTTTGTCTAATCCCATTACTTTGTTCAAAGTGTTACTTTGTGCCCCGCTCTCCCCTATATAGGTTAACTAGGCAAGTTATGTTAATAGGTTAATTGGTTGGTTAATGTTCTGTAGCCAATCAAAAAAAAAAAAAAAAAAAATTCAGGTGCTGCCTAATATCATTGCGCCTTTTCATTTTCCATCGCTACTTTTAGTACAAGACGTAACTACTGAAAAGTCAAGATTTAGGAAAATTGTTGAAACTCTTTGGTCATTTTTGAGTGAGATGCTAATGGCCTGATTCAATGACCTATGCTAAGCTAAAAGTTCTCCGACCAGACCCAAAAATTGGCTGAATGGATTCAAAAATAGTAAAAGTCAACTGTTTAACTCTAGGGAAGTTGTAAAATGAGCCTATTCCCCAAAAATGTGGAGTGTTCCTTTAAGAAGGCTTATAGAATTGACCTTAAAAAACTGCTTTTATTCCAGCCAAGCAAAAGAAATAAGACTTTCTCCAGAAGTAAAAAATATTATAGGGAATACTGTGAAAATCTATTTGCTCTATTTAATATCAGATGGAAAATATTTGAAAAAATATTCCACAGGTGGGTCAATTATTTTTCCAAATAAAAACTATTTTTACATATTAAAACTGCATGATTTGTTTAAGTTACATCTCTTTTGAGGAACATTATACCATATTTACAGAGATTTTGCAAAAGTACATGTGATTTTATTTTGCTTTTGTCTCTTTCACTGTAATCAATATTTACGGCATATTTCTTAATATTAGGAAGTATTCTAACACATATATTTTCAGTAGCTATTACAGAGAATAACACAAATTGTTGAAAATGTGAAATTCTTTTTCATGATGAACGTCTCATGAATTTATACTGGCGAAAGTGGGAAAACAACATCATGTCAACATTCTCAAGGCATGAGGGGGCTGTCCTGTTTTCGAGTGCTACCCAGCACTGTCACTATAGAAACACACACATATAAAAATAAATAAAGCCGCACTACAAGGAGGTAGCGATGGCATCTGATAGACTTTCAGAACACTATGTGGGCGAGCTGTAGATGCCCTGCAGCACAGACTTCATCAAATAAAGATCATCACAGTTTAATTAAAACGTTTCGTTTAACTATTGAGTCATTTCCACTTTGAAAAGCATGGAGTGATAACCAAAGTGTTCAAAGTGTAGTGGAATAAAAGAGCAGTATTGACCTTGTATACAAAACCAGTTAATATTCGGGGTCACCCTCATACACTGAAATACTACAAGCAGAATTTGTTTGAGAAAAACATCCTCTGACCTATGCCCAGCCTAGCTTACAAAAGGCCCACACACCTCTGTCATACATTGGTTTGTCTAATGTGGCTTTGTGGATAAAGATCAGAACTGGTGAAAGCAGGTTGTAAGGGCAATCGTTGTACCATCATCATTGTGCCCTTGAGCAAGGCATTTAACCTCAGGTTGCTCCAGAGGGATTGGGCCTGTAACTTAAGATGCGAGGCAGCGCATATCTGCTGTAGTACTATATGTGTTGTGCAAACAAATTCCACCAGCTTTGGCAGCATGTTTATAAGTAAACATTAGATTTTCTATTCTGTCTTGTTCTGTTCTATTCTATTCTAGCATTTTTGTAGAAATAGTAGATTTCAAGTTAATTGCATATTTATATACACTGTAAAAAAATATAAATTAATTAACAGTTTCCATATTTTGTGGTTGTCTGGTGTTTTCTGTTAACTTATGGTTATGAATTGCATTTTGGGACCTTGATCTTGAATCCATGTTAAATCAGTGTTTGATATTGATAATTCAACTCTGCAGTTTCACAAAGTGACTTTTTAGTAGTTTGAAACCATATATTGTTTAAGAAAAAATGTATACACTACCTGACAAAAGTCTTGTCATCAATAACTTGACTTCTAGTTGATCATTTGGAAAAGTGGCCGAAGGTAGATTTGTCCGATGAATCATCTGTTGAACTGCATCCCAATCATCACAAATACTGCAGAAGACCTATTGGAATCCACATGAACCCAAGATTCTCACAGAAATCAGTCAAGTTTGGTGAAGGAAAATCATGGTTTGGGGTTACATTCAGTATGGGGGCTTGCGAGACATCTGCAGAGTGGATGGCAACATCAACAGCCTGAGGTATCAAGACATTTGTGCTGCCCATTACATTACAAACCACAGGGGAGGGCAAATTCTTCAGCAAGATAGCGTTCCTTCTCATACTTCAGCCTCCACATCAAAGTTCCTGAAAGTAAAGAAGGTCAAGGTGCTCCAGGATTGGCCAGCCCAGTCACCAGACATGAACATTATTGAGAATGTCCGGGGTAAGATGAAGGAGGAAGCATTGAAGATGAATCCAAAGAATCTTGATGGACTCTGGGAGTCATGAAAGAACGCTTACTTTGCCATTCCAGATGACTTTATTAATAAGTTATTTGAGTCATTGCAGAGATGTGTGGATGCAGTCCCCCAAGCTCATGGGAGTCATACACAATATTAATTCTTTTTCCACTGCACCATGACTTTATATTCTATACTGTACATTATTTCTGTTAAATGACAAGACGTTTGTCTAAGCTAAGTCAGACCTTATTGTCCTAATTGAATAATTAAAAATCAAGGCATGATCATATTTTATTTTGGTCAAATAAGCGTAATCTACAGGCCTTTGCCTTTCATATAAGCCGCTTCTGATACCAAATGATCAACTAGAAGTCAAGTTATTATTTGTTGTTCCTAAAACTTGGATAGGCGACAAGACTTTTGTCAGGTAGTGTATAGATAAGTCTGTTTATTACTACGCTTTAGTACTGTAAATTACAACACCATCCCAGACAATATATCACTTCAAACTACTAAAAATGTCAATAACAAAAGTCACTTTTTCCAAATTTCCACATCAAAAGTTATATTGCAATTATGCAATTCAGTATTCCCATAATGCATTACAAAAGCATAAATACAGAAAACTGTTCATTTGTGGATCTATTTTAGCACACAAACAGACAGATTGCATTATTCGCGGTGTTTCAGGGCAATGAGCAGAGCTTCAGATCTCTTTTGATGTAACTCTCTGATTGGTGGAACTTTCTGTTCAGCATCACAGGTACTGATGTTTTTCTGCACAAATTACATAATTAAACTAATATTATTTTAAATGAAGTTGACTTAATATAAAAAGATGGGTTCGTAAACAATCAATTACAACTTTTCTATTCACCGATTTAGTTTGTCATCATTTATTCATCCTCATGTTCACTGTAAAACAAAAAAGTTGACTCAACGTAAAATTGTAAGGCAACTAGCTACAGAGGCTTTTTAGCTGACACAACTTAAATTGAGTCAAGTGCAGTACTTATGGTAAAAGTTGAGTCAACTCAAAAAAAGCTGTACAGCAAGTTGCCTTAAAATTTTAAGTTGAGTCAACTTTTTTGTTTTACAGTGAACATGAGGATGAATAAATGATGACAAACTAAATCTGTGAATAGAAAAGTTGTTGATCAATTGTTTATGAACCCATTTTTTTTAATAAACAGTGTTGTTACAAAAAAGAAAAGACGAAAAAAAGTTTGTTTTCCTTTTTTTGCTTCACAAAAGTGTTGTTGGAGCTTTGTATGATTACAGTTTTTCGTTTCTTTTATGGACTTAAAATGTCTCAGGACCATTGCTCAGGAGTTTGGAAGGACGTGATGTTGTCATTTTTATGTGAACTAACCCTTTAAAGTGTGTGTGTTGGGGGGTAGTCAGTTCTCTCAGTTACACCACATTATGCCTGTAAATTTCCTTTGCATGTCTCCATCTGCTCCAGGATGGGAGAGGTGTGTGTGTGTGTGTTATGGAGAAGCAGTGGTTTGGGGTTGGAGTTTGGGTCTTTGAGAGTTGGCTATGAGCCAGTCTCAGCAGGAAGCTTGCTGGTTCACACGGACAAAAGCAGTAATGACTTGTTCCAGGGATGTCTGTGGTGGACATGACTGTCATCATGCAAACCAACCCCCTTCAAAAAGTCTCTCTCTTTTTTTCTACAAAGCCAATTTCCGACCCACTGTAGACATGAATTAAGTTCCCAGAATTGTTAGTTGCGGTGGCTTTAGAATGCACATGGATGCTGAATCACATTGCAGTGATAGGAAGAATATCAAAGATATGTTGTGTGTTCTGAGGTGGTTAATTGATCATATATGCTTTTTGACGACTTCATCTATTCACATTAATTCAGGTTATTTTAAACCAGTTGTGTTTAATAGTGGAATTTCAATCAGATATAAAAGTGCAAAGACAGCAGATGCTTAAATATTTGCATATATGCATATTTTGCAATAAACTCGAAATTTATTGATTCTATAGATATGTCAAACTACTTGAAATTAGCAGTTTTATATGTTCAGCTATTTTTCTCTCATTTATTACACACAGTCTTGTGTTTCTAATAGACTTTCCCTTTCAAATCAAAGTTTGTAATGTTGTGATTCAACTGGCTGGTTTGGTTCTTTTCTTTTTTAATCCTTATGAGGAAAAAAAAAATGAATGGGACAAATACAGTATAGTGCTGATGAAAAAAACGGATGAGATTATGAGATTTATGTATTCGAAGTAGCAATAACATTCATTCATTCATTTATTCATATCCAGCATATGTTTTACACAGCGGATGCCCTTTCAGCTGCAACCCTGAACTGGGAAACATCCATACGTACTCATTCACACACATACACTACGGCCAATTTAGTTTATTTAATTCACATATAGCGCATGTCTTTGGACTGTGGGGGAAACTGGAGCACCCGGAGAAAACCCAAGCCAACACGGGGAGAACATGCAAACTCCACACAGAAATGCCAACTGGCCCAGCCGGGACTCGAACCAGTGACCTTCTTGCTGTGAGGCAACAGTGCTAACCACTGAGCCACCGTGTCGCATCCAATAACGTTTCCATTAATTTTAATTATACAGTTTTAATATAAACTAATTAACGTAATAAGCATATTGCCGGTTCATTCCGCTGTGGCGACCTCTGAAATAGAAACTAAGCCGAAGGAAAATGAATGAATGATGCATATTTGGCAATAACACAGTTAAGAAATAGTTATGATTTACATACTTCCTTTTGGCTCTCAATTGTTAGTCGCTTTGGACAAAAGCGTTTGCTAAATGACAATGTAAATGTAACATCAATAACAACAACAAAATGATATAACAACCAAATAACTGTTTAGCCACTATAAGGAGAAACTTCCCAGATTTAAAATAAAATGGCATAGAAATAGGTTTTTGCTACTAAATGTAATTATTGATTAGGAAAAAATGCCAAACAACAAACAATAAGATTTTGAAGTAACTGAAACTGTACTGTTTTGGAAAACAAATGTACCCTAATATTATTTTTTATTATTAACAGCTTTATTTTTTTCAATTACATTTGGTTAAAACTGTCATTTAGAAAATAACAATATATTTACCACTGGGAAATGTTGAGATTGTGAATGTCCCTTGTGTCTTAAACACACGTCTTCTATCTTGGTTCCCAGCAGGTCAGAAGCTCCATTAAAAATAGCCTTATTTCTGGGACAAACATGTTCAAGAATTAGAAAAAAAGAAGAATGTCAAAATACTGAAATAAAAAGTTCAAAAGTTCCATTCAGTATTTAATTTAGGTATATATATAAAAAAACACACAAAAAAAACAGGTCTACGTAACATATGAAAGTTAAATAGACATTTACCTCCAATCTGTCCAGTTAAAACTAGTGCTCTTGAAAGTGAAGTTTGGCCTGCTTGAGAAAGCCCATCCTCCTCCACCTCACTTTCAACTCAATTGAAACACCTCTGCCTCATCCAAACCACTACAGACACTTTTCAACCCAAAGCCTCTAAGCAGAGAGCAACTTCAGCAGGATCTCTCCGACACTATACTTTAGTTCTGTTTTTCCTTCTCAATCCCTCAAGTGCACAGAAGTGCACTCATCATTCAAGTATGAGTGTACTTCTGCCGGCCTGCTGTTCATGTCTGCCTCTGAAGAAATGATCCACAATTCTGTTTGTGAAGTAGACTGTGATTTTTGTGTGGTTTTTAACTTAACATCACAACTCATTTGTTTTAGTTTGTAATGAACATAGAAACATATAAAGGAACACTCCACTTTTTTGCTCATTTTACAAGTCCAGCTTTACCATAGCTTAGCAAAGATCTTTGAATCGGGTTAGACCAATAGCATCTCGCTAACTGCAGAAGCGTAAAAAAATAACATTCTCTAATTAGCGAGATGCTATTGGTCTAACCCGAAAATTGGAAAATTATCAAAACTTAATTTTTGAGTGAGATGCTTATGAATTCAGAAATGGTAGAACTCAACTATTTAACTCTATGAGAGTTGTAAAATGAGCCTAAAGGTGCTCCTTTAACAGGGTGATATAAGGTAAACAATTTTAAATAGAGAATTGATTGGATCCAGACTTGAATTATTACACTTCTATTATAAAACACTGCTGCATCTGTTGGATGACAGTAGAGCAGCTTTGGTGACTTCAGCTGAAAAGGGACAAAGCAAAGTAGGTTTCGCCTACTGTACTCATATTTGATACACAAATCTCTAATGCCTCTAAATTATCAGCATGATTAAAACTTCGATGAAAAAACGATTGCACATATTCTTCCATAATCCTTCTGTCTGATTGATTGATAATTCACTGTTTTAGCACGTAAAATGCTTTTTAGGACATTTATAAAAATGTCCACCATCATGTTGTGGTACACATTTTGTAAGACAAATCAAACTTCAAATTAATAATATTTTCAATATAAAAAATATATCTGTCTGACTGTCTGTCTGTCTATCTATCTACAGTGGTGTGAAAAAGTTTTTTTTAATGTAAATATTAGTATAGGATAATACAAGCAAACACATCCAGTTTTGAAATGAAGGTTTTTATTATTAAGGGAAAACAAAATTCATAACTACATAGCCCTGTGTGAAAAAGTGTTTGCTAATAACTGGTTGGGCCACCCTTAGCAACAACAACTGCAATCAAGCATTTTTGGTAACTTGGAATGAGTCAGCGTTGTGGAGGAACTTTGGCCCACTCATATTTGCAAAATTGTTGTAATTCAGCCACATTGGAGGGGTTTTCGAGCACCTCCTTTTAAGGTCATGCCACAGCATCTCAATTAGGATTCAGGTCAGGACTTTGACTAGGTCACTCCAAAGTCTTCATTTTGTTTTTCTTAAGCCACTCACAAGTGGACTTGATAATGTGCTTTGGATCATTGTCCTGCTGCAGAACCCAAGTTCGCTTAAGCTTTAGGTTACTTAAAGATGGCCGGATATTCTACATTCTTAGAATTGAGAAACAACCTATGTCAGGCAGGTCCTATTTAAGTGATTTCTTGATTGCAAACAGGTGTGGCATTAACCAGGCCTGGGTGTGGATAGAGAAATTGAACTCAGGTGTGATAAATCAGAGCTAAGTTTTATTTTAAAGGTGTAGTATGTAAGTTTGACACCCAGTGGTTGAACTAGGTATTGCATTCCTGGATCAAAACAAATGCAAGCGCAGGTTGCCAGATTGAGGACCAGGCTGATTTAAATCGTGTTCTATATAAAAGCAACGGCACGCGATAGAAGGAATATTTTCCATATTAAAAGGAGTTTTTGTTCTAACCAACTCCTCGAATTGATATATTAGAAATGGCTTCTATTTCTTGCAGCTGAACAACAGAAAACTTGATGACAATGGTCATCTCCGGTACACCTCATGTGCTTTATTCAGTGTTAAACGCTAACAATGTGAGTTTGAATGCCATTTTACATGACATTTATTGCCATACTACTGAAAGCAGCAGCAGATAGTTCACCTCAGATCTTAAAAATAAACCGTTTGAAATTGAACTTTAGAACTGTGACAAACCAACACATACTCTAGTGATTCAGCATGTACATTTAATAATGTTAAAGAGGGTTAATATGTATTAATTAGATTGTAAACCTTACCATTTCGTGAGTGAGTGCATATTCTGTGCTTCTGAATGGCTGTATTTAAATTTTTGTCATGTTTCGTCTGGTGCAAACAGCCAAATTGCTTATCACTGCAAATCTCCTCACGTAGCATGTTGTTAGGACATGGGGTTACAATGTAACCTGCTCGCCTAATGTTTCTGCTAGTAATATTTATATTATTTGCTAATTAATAACCTCATGTGTAACTCTAAATCTGCATCTCATTTCGGAGTCTGCTACTGTCCACCGGAGGTCGCATTTCGGTCACAGGCAGTGGGCGGGTTAAAAGAACCAAAACAAAGAGAGCCTTCTTGCACGGAATGCCTATTTTCAAAGCAGAATATCTGACTTCAGCATTGTTTTTCAGATAAACAAGAATGTTCACTTGGCATGTTTCTTAAATATCTGCAAACATATTATGGTATTTTTATGCTTTAGAAGAGTCAAAAACTTACATACAGAACCTTTAACAGGGTGCAAACACTTTTTCACACAGTGTCATGTAGTTTTAGATTTTAGACTTAATAATAAAAGCCTTAATTTAAAAAATGCAAGATGTGTTTATCTTTGACTAATATTTAAATTTATTTGAGGATTTGAAACATTCTATCTATCTATCTATCTATCTATCTATCTATCTATCTATCTATCT
>CAIGQV010016645.1:20776165-20846190 GCA_903798115.1 Danio jaintianensis | reverse complement strand
TCTATCTATCTATCTATCTATCTATCTATCTATCTATCTATCTATCTATCTATCTATCTATCTATCTATCTATCTATCTATCTATCTAAAAAATCTAATCAAATGAGTTTATAGAGCAAAGCATGCAAATGTAAGCTTACAATGTAAAGCATTTTCCATCAGCCATTGTGTGAGTATTCTCAAAGGAGCAATATCTCAAGTTACAGGGCAGTCAGAGGAAGGAAAAGAAGTCATGAAACTCTTGGCCCCCTGACAGCCCACCATCAGATTCATAAAAAAAAAAAAAAAACTCTCTTCCTGAAAAGTTCTTGGCTCTGAGTTTGTTAGTTTACATTATTCCAATAGGTGAATGGAAGCCGAGACATAAACTTCATGTTCTTTGCAGGGTCACGTGACTCTAGTCAGAGTGTAGTATATGTTTACAGGGCAGGATACACTGCAGACAACAATGCAACCTAAGACCTTCAGACATTCCTGCAGGGGCTATTGGTGGGTATTTCTTCTTTTAAGCTTAGCAGACAATGTATGCCTCTCTCTCATTCTCACTCATCCTCCTCCCTCTCTCCTGTTTTGGCTGTGAGTGTAGGACGCCCCCTCCTCCTGCCTTCTCTCACACAGACCTCCAAAGTTGGAGCTCCTACTGTCTGTTTCCCTTAAGAGCTCATCAGAGTGCATCCGTCTTCTGTTTTTCGCTGGAAATGGATGCCGTTTTTTGACCTCTGAAGTCACATGATGCCACACTGTACTCTTAAAGCACTTGTCAAAATGTAATACTTATAGAAACACTTCATTTTTGGAAATAGGCTCCTTTTATAAGTCAACTAGAGTTAAACAGTTAATAAGTAGCATCTCCTCAAAAAAAAAGGTTTCCTATTTAATGCCTGACTCTTCTGTCGTTACATCATGTACTGACAGACAAGGACTGACAGAAAAGGAAAAGTTTATATTTTCCAGGTTGATATAGCTAGGAACTACACTTTTATTTCAGCATAATGATTAAGGAACTTTGCTGCTGTAACACAGCTACAGCAGGGACAATGGAATTATGCAGTAATATCATTGGGCCTGCAATACAACTGAAAAAAAGTGCATTTTTTGAGCGAGATGCTAATGGTCTAATCCAATTCAATGATTTATGCTAAGCTAAGCTAAAAGTGCTCTTGACAAACCCAGAGATCAGCTGAATATATTCAAAAGTGATAAAACTCAACTGTTTAACTCTAGGGGGAGTTTTAAAATGAGCCTATAGTTCTCCAAAAAAGTGGAGTGTTCCTTTCAAATTTCAAAGTGAAATAAGTATGACATTTATTTGATCTATCACGTAGTTTCAAAGCTATGCCTGTCAAAATGTAAAAACGTAGTTCCTCTGGCAAAACGTCTTGGGCAGAGCTGCAGTCTGGGTGTCTGAGAGATAGACAGCGATGAGCATCTATCGTGGAGAAGGTGCAGGTCCAAATAGGCCACCAGACTCGTCTGTCACTGGGGTCTTTGCAGGAATCAGTCTTACACCTTTGACTCATCGGTGCACTGGATATGGGCTGGATCGATGATTATGTGAACCTCAGGAAAAGGAGAAAAAAACAGACTAACATGAGCATATATGCCATTCAAATGACAGTGCCTTTTGGGAAGTGTTTACTGATTAATGCAGCCTATCCTTTAACCCTTGTGTGTGGTTGGGGATTTTTTCATACAGTCTGAGGTGATTCTGAGTCTTAATTTGGCCACAACTTTCTCAGTTTCAGCAAATGGAATGATTTTTGGCAATTTTGACACATATTTTGGGAAAATGCTTTGAACATTTTTCAAAAATCCAACAATATACACTCTGGAGAAATGTACTACCCTTTTGTTATGTTTGTGGCAATTTTTTCATCATTGATTTATATTATAATGGCATTTTTGATTGCAAAGCCATGACACCATATAATCATGCATTCTTGATTGTTGCTGGTTTTTTCCTGTTGGGAAGAGGTACAATTTGTCATTTTTACTGTTGATCATGAGTTGAGTGGAAAAAAACGTAGAGAGAGAGAAAGACCTTTGTGCACTTATCATAATATGTCTGAAAAAATCAAAATAAGCAGCTCAGCTCTCAGAACATAGTAAACATAGTAAGTGTATTTAAGCACACACACTGTAATCTGCTGTTTTATTCTATAGAACTCCATATAAAAGCCAGAAATATTTTTGCACAGACCTATATAAAGGGTCGATGCTGCCAACTGATGATCAACAGTAAAAATTACTCATTTGACCACTTCCAAACTGGGAAAACCACCAACAATCTACAAATCATGTTTATGGTGTCATGGCTTTGCATTCAAAAAATGTCATTATAATAGAAGTCAATGGGCCAAAAACAGCCACGAACATACTGAAAGGGTAGTAAGTTTGAACAGTACACAAGGGTTAATTTATGTGGATGTCAAAGTTCTAAATAGATAGACCTTGTTCACCTCTTTATGACTACAGAGTGCCCATCTTGTTATGGCTATTTCCTTATAGAAATCATGCTTTGTCACAAATCTCAAATGCTTTCTCGAACATGACAGTCAGATCACTACACTCAAATGGCCTTCACAGTCATTAGATCTCCATAGATCGACATTGGGAGGTGCTGGAAATGGAGATTCACATCATGTATGCGCAGTTGACAAATCTGCAGCTATTGCGTCTACAGGATGCTTATCATACTAATATGGACCAGGATGTTTCCAGCAATGAGAATTTAGGTAAATTACTAAGCAAACATCTGCAAAAAAACTAAATTTGCGTGCAAAAAGCACAACTCAGTTCATTTAAACGATGAATTTAGAGTTTTGAAAAGTTTTTTGAAAGGTTTTGTTCATATTCCTCCAGGATGAACTTAACTTGATTGTTTACAGTATTCTTTTTTATTTTGGTATGCTTAAGTGTGGCAGTCAGAATCATGTTACCCCCAATACTGCTTCGCTCATTATATCAGCTCTGGCACTCTGATATAAGACCCTGTCAGTCTAATGAGACTAATCGGCATGAAATTGAAGTTTAGAGTCAGTGAGAAGTGTCTTTAATTCAATAGTACAAATCCAAATATGATTACATCCTGACAGAAATAGCCGAAATGCATTACGACGACTGACTGATTGTAGTTATTTATCATCCCTGCTCAGTGAGTAAACAAAAAAAAGCTGTAAAATACGAGGGCAGCGTCTCAAATGAAATAAAATCAGCTTCGACAGTACACGGAAAATGAATTACGGTTATTGAATTATCGTCCAGTTTCCAGGACACAGAGACAGCTTTGCCGTTTTCTGAATTGTCTTGATAAATTGTTATTTAACGTAGCATTTGTTTATTCATAGACTGGTATCTAGTTCACAAAATGATATTTCTTTCTAATAATGCAGGCGTTCTTGTCACAAGGGAATGTTTTCATTGTGGTAATTGACATGCAGTCTGGGAATGGCAGCTCTGGCTTGTGTTTTGATAGTTAATCTTTAGACCTCCTCACAGCACAGACACTTTGGCCCGGGATCGCATGACCTTTGACCTGAGACAGTCACTAATCTAATACATCAATCTGCCTCTTCTCATTGCAAGCTGGCCGCCCTGCTACAAACCCATGACATCACTGCTTAACCCTGGTTCATTTACTCCACGGGGAGCGCTCAACTAATTGTACTGTAATCAGATACACTTTCATGTTCTGTCAAAAGCAACAGAAAAACTTCCAAATGACCTCATTACAACCAGGCTTCTGGAAGAGAATCCATCCTAAAGCAATAAACCAGATGCTAAGAGTTTAAAAATAATAATAATCTGAAAGTTCATTTCAATCAACGGGAATCATTAGGTTATTGGGAGGAATACAATGGAAGTAAATGGAGCCAATTTTTTTAATTTTAATTTGTCTTAAAATGTGTGAAGTGGTTTGAATGTTTGTTTTTATAGTACATTTAGAGATTATTGTATTGTTTTTGTCATGGCAACAATGTGGTAAAATTTGGCGTAACGTCCGGGATGTATATTTGTTGCACACCTGCTGTATTGTTGATCAAAATGATGCTCACAATCTCAGTCAGGAAGATATCAAAAATTGGGAAGGATTTTTACTGATTCCCAACATTTTGTATCATAATGGCTACGTTCACACTGCAAGGTTTAGTGCTCAAATCAGATTTTTTTCTCAGATGTGATTTTTTTTGCATAGCTGTTCACATTGTTGTTATAAATGTGGCCAATATCAGATTTCCAGTGTGAACAGATCATGGTCCTAAACTGACCCGCATGTGCAAAAGTACAGTTACGGACAGCACAAAATGTCTAATTATGCACACAATGTGTGTACTGTATGATGTAAGCACATTGTCAGATTAGGTTTAATATGATTATCAACCTTTTCAAAGACAACAGTGGTGTATTTTATGAACTGTAAAGGGTTCTTCTTCTACTACTAATGTGTATTTCGGCATTTGAAACCTAAAATAAGGTGTCTTGTGATTGGAAGCACTGATCATTTGTGATTTTGTGCGCATCTTTCTGACCAACTCATCAAGGGTTAATGAGCAGCCGCAGATTGAACAGTGAAGGCGGAGTTTTCATATTCATATCATTTTCATATCATAGTCTTTCATATTTGGTTCTGTTAATGTATTAATTATTTAAGTGAAATATAGCTATTTTATGTAGGCCTATGTGTTTTATTAATTTTATATATGCAATTTTTATGGACATATTTTTTATGTTAAATCTAACTGAACAATATTTTTTAAAAGGTCAATGGTTAATGATTGGTTAACAAGCGCCAGTTTTGCTTCAAATTTTTTTTCAAAATGAACAACCAACTTTTTATAATAAAGTATTTGCCCTGTGTGCCATTCTACTATGCTGCTGAGGAGTAGCACAGTAGCATGATGTTTGCAGCACAGAATAATGACGCATGTCCATCGAAGATGTGTAAAAGTCACATGAAATCCTACATAACCGTTCACGCTTCGGTCTCATAGCAAAATGTCAGGTCTGTGTCTGATTTAATACTACATATGAAAGTGGCACAAATCTGAATTAAAAAGATCAGATTCCGTGCGGTCACATGTCAACAGATCAGAGTCACATGTGGGCAAAAAAAAATCTGATTTGGGCCACACTTGCCGGCAGTGTAGTGTGTACGTAGCCAATGTGACATGAAGCTTGCACTCCAGATGCTTTTGTTCAGTTTTTTTTTTTTGCACAAACTGATCATTTCACTTCATATGACCTAAGTGTGTCATCAGGAGCCATCCAAAGGAATTAACTTTGTTTTGCCTGTAACTTTTTTTTACTAATGAAGTGATGTTAGTCACTTAAGGCCCACAGTTTCAGCTAAAAATTGTCTTTGATGTAACAATGTAAAGAATATTTTATATCAAGAAATAGTGACCAAATTTATCATGGTCAGTGTTGGGGAAAGTTACTTTTAAAAAGTAATGCATTACAATATTGAGTTACTCCCCAAAAAAGTAACTAGTTGGGTTACTTAGTTACTTTTTATGGAAAGTAATGCGTTACGTTACTTTTTCTTGCCTTTACTGAGGCTTGATCTCTTTCATAACTTGCAGGGGGCTTTTTTTCATCTTTTTTTTTTTTTAAATAGAGGAGCTCTGCATTTAACAACATGCTGTATAACCTTTATTAACCTTTAAAAAAAACATCAAATAATAATAATTTAGGATAATGTTATGATCTGAGATCTTCATGAGCCAAGAGCTCTACATGCCGTATATACAGATTAATAAAAGTTTAAAGCAACGCATTTGATGCTTTTGTACTTTTTGTCTTATTAGTAAAGGAAAATGAGCATTGAGACAAACAATCCCCTTTTACTTGTCTTCCATACATTCATACAATGAGAATACTTCCAGCGCAAACAATGTAAGGCTCTGCCATCTTGGTTTCTGTTTGTTTCTGCTGGGAGAAATTTCTCTCATTGAGTGTGGGATTCAACGTTGATTTTAACTCAGCAATTTATTTTTTAAAAGCCAATTAATTAAACTAAAAAGTAACTCACATTACATTTTAAAAAAAAGTAACTCACATATTATTACTTAATTAATTATTAAGTAATGCATTCCTTTACTCGTTACTTATAAAAGTAATATTATTACGTAACTTGTGTTACTTGTAATGCGTTACCCCCAACACTGATCATGTTTATCAATATTATCACGGTTTTGGTAAAATGACCTGAAAATGTAAAAAAATAAATGACACTTCAGGCATTTCACCAAGTTCTGTATCTGAAAATATACAAATAAAATTGACAGCTTTATACAATTTTGAGGCAAACAACATAAACATATATCCTTGCAAATTATTATTTGTTGTTTGTATGATGGCGACGCGGTGGCGCAGTGGATAGCGCTGTCGCCTCACAGCAAGAAGGTCGCTGGTTCGAGCCTCAGCTGGGTCAGTTGGCATTTCTGTGTGGAGTTTGTATGTTCTCCCCGTGTTCGCGTGGGTTTCCTCCGGGTGCTCCACTTTCCCCCACAAATCCAAAGACATGCTCTATAGGTGAATAGGGTAAGCTAAATTGTCCGTAGTGTATGTGTGTGAATGGGAGTGTATGGGTGTTTCCCAGTGATGGGTTGCAGCTGGAAGGGCATCCGCTGCGTAAAACATATGCTGGATAAGTTGGCGGTTCATTCCGCTGTGGCGACCCCAGATTAATAAAGGGACTAAGCTGAAAAAGAAAATGAATGAATGAATGAGTCAAATTAGGGCGACACAGTGGCTCAGTGGTTAGCACTGTCTCCTCACAGCTAGAAGGTTGCCGGTTCGAGTCCTGGCTGGTCCAGTTGGTATTTCTGTGTGCAGTTTGCATGCTCTCCCCGTGTTTGCGTGGGTTTCCTCCGGGTGCTCCGGTTTCCCCCACAGTCCAAAGACATGCGGTATAGGTGAATTGAATAAATTAAATTGGCTGTAAAACATATGCTGGATAAGTTGGCGGCTCATTCCGCTGGGGCAACCCCTGATGAATAAAGGGACTAAGCCAAAGTTAAATGAATGAATGAATGAATCAAATTAGGAACTGTTTGTAGATGCAGTGCAATACTCCTAAAATAATCTTCGTATAATAATCCCAATAATTATACGTCGGCTATCCTTTACAGTACCTACAGTATAACATTCAAATTCCCACTCAAAAACCATCAAATACTGGCAACAGGCACTGGTTTTACCCCAGCAAACAAAACCAGTCATATGGAGACATCTTTTGCAGCAGCTGGAGAGCTCAAAGTTCTTACATTGTCATCTTTCGGCAGCAGCAGCAGTGAGCGAATGTGCCGAGGACTCAACGCTTCATTAATAATGGAGCAGCAGGCAAGGGTTCCACATCCCTCTACTGAAGTCCGTCCCAATGGAGAGACACTGTGAGCACATCCTCCTTCTCACGTACTCAGGTACTCGCTCACAGGCCAAGGAATATGATTTGACGTAAAGAGAGCACATTTCAAAGAGATAAACACAGCACAGACTGGCAGCCCTGCTGTTTCGGATCCTTTGGGCTGCTGGGAAACTAATGATCTGGGATCTTTGGGCTGCAAACACTAACTTTGTAGGTTCCTTTCCAAAAGTAGGGGTGCTTGGTCTCCTGGAGAGTTCTTCAGATGTTTCTCTGTGTTATCGCAGCACTGTGGCCTCTAGCGAGACATTTAACCCCATACTGCTCCTGAAGGAGTAGGCCTGCATACTGTGAAGGGTAGGAAACAGGTAAATTTCAGATAGAAATACTCTATGCAAGTGCGAACATTAAAGTCTGTGCGAAATTAAAAATTACAACATTATACTTTAGAACAATTAATCCTTGCAATTTAATTTTGTTTTGGTAATCTTCAATCAAATTCTGACAATTGCTTTTGTGTTTGGAGTGGCGGACCTTCTCTGATGATGTCAGTTTGACAGCTTCAGCCACAAAATTGTTTTAACCACGCCCCTCTTACCGTTAGTTTGCTTTGAGGGAATGATGTGCAAAAAGAAAGCCCCACCCCCTACTCAATATTCAGTTTCAGTAGGTGGAAGTACATCGGTACCCCATTAACTACCACTTTATGGACTAATTACATACATACATCCATATGGGTTTGAGTAAAATGGTAATATTTTGTTCTTATAACATCTTTTCCACCAAATTTTAAATAAAAATATTGTAATTTTGAGATTTTCCCCCAGAAGACGACAATTAATTAAAATAAAATTCAACATTTCATTAAAAGTGACTGAAAAATCAAGGTTATTCAACATAATATTGATTTCATAACTCTTCTTAAGTAAAGCTTTGGTATTATATTGTCTATGAATAATTGTAAACATGCCAGAATTCAATTTTGAAATTGAGATGCAATCTCATCAGTAGTTCACAGAATAAATCCAAACTTACATTTCATTCCCATAGCTATATATATGTTTGGACAAAAAAAAAATTATATACAAATTTTAGTAAAAATTTAACATACAAAAAAACAATTTAAAGTCAGAAATTAATCTTAATAGATTCAATTTTAAAAGTGTTATCACATTATTATTATTATTTTTAGAAAGATATGATGGCAAAAGGCAGAAATGTGCATGCACAATCAAATATCCAATATTATATGTGACTGACTGAAAGAATAAGAATAGAAAAACGTACATTTTATGAAGAAAATAGAAGTAATACTCACCATGTCAGTTGTGTCCTCAGTGGTTTTTGGGCAGCTGTTAGGTAATTCTAAGTGGTTGCTATACCCCACACTGTAAAATATGCAGGGTTCCACACATTTCTGTCATGTTGTCCCAACACAAATCGATTAAGTAAACTTAATAATTTTTTTACAAATTTAAGTGGACTGAACACGAAATAATTAAGTTTAGACAAAAGCCATTTTTTTGAGTGCAAGGCAGTAATCTTAAAACTTACTTAAAACTTTTCTAAACCTTCAAACCTACGAAGATTCAATTCTAACAAGTCTTTCTCTTAAATGAAAACACCTAATGCTTAATGCAATCCCACACGCAAAGCATGCTGGGAACTACAGATTCACTACACCAACACAATTCCCTCATGTTGTCCCAACAACAAACGATTAAGTTAACTTAATATTTTCGAATGTAAGTGGATTGAACAAATAAATTGTCAAAAAAATAAATACAAGAACTGTTTCAGCTCATTTTAAACAATTAGTTTGAACAAGTGGGAGACACGGTGGCTCAGTGGTTAGCACTGTCGCTTCACAGTAAGAAGGTTGCTGGTTCGAGTCCCGACTGGGTCAGGTGGCATTTCTGTGTGGAGTTTGCATGTTCTCCCCGTGTTGGCGTGGGTTTCCTCCGGGTGCTCCGGTTACCCCCACAGTCTAAAGACATGCACTATAGGTCAATTGAGTAAACAAAATTGGCCTTAGTGTTTGTGTGTGAATGAGTACTGGGTTGCAGCTGGAAGGGCACCCGCTGTGTAAAACATATGCTGGATAAGTTGGCGGTTCATTCCACTGTGGCGACCCCTGATGAATAAAGGGACTAAGAATGAATGAAGGGAAAATGAATGAATAAGTTTGAACAAGCAACAATTGTTAAATATATTTTATGGTGGCTACACTATGAAAATTAACGTAAATTAAACAGTTTTCCATATTTTGTGAGTCAACCTTTTTTCCTGTTTATTTATGCTTTTGAATTGCATTATGGGACCTTGATTATTCCTCCAACAACTTTTGATGTTGAAAAAGTGACTTTTATTGACATTTTAATAGTTTGAAGCAACATCTAGTCTGTTTTGGAAATTACAGTACAAAAACCTGCTAATAAACTGACAGAGCTTTTTCTGTTGTTACAGACTAAATTATTTATATATTACTTACTATGCAATATATTGTTTCAAACCACTAAAATGTCAAAAAAAAACACTTTGTTAAACTGAACAGTTGAATTTTCAACATCAAAAGTCAACAGAGCAGAGATCAAGGTCCGATAATGCAATTCACAACAGTAAATAATCAGAAAGCACCCGCGAATAACAACATTGGGGGAAATAAGTATTGAACACATCACCATTTTTCTCGGAAAACATATTTCTAAAGGTGCTGTTGACTTGAAAGTTTCACCGAATTCTGATAGCAACCAATGAAATCCACATATGCAACGAAAACAAAACTAATTAATTTACAAATAAGGTTGTGTAATAAAATGAAATGACGCAGGGAAAAAGTATCGAACACATGAAGAAAGGGAGGTGTAGAAAGGCAGTGAAAGCCCAGACAGCAGCTGAAATCCCTCAGTAGTTCTTCAGCAACCCTCTGCCCTACGCCATATTCGCTGCTTCAGTCCAACATCTACATTAACAGGATGATGAAGATGAAACCAGGGTGGACATTTCAGCAAGACAATGATCCAAAACACAGCCAAGGAAACTCTCAAATGCTATCAGAGAAAGAAAATCAAGCTGCAGAATGGCCCAGCCAATCACCTGACTTGAATCCAATAGAAAATACAAAATAAAGATCAGATTTGATAGACGAGACCCACAGAACCATCAAGATTTTTACACTTTGTTGAAGTCAGTGAAAAAAAAACACACACACACCTGAGCAATTCATGTGACTTCATTCTCTATATGAGAGGCGTCTTTAAGCTGCCATCACCAAAAAAGCCTTTTATATAAAAGAGTTTCAGTAGTTCAGTACTTTCTCCTTGTGTCATTCCATTGTTATTACACATAACTCATTTTTCATATATATTTTCTTATTTTTATGTTTGTATTGTTTGGGTTTTTACCAAAATCTTGTTCAATTCCAACAGCTCCTTTAGAAATATTATTCCCAGGAAAAAACATGACGCGGTCAATACTTATTTCCCCCACTGTACATATAGTTAATCTAACTTTTACTTGCTTAGCAAACTATCTTCAAACTGTTGCTCAAAAGAAAAATTAACACAGAAAACATTAGGCTAATTCTTCAACAGTGCCTCTTGTGACAATAACTGAGATACAGTAATGAAAGTGACAGTTACGTCCAACAGAACAGACAATAAACACACATTCTGAATAATTCAGTGACGCAGCAGATGACACTTGGACAACGTAAATATCCAGCCCACCAGCTCAAACGTTTGACCTGGGACCGCTTTAATCTAATAGTGGTACGAGAAGCTGATCATCAATGTTGCATGAGCCTTTCTGTTAAGGATCTAGTTAAAGATGGAGAGGATGATAGGCGATAAGGGATCTGAAATTAGTGCATTATTAACAAATAAAAGGAAGACGGGGACAGGCGCTCAACGCTAAGCACGAGTGTAGGTGAGAAAATAATAGAGCAGAACAAAGTGGAGAGAGTTGGGAGGCTCAATGAGACGGACTCATTTTTGTTAGTCGCTCTCTCTCTCTCCAGCTGTCAGCTCATAGGTTGTCCTGTGGAGGGGGGCAGGGGGTGTTGCCACGGTGACAAGAGGCCACATGTCTTAAGGGCCTCAATTTGGTCAAAGGACCCTATTGTTCTGGTGCTAAGCTGCCTTCTCTGGGCCTGCGGGATGGGGGAGAGGGGTTTCCCTCCTTCACACGGCAAAAAAAAAAAAACTTAGCAAAATCGTTTTAACCCCAACACCGGTGCACACGCAAACACCACCATGATGGGCAATTAATGTCAAGGGAACACCAACATCCACTACCAGCAGACACTAGTCACCATATACAATTTAAAGGGATAGTTCACCCAAAAATAAAACTCACTTAAAATTTACTCACCCTTCTCTTGTTCAAAATCTATTTGAGTTTCTCTCTTTTGTTGAACACAACAGAAGATATGTTGAAGATTAAAAGTATTATTATTCCTACCATGGAAGATGACGGGGCACAGCAACCAGCATTCTTCAAAATATCTTCTTTTGTATACAACTGAACTCATAAAGGTTTACTAATTTATAAACGCTGAGGTGATTTTCATTTTCGAGTGAACTATTGAAACTAAACTGTACAGAAACTCAAACAGGGTTGGAACAAGTGGAGGATGGGTACATATTTGTGTGAACTATCCCTTTAACAACAAGTTAATACTGAGTGAGTTACATATTAAATACCTTTTTATTTCACCAACAAAAATAATTACAAACAAAACTGGGGAAGAATATTTGTGACCCTGGATCAAAAAAAGTGTCAATTTTTGGAAATTGAGATTTGTACATCATCTGAAAGCTGAATGAGTAATCCTTCCATTGATGTATGTTAATTAACAAATGTTGCTAGGATAGGATCAAATTTGGTTGAGATACATTTATATGTATTTGAATATCTGCCTATTAAGGATTCAAATTATTGAGAAAATAAATTTTAAAGTTGCCCAGATTGAGTTCTTAGCAATGAATATTACGAACAAAAATTTACGTTTTTATATATTTATGGGGGAAATTTACAAAATGTCTTCATGGAAAATGATCTTTACATAATATTCTATTTTTTGCCATCAAATAAAAGATAATTTTGACTCATGCAATGTACTTTTGACTATAATGACCTGATGACAGTGACAAATCCAAATGACACTTGCAGTCTTGCATTGGCTGCATCTTGCAAGTGTCAGTTAAAGTCGGCATGTACTTTTCTTATTTTTATATCTATATAGTGCTTGTTATAAACAATGTATCTGTGCACTTCTAAAAATGTATTTTCCCTCATAATCTTTAATCAAATACCACAGCCTTCTCTCCCCCAAGAAATGACTTCTGGTCACATGGAATGCCTTTAGGACGGAGCTATCACCCTGCCTTCACAGGAGGCCGTGGCTCGAGCTAATATGATATGATTCCATCTGAAAAACTTAGCTCCTCGTTCTCATCATTATCGGTCATCTGAAAACATTTTGCACCAGAGGATGGCCCGACGATGACGGACAGTAATCGTCCACAACTAAGAGCAAACTGGCATTTAAAGCTTCCTCCATTTTGTTAGCAACTCCTAAATATGTTTCTTTATTTAACCAGGTAAAAAAAACAAACCATTGAGATAGAGATCTCATTTACAAGAGTGACCTGGCCAAGAGGTGTGCAGCACATGGCTTTATGAAAAAAAAAATATATATATATATATATATAAAAATACAGTTTAGTCTTTCAGCAATACCAAATTACAATATGATAAAAACACATACAGTAAGAAATGGGTTGTTGTTTGATGTATAGGATAGAACGAAATGATTTAAATGGGATGAGCTCAGACATTTTCAGTTCAGACTGAAAAATAGAATACCCCATACTCCAACAATCCAAACGGTTCCCAAAGGACTAAAACATGCATCGTTTCTCATTTAAGAAACTGTTTCTATTGGATGTACGTCATGATATTGGGAAAAAAGTATCTTGACATTGCATACCGACTGTTGTTAGAGCAGGGGTGTCAAACTCACTTCTTAGAGGGCCGCAATCCTGCAGTTTAGTTCCAACCCTGCTTCAACGCACTTACCTGTAGGTTTCAAACCACCCCGAAGGACTCTGGTTTGATCAGGTGTGTTTAATTAGGACTAAAGTTAAGGACTAAAACTGTGCAGAGCTGCAGCACTCCATGATCTGAGTTTCTGAGTATCCCACCCATCAATTTAGCTTTCAGAAGCACGCTCACAAGCATCCCCTCTTTGGCTGATATATGCACTATTCGATGCGCCCTTCAGCCAAGACCTCAAACAAGCTCCTAGTAGACTTCTTTCTACCTGAAAGCCAAAGCAGCATTGCATCATTAAAGTGTGAACTTAGACGTGTTTAGAGTGCCATTTTGAAACTAACTGATTGGCAGACTTTCCAGTCCAATTTTTTAGCCATTCACTTGCTAACTTCCCTCCCTCTCGTTCCCTCAGATGTACATCATTGATTATGTTATACAAGTGTCTACTATTGGCGGAACACCTGAATGGGTTTAAATGGAATGCACTAAACATTAAATGGGTTTAAATGGAATGAATTAAGCTCTTGAGAACTACACTGTTTTGATGTCACGATCACATTGCATTCTGGGACATATAGGTGCTGGAGTGGACATATGAACTCGCTCCCTCAGGTCAAAATCGAGGGTATGTCCATGTAAGCTTCCCTTGATGAATTTGATGAAGTGGAACGCACTTTAAAATCGCATTGGGGAATCCCTCAAGAACAAGGAAAGGGAAGTTTGCGATTGTGCATTTAAAAATGGAGTGGAACACAGCGTTTATTGCACACTTACAATGACCACTGTGTGTACGTCAGTTAAGTCCACAAGACAGGTTGCCTCATTCATCATTTTGACTTCAGAACGGTGCTTGCAAATGCCCTCTCTGGGTTCAGGGTGGCGTTTTAGATTGAGCCATTGACCCATTTCAAGTGCACTTGTAGTATAGCTGCTGTGCAATGGCCACTGTGCGTGTCAGTTAAATCCACAAGTTTGTAGGGTGTCCTCTATCCATCATTTTAGCTTTCAAATAGATGTTCACAAGGGCCCTCTCTATGGTGCATCCTCAAAACACACTTCAACCGACCCTACACTGAGGTAAGCTAAACCAGACATGTGAAGGGGCATTGAATAATAAAAGAGTAAACCCAAATACCACCAGTCTTTAGTGTGCCTGGATTGGGCCATTTGAATGAATGATTCAAAAAATAACTTAAGAGGGTCTAACCACCACCTCTTGCAGTTTAAGTGCTATATTTATTCATCAAATACAGTAGCATAAAACACTGAGCAGTGTTAATTATTAATAATTAGTTATTGAGTTGAGGGTATCTATCCATCCATCCATCCATCCATCCATCCATCTATCTATCTATCTATCAGCATGCTGTGAAATACTGGATTGCAATGCACAGCACAATCCACTAATCAAATTACTAATAACCTTAGTGTCACATTTAATTTTTGACATTAAGGCTATCACTGACTTATTGTAGCAGATCAAGGGCCACAGAATTCATGGTCATGATGTGGACATTGTAATCCCAAACTTTTGGCCAAAATGAATATTTGATGATCCAACTATGCATCCTCACAACAGTCCAGCAGAACGAGGGCAGAAAGTGTGAATGCCCTGTTTGAGCATGTGAAGGTCTAACGTAATACCTCCACTAGATGGCAGTGCTCTTTTAAAAAGCTGAAGAAAGCCATCTAGCTAAACCCAGTATAAAAACTATTTTAAACCCATCTAACTAAATAATACCAAATCTTAAACTGCACTGGGAAAAGAACGATTTGTGATAAGCCATCGATCACATAAAGCACAGGTGTAAGTCCATGTTCATATAATGGCTCTGGATCTCTGAAACTGGAGACAGTCTACAGGACATAAATATTTAAACGCTGTTGCAGTGCTATTTTTCCCATGGACCCACTACAGCAGCACTGCCGAGGATTGATTCACATAAAACATCATGTGTGCGCTAATGAACTAACACAGATGAATCATGATGATCTGCTGCAGATGGCTAGAGTAATTATTTCCAGCTTGGTTAGAATTATAGACAGTTCTGTTGAGACACTAAAATAGTAAATAAATTTAATTGTAGTAAATCATTCTGGTGAAGTCCTATTGTGTTCTATTCACTCAAGACATTTCTCTGAATGTTCCATTAGCTTTAAACACAGCTAGCTCTTTCGCAGCATGACCTGCAATTACAGGTGCAATGCACAACTGTGAAGAGTGTCAATTTAAACCTTACTAAATATCAGGCTTCAAAAGCATGCTGAAACACTGCTCCCATTACAATTTGTTTTGAGTATAACTGACTGGCGTATGCGGTTCCTATGTGAGTGAATTTCATGAACGCTGTCAACATGTCTGGACTTACCGCTTTTCCCCAAAAATCCTGAATAAATATTATTTAAAGGGATAGTTCACCCAAAAATGAAATGTACCCACTATGTACTCGCCCTCAATGGTTCCAAAACTTTATGAGTTTGCTTTTTTTTCTGATTAACACAAAAAAAGAAGAAATTTAGAAAAATGTTTCAGAGTAGGAAAAAGTAAAATACTATGGAAGTCAATGGTTACAGGTTTTCAGCATTTAAAAAAACATCTTCGTGTTTGACAGAAAGAAAAAAAAAAAAAATCAGGTTTGTAACAAGAGAAGGGCAAGTAAATTAATGATTAACCCTTGTGCACTGTTAAAATTTACTACCCTTTTGTTATGCTCGGGATGAAAACATTCACTGAATTAAACCGCTGTAAAAATGTATCAGATAAATATCTTTTTCACATTTTTTTTTATCAAACTCAAAACTACTAAATTGTTCAGAAAATTACAGGATTTTAACAAATGATGTCACTGATGATGTATTGAAATGATGTATTTTCAATTTAAAAAGTAGTTGTGGACTGGATTTTTTTCCCTTTTATCACAGTCTTGGCCATGTGAAAAATTAGTAACAACATTGGCTTTGATGCATTGTTAGATTTTCATTTTTTCTCCCTAATTTACTATTGGTGGCTGTTTTTGCCCCATTGACTTCCATTATAACCACATTTGATGGTGCATAAATACAGTCTTTGAATTTATTTACTCCATGTAGTTCTGAGAGCTGAGATGCATATTTAGATTTTCTCAGATACATCAAGGTAAGTGCACAAAGGTCACTCTCACACACACTTTAATTTGCTGTTATACTCCATATAAAATCCAGAAAGTAAGCTTTTTTTGCACATCTAAAGGGTTAATGGTGCCAACTGATGATCAACAGTAAAAATTACAAATTTTACCTCTTCCAACAGGGAAAACCACCAACAATCAAAAATGCATGATTATATGGTGTCATGGTTTTACAATTAAAAAATGTGGTTATAATGGAAGTCAATGGGGTAAAAACAGCCACCAACAGTAAATTAGGGAGAAAAAAAATGACAATTAATCAAAAACAATGTATCAAAGGCAATGTTGTATCACATGTCCAAGACTTTGATAAAAGGTTAAAAAAAAAATCCAGTCCACAATTACTTTTTATATTAAAAATACGTAATTTTGTGTTTTTTCACCACATCAGTGACATCATTTATGACATAATTTTCTAAGCAATTTAGTAGTTTCAATCAGGACAGAGGTCGATTAACAGATTTATGCACAAAAAAAAAAAAAAAAAAAAAAATATTGAAAAAAATATTTATCTGATGCATTTTTACAGCAGTTTAATTTAGTGGATGGGGTAGTAAATTTGCCCAGAGTGTATTGTTGAGTTTTTTCTTTTTTTTTTTAATTCAAAGCATTTTCTCAAAATATGTCAAAATAAGATTTGTCACCAAAAATCATTCTACTACCTGAAACATAGAAAAAGTTAAGGCAAAATTAAGCCTCAAAATCATCCCAGAGTGGATGAAAACATCCCCAACAGTACATAAGGGTTAAAATTTCCAGTTTTGGGTGAACTTGAATAAAGAGAACTGAATGACATTGAATCAATAACTGAATGATTCATTCATACAACAGGCAACAAAAACGTAATGTTTTCTCATGTTTTTGTGTTGAAATGATCTAGACATGTTTTCCTAACATTTATCTATGTAATATATAAAGTAAGCCTCATAAAACATCTCAAGTGCTGCAAATGACACCTGTGAATGACAAATAGTGCCAACGGAAAACTTGCCTGAACATTTAGATGCAAACATGGTTTTGTATTACTACATTGTGTCAAGCAGGTAAATTTATAGTAAAAAAACAACAACTGGTTATTGGCATTTATGTAAAACTAAATAATTACCACAGGGAAATCACCTTCAAACAGCAGCATTCATCCAAGAGAAGATTTAATGAGCAGAAGTAATCTAACAATTATGCAATCTTCTTAAGAGTCAGGAATGATCTGTAAACACTAAAAACAGTAAAGAACCAATATAAAATTAAAACAATTCATATGCAAAAAGAGAAGCATTAAAAGTTCATTTATAATATGATCATTAAAGGAACGCTGCACTTCTGTTTTTGGATAAAGGCTTATTTTAGTTCCTTAGAGTTAAACAGTTGAGTTTTACCATTTTTGAATCCATTCAGCCGATCTTTGGGTCTGGCAGGAGCACTTTTAGCTTAGCTTAGCATAGATAATTGAATCAGATTAGACCATTAGCATCTTGCTTTAAAAAAAAAAAAAAAAGTTTCTAAATTTTCCCATTTAAAACTTGACAATTCTGTAGTAACATTGTGCACTAAGACCAACAGTAAATTAAAAGCTGCCATTTTCTAGGTCAATATGACTACTAACTATGCTCTCATTCCGGCGAAACATTCAAGGAACTTTGTAGTACAATGTAATTCTATAGTTACATTGTGGTCTTAGTACACGAATAGTCAAGACATAAATAAGACAATTATCAAAAACATTTTTTTTTTTGTTTATTTAAGCAAATGGTCTAATCCGATTCAACGATCTATGCTAAACTAAGCTAAGAGTGCTCCCACCACTAGTCCAGAGACAGGCTGAATAGATTAAAAAAATGGTACTACTCAACTGCTTAACACTTGGCTAGTTCTAAAATGAGTCCATTTCTAGAATAAAAGTTTTGTGTTCATTTAAATCAACAACTGACACCAGTGGATGGAGGCCAGTTAGTCTCCCAAGTTTGTTGTTGGTTCTTCAGAGGCTTGAGGGATGAATGGTTCAGAAACCCCGCTAAGTCTTCCACGTGTCCTCCTCCGACTTGCTTTAACCAGCTCTGGTGAGGTGTGATCCACCCAGGCTAGACCCACAGCCTGGAGGTCCATGCTCCTCCGGTTCCTCAAGCTGCGCCGCACAGAACCTCGGCTCTTCCCCACAGGTTTCAGGATGTCGTCGATGTTGAAGTCGGCCTGCTGCCAGGGGGCCAAATCAGGCTCTGCGGGTCCAACGTTGCTCTCTGATGTATTACCAAATGCAATGCCCTCAGACAGAGTCATCTCGTCTACTTCCTTTAGAACATCAGTCTTTACATAAGGACTTTTCTCCACTTTTTGACCCTGTTCAGGTCTTTTATTGCTGGGTGTCTTCTGCTCTAACCTCTCAGTGGTCACTGAGTCTTCATTTGCTTCCTCACAGCTCATTAATTCCTCAGTTGCCCTCTTCTCAGAGCACTCATGATGGTACATTGGGCTCATACCTGCTGATTCAGCTGACTTTTGGCTCTCTGTGTCTTGCTCCCCAGTTTCAATATCTGATTCAGTAGTTGAGCCAATAGCTGGATTGTCAAGCGTTTTTATCTTGGCTGCACCTGAGCTACGACGCTGGCGCACAGGTCTTCCCGAGTCACGTTTGGTTTTAGAAGTTTTTGACCTTGAGTTTTCCTGTTTTCCTGCAAGATTCTGATGTTCCAAACAAGTCACGTTTATATCCGAGTCTGTCACAATGGAGCTTGGTGACTCATTGGTCCATGTACAGGCTGTTCCCAGACTTACCATGGGACGAGGTGTCTTGCTCTGGGGAACACTGGGTGTCTGAATACTATCTTGGTCTCCATCTGTGCAAAGAGATTAAAGCTTTTACATTAGTGGTTCAGATCACTAAAATATTCCAGTTGTCTGCTGCATTATCTTGCTATGGATTGTAAAATGAAATTATCAGGCCAATTCTTTGAGATCAAATCAAGAACATGAATCATTAATTTAAAGGTCCAGTGAAGTGCTTTGAAAATGTGCAGTTTTTAATTTTATGTTTGAGGTAATCTTAACTAAAAAATGACGAGAGGGTGGGACATAGAGTAGCAGGGCTCGAACTAGCACCCGAAATTTTATCTATGCGATCTCAAAATATATTTGGGAGCATTTGTGCGAGTCCATAAAATTGTTGCCGTGCTACCCGTTTTCATTGCAAAATGTTCACCGCATGCGCAGATTTAGGAGACATTCACGCAGAATGCTTCTTTGCACCTAAAAACGTGAAAGCTCAGAAATAGTCTAAAACAGTTGTCACGTCAACAAACTACAGTAAACAAAGCCTGCAATGCTTGTCCCGCCTTCAAGCTCTTCTTATTGGTCCACTGCATTAGAACTGAATGCGAATGGATTTGTTAATATCCGCTGTCAATCACTCAGTCAATGCTCTCTGCCTTCAGATGACAGGGAGAGACAACCGCGAAAATGTAAAGCGCTGAAGATGAGAGAATGAAAATAACACTGACAGATTTTGTTTTAGAAACTGCCTAAAGTTACAAATAGCAAATGGCACATCTGATTAGTGATCATGTGGTGAATGTTAATCCACTACTTACACTTCGAAGAGTGGATAAAAGACTTCCAGTGGCTTCAAGTCCGCTATGAAAGTGACTAAAGCCATTCACTGTAAAGCCTGTGTGAAGGAGTTTTCAGGTAACAGCATTTGCCACTGAATCTACACATTTTAAACACGAGAGGGTCTGTTTAATCCTTCATTTAATCGTCACGATGCTGTCAGTCGTGCAAGTGGCAGCTATATGTAAAATTTAACACCACGTACACCATCGCAAAAGGGCTTGCATTCGCTGAGATCAAGCTAATATTGCAGCTCATAAAAAGACCGTTATTGCTATTAAGATGACATATGCAAATAATAAGTTATATGTCAATATCAGACGCCACCCGTGAGAACAGCAGTTATTATCATTAACCAAGTTAATCTCCTTCATGTCAAGCAGCGCAAGTGTTGATTTCAAATACAATAAATCTTTTAATATAAAACTTGTAGTAACGGTGCTCATACTTTTTGGTGGGTGCGACTAAATTTCGGCTGGTGCTCCCAAATTTTTAAAGTTTAGCAAAAAGGTTAATTTTGAGCCCTAAATAGCTCCTCCCCTTTAAAAAACAGCATTTCGTTTTCATCACAGCTTTGCCAGTGAGAGTGGTTGAGCTCAAGCGTATCACATGAAAAGCAAATGAGAAGTGTCATGAAGGGGGTGGGGCATGTCAGATACTAGAGAGCATTTGATTGATCAAGATTCGATGAGAAACTGCAGTATGAACTTGAAAAAAAAAAAATGGTTGATCCGTTTAGGTGGAAGTGACAAACTACAAGCTTTGGATGTTCATATCAGTTTTATATTTTATAAACGCAAATTGTCACAATTTTGGAGTAGACTAGCTAATAGATATCCTTAAAAAAAAAACAAGACTGAAACTAACATCTAAAAGACTGAAACATCTAAAAAAGACAAGAATACCTGTTATTTTTCCCGATTGGTTCTGTGTTGGTGTGGTGTTGAGACTCGTAGACGCCGTCTCAAATATGGGGCTGAGCAGAGGGTTTTTTGAGGCATAGTCTCTTTTCCCATAGAGAGAACGATCCACCTCTTTATTTCCAAATTTTCTTTTTGCTCCTGACGTGTTCTGAAAGTCAAAACGCTGTAGTGATGAACACGGACACAAACACACTCCAGACATCTGAAATCATGCCTGATGCTATTTATATATTAAATGCTAAGTCCAAGCCACATTAGTGTTATTATTTCAGGCTCAGTGTCAGTTTGATTCGAGCGTTAATAATCAGAGCTTAAAAAGCTCCCGTTCACCAAGACTCATCACATGTCAGCTTGACTTATAAAAGTATAAATCCACTTCTTAAGCTTCATACCTTCATCTTTCCTGAAGCAGAAGCTGCTGCTGTACGTGAGCTTCTCCTTTTCTCAGGCTCACTCTCTCCTGGTTGCTGAAACAGAAGAACAGAATTGAGCTGGATGACTGAAATTATATCCTTTTGATGCTATTAAATTCAAAGCCTTGCACTGAAAAGCACACTGAAAATCTTACAATTTCTCACACAGAAATAAAGTTTTAGGATGTTAAATGGAAGTAAGGTAAAATAAAGGTGAAATTTGCTGATAATACCATTTGAAATAATAATGCAACAACAAAATGTTTGACTGGCAGATTAAAATAAAGAAAATAAGCAATGCATGGCTTAAAGGGATAGTTCACTCATAAATGAACATTTACTCTATTTACAGTATTTCCTAACCTTTTTTGTTTGTTTATTTATTCAGTTAAAAACACACAAAGATTGACTCCCATTTAAGGAAAAAAAAATACTACAGAAGTCAATGGTTACAGGTTTTCATCTTTTTCCAAATAATCTTCTTTTGTGTCAAACGTAAAGGAACAATTGAGAGTAAATGATGACAGAATTTAATTTTTTGGATGAGCTATCACTTTAATGACCTTCTCATGGTAAATTTTCTTAAAATATCCATCCATCTAGCCACTATCCATCCATCTATCCTTCTGTGTGTGTGTGTAAGTAGGATTATATAAAACAGTAATAACTGAATCCATCAAAAGGAAGAGTTTGAAAGTAGTGATGTGCAGATATGAGAGCTCACCTTTCTTTTTCTACCGCGAGAGCGAGTTGGTTCAGTGCTGGAGTTGGATGAAAGTGTCTTTTCTAAGATTGCAGCCTCTACTGCTAAATAAGAAACATGAGTCATACATTACAAGCTAAAGCAATTATATATTGAATAGCTAAACATACTGACATGATCTTCTTTTTCATATACATTTAATTAGTATATAAGAGTCTTACAGCCAAGTAATAAAATCAGTTCAATAGTCACAGTTAAAATTATCCTCAGAATCAGACATTCATAATTGTGAACAAGTTGCATTTTTTTTACATAATATAGATTTACTTGAACCCAACATGACAAAGTAACTGAAAATATTGTTCAGAATATTTACACTCTTAATGCAAAAATTGTGTCTTTGAATAAACTACCAGTAGGGGAGTCTGATTAAATAGTTATTCTTAATAAAGATCAGGTACGTATTGAGGGGTAGCATGGTGGCGCAGTGGGTAGCACAATCGCCTCACAGCAAGAAGATCGCTGGTTCGAGCCCCGACTGGGTCAGTTGGCATTTCTGTGTTCTCCCCGTGTTTGCATGGGTTTCCTCCGGGTGCTCTGGTTTCCCCCACAAGTCCAAAGACATGCGCTATAGGTGAACTGAATAAGCTAAATTGGCCGTAGTGTATGTGAGTGTGTGCAAGAGTGTTTGGGTGTTTCCCAGTGATGGGTTGCAGCTGGAAGGGCATCCGCTGCATAAAACATGTGCTGGATAAGTTGGCAGTTCATTCCGCTGTGGTGACCCCTGATTAATAAAAGGACTAAGCCGAAAAGAAAACGAATGAATGAATGAATGAATGAATGAATGAATGAATGAATGAGGTACGTATTGGTGCCTTCAAACAAGACCTGTTAAAAAATAATTGGACAAACCCTAACAGACAGAGTGCTTTAAACATTATATTAACACTAGATAGTGTTTATGTGCAACAAATATATAGTATAGGCAAGTACAATCAAAATCCATACATTAAACAATATAGATTTTGGATGAGAACAATGGTCACAGAGGGGCATCTGTAGCTTAACAGTCCCAAATCAGAAAAAGTTGGGACAGTATGGAAAACGCAAATACAAAAGAATGTAGTGGTTTCTAAATTTACGTTGTCTTGTATTTCATTGCAGATAATACAACAAACATTATACACAAACACATATTCCAATTTTGGTTCTTTACATTTCAAAAACCTAAAGCATTTACCACTTTGTATTGTTGCCATTTCTTTTTAACACTTAAAAGACATTTTGGGACTGAAGACATCAAGCTATGAAGTGTTACAGGTGTAATTTTGTCCCATTCGTCCTGCAAACAAGTCTTAAGGTGGGCAACAGTGTGGGGTATTCTCTATTGGAGACAGGTCGGGACTGCAGACAGGCCAGTCAAGTACTTGTATCCTCTTGCTCCGTAGCCAGGACTTTGTAATGTGTGCAGAATGTGGTTTTGCAATGTCTTGTTGAAATATGCATGGGCATCCCTGGAAAAGAAGGCAGCATATTGTGCTCCAAAATCTCTATGTACTTTTCAGCATTAATGGTGTCATCTTTGCCAAGGGCACTGAAAAACCCCATAACATGACAGACCCTGGCTTTTGGACTTGCTGGTAACAGTCTGGATGATCCTTTTTTCTTTGGTCTAAAGAACACGGCGTCCATTTTTTTCCAAAAAATACCTGAAATACTGATTCATCTGACCATGTTTCCATTGTGTGATGGTCCATCCCAGATGCCTCCGTGCCCAGAGAAGTCGATGGTGCTTCTGGACACTGTTAACATAGGGCTTCCTTTTGGCACAGTACAGTTTTCACTGGCATTTGTGGATGTAACTACGTATTGTGGTATTTGATGGACCACATATTGTGGACAAAGGTTTGCCAAAGCAGTCCTGAGCCCATGTGGTGATATCGCTTATAGATAAATAAAGATCACATCTTCACATCATTATAGATGAAATGTTTCAAATCACATCATTATTTGACCAATTTACCTGATTACTAGCCCTAAATTGCTCCTGTGCCAACTTATTTGAAATGTGTTGCAAGAACTAAAATTGGAATATGTGTTTATTTTGAAAAAAACAAAACAATAAAAATCATGAGGACCACATTAAATAATGTTTGTTGTGTTGTTTGCAATGAAATACAAAACAAAGTAAATTTAGAAATCACTACTTTTATTTGCGTCTTCCATACTGTCCCAACTTTTTTTGATTTGGTGTTGTATATTTAGAGTTGGCTGATTTTTTGTAAAAAATAAATAATAATAATAATAAATAAAAATGTTTTGGGATATCCAATCAGTAGACAACTAGCTGATCATTTATTTTATAGATTTTGCTTAAAAATGTGTGTTGCAAATGTATTAAAAGAAGCTATTAAAAGAAGCTAGAATCTATTTACTAAAGCTGAAAAAGAGCATGAAAAAAAGAGGGAAGAAAATAAGTTTAACTCACCGGAGAGAGCCAGTGGCTGATCATCAATGGTACATGGCAGCTTATCCCCTGTCTGTACATTTGACGGTACATCCTCTTCCTCTTGAAAAGCAGCGTTCATAACTTCAGTTTCTTCAGCCTGGGGCTTCCCTGTGTCCTCAGCAAAGAGTGCATCTACAGTTTTAGATACATGATTAGAATTCAAACAGAAGAGAAACTTTCTCCAAAACTTTCTTCTGCTCAAAATTGTTTCACGTTTTACCTTTCCATTTTCCTGGAAGCTGGTTTGAGGGAGACTCTTCCTCCATAATGGGAAAACTGATCTAAAAAGAGACACAGACAAAAGAAAAAAGACATAAAAATCACAATCAACGAAAAAAAAAAAAAAAAAAAAAAAAAAAGTGTTGTAAAGAAAAGGAGCTTGTGAATAAAAGTGAAATACAGCAAGCATGGTATCTCAGGGTATCTGCACATTTTTTAACAGCAAATTTTATAACTTTTAAGACCTTTTTAAGTCCTCTAAAAGGAAAATTTAAAACTTTACCTCAACAAAAAAAAACAAAAAAAACAGGAAAATGTTCAGTGTGACAACACAGAATGATGTGGTGAAGCATTAGCATGGCACAACTCACCAGAGCCATGCTCAAGACAGGTCAAAGGGACGCGAAAACTTTTATACCAAGTGCTGATTGACCTTACAACCCTGACATGGTTGACTATGTATAAACTATCAGCCTTTAAGGTACTTCAGGTAATTTCTAAATTCTGGCCCCTCATAGCAGTTTGAAAAAGACATGGAAGACAGCCCCAGGACATTACAAAAGCCACAAATACACAAAAGTTAAAGTATTCGTCATACTTGATCTAAATGATAGGTAAATGTGGCTGCACATTCAATAATCTATGCATAGACCTAATGAATGAAGATCCAGTCAGACAATTGTAGGAAAGATCAGGATCAGAAATTTATTTAAAAGTGCTTTGTTCAGCTACTACTTTCAGTGCTGTGAAGACATCAAACTTCCAATATGGTCAACAATGGGATTAATGCCAATCTGGAAATCCAAAGATATACATGTATAACAGTATACAAACAGAATAGCATGAAAACAGTCATGTGGTGGCGGCTTACGGTTTGAAATACCCACAGTATTTCAGCCTTAAGTGTAGCTACATTCGCAAAGCTGCTGAAGGCATTGCTTGAAGTGGACGGCCTTGTGGAAGGCTGAGAGGTCGAAGTGCGCGATGAGAACATGCTAATGGGCAAACTACTTGCCTGCGACGACACATACTTCTTGTGCTTCTCTGCTTTCATGTGTGAATCGAGCGCTTTGTGGCCCATTGTCCCCAGTTTTATCGTCTTTTTACATAAAGCACACCTCCCTTCATGATTACTGGCTGTTTTCTTCAGCCACCCCTGATACTTTTCGTCCTCCAACCAATTGTCATCAAACAAACATTTGCCCATGCTTGCGATTTCGCAAAATGCCGTGGTGGCGAACCATCAACGCAACGCATTCATCAATCACTTACTCGTATGTCAACTATGGAATGATGCAGGTTGCACCCGCGAAGTGCTGCCCCCAAATGTTGTGCTGGTCAAATTGCGGTTGAAAAAAATAAATAAAAATGACGAGTCGGACCTGAAATTTAAGATCCCACATGAAATTTAAGACCTCCTTATGGAAAATTACAAAATTCAAGACATTTCAGACCTTAAAAATCGAAAATTTTATTTAAGACGTTTCAAGAGTTTTTAAGGACCCGCGGGGACCCTGTATCTACAGGTTTCGAAGAGTTATTTAAGACCTTTTTAATACAACACAGAATTAAATTTAAGACCAATTTTATAGTACAGATTTTGCAAAAAAAAAAAAAAAGTATGCAGAATATAACATATAAAGTGTGAAAACTCAAAACTTTCTAATAATAATAATAATATAATTTATTTTTTATTGATTAAATATCAATATTTTATATGTATAGCATTTTATTATTGTTTTATACATGCTTAACTTCTGATTTTGGTTTGGTAAAGCATTTGCTGACAACTTCAACGTGAATGATGTTTTCTCTCTTTAAACAATTAAAATGATGTCTACCAGAATTTTTTTTTATCCCGCAGCAAACATTTAAAAATATCTCGAAAGTGTTTAACTTATCATATTAATAACATAGTGCAACTTTCAGACTGTGGAAAAAGTTCAGCACTATTGACACGTTATATGCGGCTGTGAGTGTCTTCGGGCATCTCTATGACAACACTGTGCACTGGTCACCGGTCAAGCAAAAAAAAAAAAAAAAAAAAAAATCTGCAATAATAATAGCAAATAATCAGCGGTCGGTCAATCTCTAGTTCTTCATTTATTAATGTAAGGGTTTGAAGCAGCTGTTATAAGCTATTAAAGCAACTCTGTTTATGTAAGCGAAATCCCAGCAAACATTAATTATGTGAACAAAATCCCGCGAGCAGGTATTTTATTAGGTTCCGCCAAAGACTATAAATGGACTTTGGTTCCGCCTATGTTGTTCTGTGTGATGATAGACAGAGATTTAAGCAGATTTCGAAACGGAAACAAAATCTTCTTTTTTGGGGTCAGTTCGATTGTATTTTTAAGACCTCTGAAATTGGATTTAAAACATTTAACAAGACTAATTAAGGCCTTATTTTTATACTATGGGATTTGAGACTTTAAGGATCCGCGGACACCCCGAGCAAGACATATGATTCAACAGATTAGCTAGTTTGAAGAAGCTGGTGAGTGTCAAACCTTCTCAATCTCTTCAAATACTTCATCGCTGTACAGCAGGCCAGTGCTACGTCTGTCAATAACCAGGACAGGAGAGGCTCCATTGCTTTGCGGGCTGTTGAAGTCAGGTTGGGGAAGAGAGGGCTCACATCTTTGAGGTGTTTTTAGCAGAGAGCGTTTAGGACCAGTAGATGATGGAGGACACCTTGGGGTGCCTCCTTTCTGCAGTGGGGTACTGGGAGGGAGAGCTTTGTCAAAGAACTCTGGAGACAGTGGAGCCCCAAAACGAACACGCTTCTTCTTGCATACAGAGGAGACCACATTTTCATCTGTAAAACAAACAAACAAAAAAAACACTTCAGGACATGTAAGAAAATTAACAATAAATAAATGGTTAAAAAAATAATACAGTGATTTAGAATCACATTTAGCACTCACAATTTCTCATTATGAATTTACCCGAGCTACTGACATCAGAATAAATTCATGCAGAATTAAAATACATATCACAACATTACAACACCATGTCCTAACAACACGCCTGACAAAAAAAAATTCCAGCGACCAGCAATTTGGCTGTCTGCACCAAAAGTGGTGCAACACAGAAACTTTTAAATACCAGTTACTGCACTCCCAACAAATCAGTAAAGGCTTTTAATCAAATTACTACATATTAAACCTCTTTAACATTATTAATAGGCTACTGAGTGACTGATGTTGTTGGTTTGCACTGAATCACAGTTCTGACTTTCATTTTCAAACCGGCTGTTAATGTTAGTTACTTTATTTTCAAGCTCTAAGGTGAACTATCTGCTACTTTATGTAATAAATGTCATGTAAAATAGTATTTAAACTCAAATTGGTAGCATATAACACTGAATAAAGCACATAATTTGAAACAAGTGAAGGGAGAATAAACGATGACAGATTTTATTTTACAGATTTTTTTAATCTGTACCTGAGGTGATCTTTGTCATAATAGTATATGTTGTTGTTCTGTGGAAATAGAAAGCACTTCAAAAATTGAAATTTTGTGTCGCCGTTGCAGATGGTTAGGACAAAAAACCCTTTAAACATACCTTTTACTGTATCGTGGTGCCATGCCGCATGTAGTAGGACATGATGTAAATCATCGTATCAACAAAGTTGGGTGATCTATTATGATAATGTGTCTCTTTCGTGATTGGATTTTGCCAAACTATATTTGACATTACAATTTTTTTATTTTAACTCTCTAATATTTATTCCAATTCTCTATGAAAGTCCTGTTGCGATAAAAAGCTAATAAAAAGATAATTACGACAAGGTTTCACTGTAGGTTTAAGTTTCTTTCTTCTGTTGAACATAAAAGGAGATGTTTTGAAGAAAGCTGAAAACCTGTAACCATTGACAATGGTAATGGTTACAGGTTTTCAGCTTTCTTCGAAATATCTTTTGTTTTCAACAGAATAAAGAAACTCATAAAGGTTTATAACCACTTCAGGGTGAGTAATATGGAGTAAATTTTCATGGTTGGGTGAACTATTCCTTTAACATAATAGGAAATTATCAGAGTGGAATTTAAACACGCACGCACGCACACACACACACAATGTCAAACAAACACTGTTCTGAGCAGTTCATCTTTGAGCAATTATGGAACCATAAAAAGCAAGCAGCACAACTTGTTTTCAGCTTTGATAACAAGAAACCCTTCTTGAGTGACAAATCAGCCTTTTACAATCATTCCTGAAGGACACTGAACACATAATGCTAAAAACACAGCATTTTAAAACATTTCCAAGTACTCAAACATTTGTCTTACCTGCTGGCTTAATATCTGGTTTTGACAGCATGGGTAAAGAAAGTAGCTCATTCTTTGCATCTGAATCCACATCCGATAGTGGCCTCTGGCTTTGAGACCCGGTACATTTAACCTTCATGCACAGAAAAACAAAACAACACACAGCTGAGAGCAAATACACCACCAGACTAATAATGTGGACCACAAAGTCTGCTTGAGTTAACATAGCATCCATTAGTTGCCTTCTAAGCACTTTTACCTGTGCCTGATTGTCTGCTAATGGCCATTTAACAGATCATAAACTGGATCGAATATCAAATATGGAAGAGTAAATGCTGAGGATTACCCCTCGGTCCTGCTGTGTTGTAATGGTGGGGTTGGGGAGTGGCGTCTTGGTAATCTTGTCCTCACACTCCGCTGGTGGGGCCCAGCAGCGTTTCTTAGAGGCAGGAGGCGTCATTGAAGTGGGTGGGCTCGGTGTTGTCAGCGTGTTCTCCTTTCCTGTAGACAGTAGCACAAAGAGATGACCCTAACTACATAATGATAAAAGATGATACTTTGAAAATATGTCATGCTAGTAGTGCTAGGGATGTGCAAGAACATTTGACTAAATAACATTGCTGCTGCTAGTCAACAATAAAAATACTAGTTGTTTGTTAATTGTTTTTTTTTTCAGATATTTTTTGATACACACAAATTATTAACATTAATGTTACAGATTAAATAGATTATTTATTAATTTTTAAAAAAGTGGTAATAATGTAGCACAAACCAGTATTATATTTTACCTCAGCATTTGTTCCATCAGTCAAGGTGGATTCAGGGAAATTTGAAAAACAACTAAGTGATGCAGCATATTTATTTGTAAAAAATTAGTTTTGTGCAGGCTTTGTCAAATAGGATATCACAATTAATTATTGCTTGTAAGTAGGCATGGGTCGGTATAAGATTCTGACGGTATGATAACCTTGGATAAAAATATCACGGTTTCACGGTATTGTGATTACTGCTCTAAAATATGCTCTTTTTAAATGTCTAGGTAAAAAAACAACTACTTTTTATAATATTTTGGATATATTCAGGCTAAATAATTCAAATGAATCATTGACTTCTGCTGTCTTCATTTGTTTCAAAAACACAGATTTCTTTACAATTTAAAATGGCATCTTTGGATATTTTTTCTGCTGGAGATACTGTTGTCCAAAAAAAAAACAAAAAATAAATAAATAAAAAAATCTTACACATACCTTGGGAACTGTATAGCAGAAAATTTTGGCGGTTAACTTGACTTTTCCAAACCGCGGTATACCGTGAAAATGGTTATCGTCCCATGCCTACTTGTAAGCTTATTATACTACCAGCTAAAAGGGAGAGTAGTACAAATTTTATACTGATTGCCAGGAGAAACAGTTTGAACAAATACTTGACAATGAGTTATTATATCAATACACTAACGAATATAATTCCCTTAAATGTATGCTAGTACATGTCTAGTTTGTCATAAAATGTTGGCGTATGTTATGTACTTGTAATACAAAAATGCATTCAAACATGGACAAGTAAGCGGATGCCTAATCTTTACATGTAATGACAAATCCTGCTAGTAATATTAAGTTTGTACTTATTGATTCTACATTGGATAATGCTGGAGTCTAATAATCTACAACGGTCATACTGTACACAAAACACATGGCATGATGGCAATATTAAGTGGATTACAGTAAGTTTATGTGTGCTACTGCTTTATATGCAGCGGTTTCACCATTTTTAGACCATCTGGGGGGTTGTCAAAGTAGTCAGTTACAAAATTTCCATTTAAATGGATAGTTCACCCAAAAATGTTAGTTCTGTCACCATTTACTTGTTTCAAACTTTTATAAGTTTCTTTCTTCTGTTAAACACAAAAGAAGATATTTAGAAAAATTCTGGAGACCTGTAACTCTTGACTAACATAGTAGTTGTTTTCCCATTATGGAAGCAAATGGTTACAGATTTTCAGCTTCCTTCAGAATATCTTCTTTTGTGTTCAACAGGAAAAAAAATCAAAGGTTTGGAACCACTTGAGGGTAAATAACTAGTGAGTAAATTTCGATTTTTTTGGGGGTGAACTATCCCTTTAAGTGGTAATTAAATTAGTTGTGGCACACATCCCAACATGTAACAATTAATCTATACTTATTTTAAACTGGTAACTACTCTCAAAGATAGCTGACTAAAAATGCATGAAAGCAATACAAAAAAATTCTACAGAACTAAATATTTGAGTCATGTTATTGATCCCAGAGCATGAAAGACTAAATCCTGCTTCTAACACAGAAAGCAAAAGAAAAACAGCTGCTCATGAACTTTGAAATATGTCAGTTCATATTCAAAAT
Source organism: Danio jaintianensis (assembly GCA_903798115.1). Lineage (NCBI taxonomy): Eukaryota > Metazoa > Chordata > Actinopteri > Cypriniformes > Danionidae > Danio > Danio jaintianensis. The sequence continues at coordinate 20,814,586 of CAIGQV010016645.1, read as the reverse complement.
TGCCCAGCATCCAGCCTTCCACACTGACATTATGAATTGCAATAATTCGAGATGATGTTTAGAAAGGACTTCAAACGCTGTCTAGAAGTGGATGTATACACTCTTAGCAGAAACAGCAAAGGCTCATTGTGCTTTCACATAAAATGAACATGAGCAAGTTTAGTGCCAGTCACAAATAACAAGCTCATTGGTGATTTAAAAACCACCTTTCATGCTAAATCAACATTGGGAAGCTGTTTGGAGAGAAATGTGTTCAAGTATAGTGTGTCCACAGTCATACTGGAGTGATACAAACACAAGTGTCTTTTTAAAAATTTCCTGATGTTAAAATATGATCCAAATTCCAGCAATTTTGAGGCCCATCGAAACATAATGTAGCATTGTGGTTTTCCCTGCCCACAGATACTGATCGACAGGCACATGCAACCATGTCCTCAACACAGGATTGGCAAAGAAACTGGGATTAAAAGATCTGTTCCAACTCTCTGTGATCCAACTGCACTTCAAAAAGCAGTAAGTTATACACTTTGTATTTTAATTTTGAACTACAGTTGAAATCAGAATTATTAAACCCCCTTTGAATTTTTTTTTCTTTTTTAAATATTTCCGAAATTATAAAAGAGCAAGGAAATTTTCACAGTATGTCTAATAATATTTTTTAGTCTGATGAAAGTCTTATTTGTTTTATTTCGGCTAGAATAAATGCAGTTTTTTAATTAAAATTTTTTATTAATTAATTTTTAATTAACCTAGTTAAGCCTTTAAATGTCACTTTAAGCTGTATAGAAGTGTCTTGAAAAATATCTAGTAAAATATTATGTACTGTCATCATGGCAAAGACAAAATAAATCAGTTATTAGAAAGGAGTTATTAAAACTATTATGTTTAGAAATGTGTTGAAAAAAATCTTCTCTCCGTTAAACAGAAATTCGTTAAACAGAAATTGGGGAACAAAATAAACAGAGGGGCTAATAATTCAGGGGGTTTAATAATTCTGACTTCCGCAGGTTTCACCTTATAGTATACACAACTATAAACGAGGATGCTTCATAAGTCCCAGTTTGTAGACATTAGGTTTATTTTGTACAGTAACTTAGAATGCCAATACAGCAGCATATTTACCCATTTGGTGGGCATCCTGTCGCATTTGCCGCAAGTAGATGAGCAAAAACAGCACAACATATTAGAGGAGCACACAAACATTGTAACGAGATTTGTGTGTGGCTCATTCATGTGGTTTTTGTGACTATGGGTCGTATCTGAGTTGCGGAGAGAGCCAGCTCATTTTCATCTAAAGCAGTGGTTCTCAATTCTGGTCCTTGGGCCCCCCGCCCTGCACATTTTGTATGTCTCTCTTATTTGACACTCAAGGATCAGTTCATAGATCTCTCTGTTAATGAGCTGATGATCTGAATCAGGTGTGTTAAGTAAGGAAGACATACAAAGGCTGTTTCTCAATTCCAAGAACACAGAGACCGGTCTTGCCAGGTCACCTCAGAAGAACGAACTCGGGAGACCACGAGAACACAGAGAAATGAGATGCTGCGTTCTTCCTGATGGTCACATGACCTTCAAGCATTTTTAATGGAAAATTATTTAAACATTACAGCATTTATACAACGATTTATTGTTTTCCCCCTTTTCAATATATATAACATGCACAAAAGTCTTACAAATATACTTTGCACAATACAAATAACAGATTTTAATACGAATTTTAGCAAATAAACACCCTTTATGTGTTTATGCATTTATTACGATTTTCATTGTGAATGTTTACTTTCACCGTCTCATTTACGGAAACTCCTGAGATAAATTAGTTATATCTCTGAACTTTAATATTAAACGGGTATAAAATGCTGCGCTTCTCACCTGCTTTCTTTAAAATATCTTTTGCGTTTAATAGAAGAAACTTAAACTAAATATTTAAACTAAAGGTTTGAAACAAGTAAAGTAAATGACTAAATGTTAATTGTGTTTTAATTACAGTAAATGTATCTCTTCCCCACCTGTCATGCATGTAGTCCACTTGAGTCGACAGTCATGACGCAGTTTGCATGAAACGGCCTAATGCTTTGCCTTAATTGTCTTGTTTACATTTGAATAAACTTAAATATTCATAATGTCAAAACCTGAAATGATCACAGACTTTGACTGGAAGATTGGATGACTGGATAAGCTTTTTCAATCTTTTTATTAACAGTGAAATGTAAACATATTTATTCAAAAGCTCATAAGCATCCTTTGATTTATTCTGCAAATCATCCTGCTGCGCTCTAACAGGGATCAATGGAAGAAATCAAATTGCATTAAATTTATTATGGCGCCTTCCTATTCTGAATAGGTTCTATTAGCTGGAAATGGTAAGCAATGACAGTATGACGTTCTTTTAATTTACTTTATAATTCCATCTGGTCCTAGAAGCATGCATCCTTAAGAATTCAGTTTTTATGTTGCCAACAATCAGCAGCTTGAGGAGAGACTGACCGTTCTGGGAAACTTTAGCCAAAGTGCTTTTTGCACTCTCATTCTCCTCATTTTTCTTCCATTCATCCTTCTCCTCATCGTCCTCCATCAGACACTGGAAAGCAGCCATCTTTTTCTTCAGAGAGTCACAGCGTGAAAGAAAAGAACTCCCCTGTAAAAGCTTCATGAAGACAGGACACATGGTTACAGTGAATAAAGAAAGAAAAGCACAAACAACAACTTTCATCATGATATTAATGATAATTAACAATGCGGTACACACTTTAAAAATATGTGGTGGGTCAAGAGAGTGATGAAAATGCAATTAACTATAGAATCATGCGTTCTGAAGATTCGAACTAAATTTGCTTAAAGTGCTCAGATGTTACCTTTTATCTAGTATGTAATGCTGTTTGTGAACTGTTTGTGAACTATGACTTATAAAGTAAGTCACTATCCACCCCAGTCCAAATACTTAAACTAACATAGATTAATGGCAAATTTGCATTTGTTGGCTGTATGCAACCACCCTCAAAAACACTGGCTGCATCCAAAATCACATATTTGCCTACTATATAGTATGTTTAAAACAGTATGCAACTGACGTAGTTAGGTCAGGTGATCATGACAAATTGTGGATGTAGTACGTTTAAATTCCACTCATATTCATACTATATAGAATGTACTTTTCTAACGGTCGTGTAGTAAATTCTAATTCAAATGTAGTACCTTCTTGACTAGTAGGCGATTTCGGACACAGCCACTGTATATGTTTGGTTTGTGTTATTATGCCATTGTGTTGAAGCTAAAATATGCCGTTTTCTATCCTGAATAAACAAATCTACCTTGCGTGCACTTCCAAATGACAAGGACATGGTAATTAACACTGTAAAACCAACATTAGCAGTGCGGTTTGTACCACTGGATAAACAAATGCTAAGGAACTCCCTAGGAGCTGAAATGATTACAGCTGTTATTTCCGTCTGACTCTTACAAGGTGTTTAGAGACTGTAGGACAAGAGAAAAGAGCTGATGCTGCAAAGTATACCAAGGAAACAAAAGCTATAAACCCGTTTTAAGAGGCCTCCAATACCAAATTTGAAATATAGCATAATTGAGGGTGTTTTATTTTGTGATCAACTTTTTATTGTTTTCAGATAAACTAAATTACATCTTAAATGTTCAAAGAGAACAGTGCAACAGACACATTATTGTTAACTTGAGTCAAAAGGAGAAAGGACAAATGTATACATACATATAAATAATAATATTTATTATATAAATTTTTTTTATTTGGTATTTAAAAAAAAAAAAAATCGTCCATTATATGTTTTGATGTTAAAGCCTATGCATCCAATCAAATCTGTTTTTTCACAAATGTCTGAGAGTTGGTAATATGACATACTATACTTACACAATATCTGAATACAAAATTCATGAGAAGACAATTTTTAATAAATGTGTCTACATCAAAGTAATATTCATGCTAAAATGTTTTTATTTGACAAACACTTTTGTGTTTAGTCACTATTTGATGTATAATGTAAAACACTGGCCCTGAAGCAAAAGCAGCTGTGCTACTCTATGAATTTACCTGTGGTGTTCGGGGAGGTGTTTTTGCAGCTTGTCTGGCTCTGAAGCAGATGAGCGAGTTCGTTTCTGGAGATCCCCGGAGCCCAATCGTGGATCTCCTCCTAGCCTTCAGCTGAGCCACTCTGGACTTATCTGAGAAGATAAAACAGTAGACGAACAAGGCTCTTTCAAATTAATTTAATGTGCTTCACTGACATGAACAAGCATACAGTTAAAATTATGTATGCAAAGAAAATAAATGTAATTAAAAAGCAATAAAGCATAATGCCATAACTAAACAAAAACCTTCTTTTTTATGCTCTGAAAACTCTATATGCCATTATGACTTAGTTCACGAGGCAAGACATAGATATAAATCTACTTTAATGTTGCTAACCTTTACTTTTAGAGGACGGCAAGAAACTATCTGTTGATATGCCAAACTGTAAAGGGGTGAGTTTAGAGAAATCCACTTCTCCAGCTTCAGTGTTCTGCTGAGAGGGAGACAAGTCTGCAAGTGCTGGTCTGCTGTCCATGGCTTCAGTAACATCCATGCTCGACTGCAGTGCATAGGAAATCTGAGTAAATAAATGGATTGAACATGAGACACTGTCAGGCCAAAACATCATATAGTAATACATCAAAAGATATTACAATCCTGCATAGTAAGTTAGAGTTTTACTGTAACACGTTATGTACATCTGTTAACATCAGGCCAGCGATGTGTACCACATGTAAGTTACTTTAAGAAATATTACATTTTATCTCGGTTAGTTTACAAAGCAGTGTAACTTAGCGAATAACATACCTACAACTCGTAATCAACTGTATTATGTTTTCATTAAATATGTAAAAAATAAACGTTTGTTTGTATTGTGCTGAAATGTTCAAACTTCGCTCCTTACCGCACGTTAAAACGGCGCAAATATCCTTCCGCCTTGAAGAAACCCGAAAAGACCCTGGGTAACTTAAAATGAACGACTTATTTTTACAGTTGCTAACCCTAAAGACATTTGCGGCTATATTTTACAGCATTTTAAATGTGTTTTGTTTATATATTTCACGGACGCGAGAGAGCACTGCAAGTTCTAACGCATCTGACTGTCCATCTGGCAAATATCCTTGGTCATACGAATCAGCCAATCTGGTTTAAGGAAAGTCATCACGTGTTTCAAAACAGCCAATCACGTTCAGGTTTACGGAAACTGTCACGTTATGTGTACTTCAACGGAGATGTTATTAAGTGTATCTTTTCAATCGTAACGGGGATCTCTTAACTTATGAGAGTTTTATCAACATTCATTCAATTTCAATTCATTCATTTTCTTTTCGGCTTAGTCTTTTTATTAATCTGGGGTCGCCACACCCCAACTTATCCAGCAGCTTTTACGCAGCGGATGCCCCTCCAGCTGCAACCCATCACTGGGAAACATCCATACACACACTCATTCACACACATACACTACGGACAATTTATCCTACCCAATTCACCTATACCACATGTTTTTGGACTTGTGGGGGAAACGGGGAGAACATGCAAACTCCACACAGAAACGCCAACTGACCCAGCCGAGGCTCGAACCAGCGACCTTCTTACTGTGAGGCGAACGTGCTACCCACTGCGCCACCGTGACGCCCCCTGTCCGGTATATGGAATTTAAATCAATTATAAAGGCTATACCTAGTGGATTACTATGTCTGATGAAAGCAGCTTAGTTATGAGGCAGGTTCCAAACAATTGTCACAGTTATATCTAGGAGGAAAATCTATTCTTAGTAAGGAATGCAATAATAAGTTCATACGTCAATTGCCCCAGTCACAAAACTCAATTACTCCTAGAGGAAAGTGTTTTTGGGGTTCTATAATTGTAAACATTCATTGAAGGAAAACATTTTTATTACCATATAAATTTTGTATTACTAATAAAATAAAAGAGGTGCACTTTAAAATTTTGCACAATATTTACCCACGTAATGCACTTTTATCCAAATATTGTGATGTTACTGGTATTTGTAAGAATGATTCTGAGGACATTTGTCACTTGTTTTTTTCATGCAATGTGTCATCATCGTTTTGGAATGATTTAAGTTCATATTGCTTTTCCAAGGTTAATATGAGTGGTAATTTGCGCCTTAAGGATATTATTTGTTATTTTGAAAACCAAAACAAGTCGTTAGAGGCCACTGTAAACTTTCTTATACTTGCTGGGAAATTTTACTTTCACAAACAGAGGTTCCTTACAAATTGTGGATGTAGTACGTTTAAATTCCACTCATATTCATACTATATAGAATGTACTTTTCTAACGGTCGTGCAGTAAATTCTAATTCAAATGTAGTACCTTCTTGACTAGTAGGCGATTTCCTTAAAAAAATTCCAATTTTTATAGACTTCTTATGTGAAATAGAACATTTAATTAAATCACTTAGATTAATTGATAATAAGAAATGTGCTTCTTTCTTGAGTAAATATGATGAGATCTTTCATGCTACTTGAATTATTATTATTATATTTATTTCTATTTTTTATTGTATAATTTTTTCTTTTAATTATTATAAAAAATAATTATATATTTTTTTGCTCTTTATCCTGTGTATCTAATGTGAATATTGTGTAAAAGAACGGTTCTCTTTTACTGTATTCGAAGTTGTATTATAAAGTTTCTTGAAATAAAACAATAAAAATAAAAATGTTATAAAGTGTATTAAAAAAAAATGTTTGTCATATTGTTTTCGAGAAGAAGTAGAGAGCAAGGTAGGAAAAAGGTTATCACCATGGTTGAATGATTACTTTAGGAATTGCAAACATTGTTTTTGTATTGAAAACAAAATATTACAAAATATATATTTATTATTGTTGGAAAAAAAAAGTTCTATGCCTAAAATGCAAATTTTGTAAGAACAAATCCCTCAAGTTTTCTAAAGTGTTATGTTTAAATGTGCAAATGTGGCATTATTTCAATAATATACACTAGGCAAAGTAATTATTATTATTAATTTTTTTTTGTTGGGGAAAAAAATTCTATACCCAATTATGCTACTTTTGTATGAACAAGTCTATCTGTAAATCCTTAAGAATATGAATATATGAATAAATCTACCAACACAAAAGTACCTGTACTAGGGCTGCACAAAATCGTTTGAGCATCGATATCGCAATGTGTGTATCTGCAAGTAACATCGCTGGATTAGATTTTTTATTAAACATTAAAATATAAAGATATTATTTTTATAGTATTTAAAAATATATTTTATATTATTTAAATTATTTATCCGATGACCGTGTTATTCTGTTTGATTGTTAGATTTTTGTATTCGAATACTGTTAGACTCCCCAGAAATAACCATAAAGCACTGTTCATTTCACTTTTATTTTTGCTCCGTCATATTGATTGTAATTTATTCCATTTTATGCAGATCACCCAAGTCGAACTAAATTATTGAAATCTTTCCAAATAGAGCTGTTCAAATCATCTGGTGAAATTATATTCATATCGCCATATATATCGCAGCAAAACACAATATTGCAATGTGAGTTTTTTCCAATATCGTGCAGCCCTAACCTGTACACTTAAAACAACTCAAAACAAAATGTGACGAAATAAATAATACAATAATAAATAATACAGCTTAATTGTATATTGTGGATGTTTTCCTTACATTAGAAAAAAACACTTTATGAAAAGCCAAATGTTGGAAAATCTCAAAACTGTGCATAATAAACAATGTTTCTGGCTGCAGTGTCTTATTATGGAAGGCGACAATCTTCTCTGCGCACTGCCTTATTGTGGCAGTCATAGAGTAGAGCATAGACATCTCTCTTTTCTGCTTTCATTAAAAACTCAATGGATTTTCTGCTGGCACATTGTACACTGGTGGCACATCTCACATTGGTTTGGCTGGTGTGCTTCAGCCCCTGCTGGTGGATGCCATAATTACATCAGTATGCAGGCCAAAACATGTTTATCCATTGATCCACATTCAAAAGTAACCAGATGTCCTGAAAACATTTAATTTACGGCAAGCATCATTCTTGCAATATAACAGCAAATTAGTACTGTTTGGCACAATTTTGCAGAGCAGTTGTTTTCATTTGTTTTTAGATGCCATGGAGGGACCTTCAAATATGATCCTCCGTGTGTAAGCTTAAAAAGTCTTTTAAAACTTTTAAGTTACATCCATTCATTCCTATTTATGAAAGTATAGTGTTGGTTTAATTTCTTTTATTATTATTTATTTACACATTTAAGAAATTTTATATTGTTAATTTAAAAATAATTTGCATATTTCTGTGTGTTTTAATCTGTTTTTGTATTTTGTTTTCAGATCTTGGACAATCTTTTAATTTAATCGTGTTTTTGTTAGCAATTTAAAAAATATATAATATTTTATTTTTTATTCTTTTTAAGCTATGTGTGTTGAGCTCATTTTCTTATAAATGTTATAAATACTGAATATTATTATTTTTAATTTATTCCTCAATATTGCTAAGATATTTATAAATGACAAAAATTAATAGATTACTTGGAAATTATCAGTTATTTTTTATTCACTATGGGTTTGAGTAAAATGTCAATATTTGTATTATTTTATTAAGGTAATATTTATTAATTTCAAATAAACCCTTTTTAATTTAGAGCAGTTTGTATTCAGAAAATCACAACTGGTCAAAATAACAAATGTTGAAATTCCTCTTTCTTTTCTGAAAGTTAAAACATTTATTCTGTTGCTTAAAATTATAACACGAACAGACAATTAAATTCTTTCTAAATGTTAACAAATATTATTAACATATTGCTCATTATTAGTTCATCTTAGCAATGCATATTGAATTATCTAAATGAAACTTTATTGTAAAGTGTAAACTTCTTTAAAAAACATAAACATCAACGTCTGTATATGGACTATAGGGCTGCATGTGCAATATAATGATATATATCATTCATTCATTTTCCTTCGGCTTAGTCGCTTTATTCATCAGTGGTCACCACAGCAGAATGAACCACAACTTATCCAGCATATGTTTTTACACAGCGGATGCCCTTCCAGCTGCAACCCAGTACTGGGAAACACCCATACACTCTCACATTCACACACATACACTACAGCCAATTTAGTTTCTTCAATTCACCTATAGCACATGTCTTTGGACTGTGGGGGAAACCAGAGCACCCGGAGGAAACCCACGCCAACACGGGGACATGCAAACTCCACACAGAAATGCCAACTGACCCAGCCGGGACTTGAACCAGCGACCTTCTTGCTGTGAGGCGACAGTACCACCGTGCCGCCTGATATATATCATATCGACAAAAAAAATGCCTATAATTTCACCAATACGTTGTTTACAGTAATACTTTTTCATAATTTATATGAGCGCAATATTACACGTCATTACGTGGATGCAGGGAGAAACACGAATAAACAGCACAGTGAGAAAGTTGCAATCTTGAAAGGATTTCTTTGAAATCTTTGAAAGACATTTTGCATCGTCTTTACCGATATTTTTTATCTTTATGTTGAACCTGTAATCATTAGTTTTTAAAAAGTGTTTTATATGTTATTAATATTCATTTTACATTTCAAAATTTGTAATCAAACATTTGCCCTACAATTTCTGAGTATGTATTTATCCATTCAGTCATTTGGTCAATGTACAGTGCTTTTTTTTTTACACCCCCTTTTGAAAACTTTTTATCAATTTCTCAGTGAATATAGCCAATAATATTTGGTGCATTTAAACAAAACAATTTGATTAAACAGTTATATACTGTAAAATAAGAGTTTGATCACCTAACATCTTTAAGAATAGAAAGAAAATACATTTAAATACAAATTAGTTATTGCAAAAAAAACAAAATATTACAAACTACAAAATTTCAACTAAATTTTTAATGTATTTTTTTTATGTTTCTCTTGATTTTTCCTGTTTATTAAAATTTGACTTAATATTAATATTTAATATTTTAATATTTAAAATATAATAATATTTTAGACTTTTTAGACTTTTAGACTTAATATTTTCCCCAACATATTAAATTGGGTGTACTAATGTATTTTTTTAGTTTTAGTTTTTTCTTAGATTAATCTTGATAATAATTTTCTATATTGAACGATAACGATATATATTTCGATATAAGTTGTTAATGCTTCCAGATTTAAAAGAGTACCCCAACAATGACTGAAGCCACAAAAATTAGAGGGTCCATTTAATGGGTTAACATATTTTCGGCCAAAAATTCGGTACATCTCTAATAGCAACACACTTCTAAATTCCCATTGTTGCACATTTCTGCTGTGTGATTGGCTCTTAGATCAATATAGAGCAGAGGTGTTCAAATTCGGTCCTGGAGGGCTGGTGTCCTACATAGTTTAGCTCCAACTTCCTTCAACACACTAGCCTGGAGATTTTAGCATACTTAGAAAGAGCTTGATTAGCTGGTTCAGGTGTGTTTAATTGGGGTTGGAACTAAAATATGCAGGACACCGGCCCTCCAGGACCAAGTTTGGGCACCCCTGATATAGAGTAAAAAAGTCCAGAGCTTATTGTTGTTATTGGCATAAATTTTATCGCGATTCGGTATAATATCGTTTATCGGTCCAGTCCTAATACAAATTATTAATTGATTGAATTTACAGAAACAGTACTATATTGCAATATATCACTATCATTATGATATGACCAGTGGTGGAAAGAGTACTGAAAAATCATACTCAAGTAAAAGTCCAAAAATGTAGTGCAAGCAGAGTAAAAATATCTGTTGTAAATATTACTCAAAGTATTTAAAAGTACTCAAGAGTAGCGAGTATTATGCTGTGAAAGGTTGAATGCGTTTACATGCCATTTGTGCCTGTGTGTGTGTGAAAACGTAACATTCTGTAGTGCATTTAGTTATTGTTTAAGGCCATTGGCCAATTTCAGTTATCGTAAACATCCTTCATCTTCTCATCAGTGATATGCAATTTAAGCAGTCTCTGAGTCACTGCGTATAAAGATTTTGGACATCTTCTTGGACACTTTTAATGCTTCCAAACAGTTATAAAGCACCCGTGTCTTGAGGTTGTTCAGTATGATGCGATTTACTTTCTATGTGTGATTTGATTGGACAGGAATCACAGAACCGACTTTTCCACTTAGCCAATCCTCATAGACAAGAAAAAAATAAAGCAGTGACTGTAGTTTGAAGGAAAAAAGTTAAGCAAAAGTACCGATACAGCACAGCAAATTTACTCAAAGGAAAGTACACATTTTTAAAACTACTTAGAAATTACAATTCCTGAGAAAAACTACTCAATTGGGTATTTGTAATTTGTTACTTTACAACACTGGATTGTGATATGAGATTTCTGTTACATCGCCCAGCCCTAATATGGACACTATGATTGATAGCGATGATGCCAATTGATATGATGTGATCTGCATATTTCAGCAGCTGCCGGAGGCTCTTACCAGATGTGCAGCATTTAGTGATCGCGGAGCAGAAAACCCCCCCGAGGGTCTGTCAGGCCTCACGGATATGAGCTCTGACAGGTGGATGGACTGACATTCTGGTCTGATTGTGTTGAATGGAGAGCTGAAAGCCACAAACAGGGTCCAGGTGTTTCAGGACATGGACGAGGCCGCTTTAGGCAATACCACTGTCAGTTTAAACGCTTTCTAGAGAACTGACATTTCATAATGAGCAGCTATTACAGCCATAAATATAAAATTAATAAGAGATGGCTTTTTTTCTGTTTCATATTCGTTTGACCTTTTTTTTGACTTAACAGCACCATTGTTTGCTGTGCATCCCAGACGTCATTATCTGTGCCATGAAAAATCAAAGCTAATTCTTTGCTGCTAAAAATAAGTGGCATAAACAAATACAAGCAAAGGTCACCGGAGACAATAAAGTGAATAGCAGAGATGAAACAGATTTAGGAATAGCTTCATATAAACAAAATAAAGAGGACTGTTAAGCTCGTTAAAATTTATTAATAGTCTCAGATTTTACAGTGTGTTTTTGAATGTAACATATAAAAGGAATGGTAAAAAATGGGCTGTTTTACTTGTATATTTTTTGTCCATGTCATTGTAGAAACAAGCCTTCTTTGAAGTACATTTGGGAACCATGGGCCATGGTATCACAAGAAGAGATGTGTACAGTGTACAGGTTAGCTGTAAAATTCGGGTTTCTTTGTACTGCAAGACTAGAGAGTCACTTAAAACATAATTTTTTTTAAGGTTATGTTTTTGTAAATGAAAATGAAGTAAATTTAATTACAGTTGAAGACAAAATTATTATCCTTTTTATTTTTTATTATTTTTCATTATTTCCTATTACATTTTTTTTCTGGAGAAATTATTTTCGTCTTATTTGTTTTAGTTTGTCTGTAATAAAAATAATAATTAAAAAAGTTTGATATTATTAGCCCCCTTAATAATTATTTTTTTCTCGATTGGCTACAGAACAATCCACTGTTATCCAATGACTTTTAACCTATTTATTTGGCAAAGACAAAAGTAATTTGTTATCAATTCTTTATTAAAGCTATTATGTTTTCAAATGTGTTGAAACAATATTCTTTCCATTAAACAGCACTTGGGAAATATATATAAAATAAATAATTCACAATAGGGCTAATAATTTTGTCTGCAAAATAAATTTTGTCTACAAATAAATTTTAAACTGCACTATTGAGCAAGAAATAAAAACAAACTATTTCAAGAAACAAGTCTATTTTAAATGAAATCATGTTTTTATTTAATAGAATTGAATTTAGACATGAAAATAATTGGATTAAAAAACTTTTTATATTAACAAATAAATAGAATTCCAGTGAAAATATTTTATTAAAATCATTTTCAAATAAACAAATGTAGAGATATTTTCAAATTCACAAATATAACCTTTTTTGATATTGACATTCACACATCATTCATTCATGAAAGCTGAATAAATAAGTTTTCCATGATGTATGATTTGGTAGGATAGGCCCATATTTGCCCAAGATACAACTATTTGAAAACCTGGAAAATCCAAAAAAATCTAAATACTGAAAAACTTGCCTTCAAAATGAAGTAGCAATGCACATTACTAATCAAAAATGTAATTTTGATATATTTGCAGTACACTGTCAATTTTGGGTTTCACTATTTTTTTTTTATGTTGTCCCAACACAAACATTAACTTTTTTTTTCCAAATATAAGTGGATTGAACATAAAACAATTAAGTGGTCCCAAAAAATGTAGTGTTTCAGCTTATTAAATAAATAGTTTGAACAAGCAGCAGAGACAATATTTTTGAGTGTACACTGTAAAACATTATATGGTCCATTATTCATGACAGCATATGTTTTTAGTTCATTGCAACTTATTAAACTAAGTTAATCATGTTCTAACTTAATTTTATAAGTTACGCAAGGTGTTTTAAGTCAGTTTAACATAATATAAGTTCAATAGACTCATAAAGGTTAATTTGATTCAGCTTAAAAATTTAAGGCAACCACGATTTTTGTACAGTGTAGGAAATTTACAAACCATGTTCATGGAACTTGATCTTTACTCCCAATTATGTATTTTAGGGTATTGCCAAAAGATTTGTGGTCCAGGGTCACATTTAAATATTTTAATCAAATTGGATTTTTGAAAATTAAAATATGAATGCATTGACTTTTTAAATTGATAATTTTTAATATATTATTTTAAACCAATTAAATGATACTCGATTGCTGTATTTTTCTTATTTTCATTGTGCTCACACTGTCAGTTGGGATTTGTTGTCCTCCAACTCTACAGTATCTGACAGCCAAGCTGATATAATGACAGCTTGCCATTTAAAAAGCAAACTTCCAAAGCGCATCTTATTGACACGACTTGTCTAAGAGTTAGCGATGTGACAGAAGGCGGTGCAGGAAGGCTTGACACACATCATGCGAAATTAGAGAATTGGTTTAGCATCGACTCACCATAAGCGTCGCTGATATCTACTAATTTGGCTCCAGTGACAGCTATGGCTGACTCACCGTCTCTTTGACGCATTCTTGCCGCGCAGCCCAATTCTGTCAAATATTGTTGAAAACGTATGTTTTTTTTTTCCCCCACATCGATTCTTTGATGTTTGTGCATTAATCTGGGCTGCAGAACGACTCTTTGATTTCTTATTAGCAGTTTGCCTCTAACTTTAACACACACACACACACACAGCTATATTTTGTCTTGTTAGCAGGGTTTTTAAAGCTGAGCAGATAATCACATTATTTCCCCTTTCTGTTATTTAGACACTTCGTAATTATAGTCTTCCACCAAACAGTACATTTGCATTCGCTATCTGTTTATGTGCAAGAGAATGACACCGTTTAGAGGTTGCAGAGTGCGAGATCAAAAGCTCCTTTAAACGAAACTGATCAGTCATAATTTATTCCTTAAGATATTCAGGCAGGCAGTGCAAACAGCCTCAATCTCGAAGGAAATAAATCGTGTGATCTTGAAAAAAACCCTAGCTCTGTTTGACTGGAGGTGTTCTTTATGAGAGACTGAGCGAAGCGTGGATGGATGTCTGAAGAAAGTGTCTGGTGTCGTCTTTGAACGCGCATGTTTGCTGCCTACGATTGACTGCCACCTTGCCTTACTTTGACAGATTTTAGTAAGCTAATTGACTAGTGTACATTACATTTTGCAGGTAGGCAGAAATGGGAGGTTTGAATGTGACTCGCAACAAATTCAAGGTCAGAGTTTTTTTTATATTGATTAAAATGTACTGCTTGCATGCACTGCAAGCTTTGGACAAAAGGATGAATGTAAATGTGCCTTCAATACAAGGAAAATTTGCAGCAATGAGTAATCTAGCAGGAGTAGCAACTGCCAGATGAAAAATCAGGGCCTATCAAATGATGGCAGGAGATGTGCTGTAACACATGGCCAAAAAACAAACACAAGAAAATACAGAATGACAAAAGACTCTTCCATGAGTCATTGCCTTGACATTAAAAACAGTGAAACACCTTCAGAAAACACATCAGACATAACAACTCATTTCTTCCATGGTATAAGGATAAAAAGTATTTTGTGATTTTTGTTGAAAATTAAAAGCTTTCCTTCTTTAAAATCTCATTTATATATATATATATATAAACGAACAATTGGGTTTTAATACTCATATTGAAAATCTCGTAAAGAAGCTCAGACCTAAATTGGGTTTTCTTTTTCGTATTAAGAAGTGCCTTCCTTTCGAAGCAATAAAAAAAATTATCCAAAGCAGTTTCCTTTCAGTGATAGATTATGGAGCTGTAGTTTATATGCATACAAACCTGTCGTTATTTAAAGAGTTGGACAGTATATATCACGGTGCAATACAATTTGACGAATGCATCGTCACGTACCCATCATTGCAAAATGGTTGGTTGGTTTTCCCTGCACCAAAGAAGAAAAAGGCATATGCTTCTATTCACTGCTAGGGCATTATTGGGTAAATTGCCATCTTATGTTAGTAACCTTTTATCATATTATACTTGTAGTTATAGTACGCAAAATTCTTTTATAAATTACATTTAACTGTTCCTAGAGAATGTACGGAGTTTGGTAAAACAGCATTTTCCTCCTTTGGCCCTACATTATGGAATGAAATGCAGAGTGTTATCATGTTAGATACAATTCCACCTCTAAATTTTTTTTTTTTATCTTTTGAAGCCGTACCTGGAAGGATCATTTGAATGTTTATTGTAAATTTTAAAACGTGATATTTTATGTGTGTCTAATTTTGTATCTGAAACTTTTTGTGCTGCCATTTTGGCCAGGATCCCCTGGTAGAAGAGATGCATATCTCAATGGGAAATTCCTGGTAAAATAAAGGATAAAATATATACACAGTGCTCAACATATATGAGTACACCCCACACAAATCTCTCATTTAAATGAATATTTTCTAGGAAGCTTTACAATATTACATTTGTGCAAATACATTAAATTAGTCAGTACTGAAGATTAGTACCAAAATTAGTTCACCCAAATTCTTATGTTAGGGAAAAATATTAAATACAAAATGTAAAAAGAGCATAATAATAATAATTCAAGAGAAACAAAAAATATACAATTTTGTTGAAATTTTATAGTTTGTAATTTTTTTTCCCAATATTTCGCATCAATTTAAATGTATTATCTTTCTATTTCTAAAAATGTTCGGTGACTAAAATATTATTTTAATAAATATATCCGTTTAATAAATCTGTTTTGTTGAAATGCACCCAAATATATTACTCACTGAGAAATGGATAAAAATATTGATTTTTAATGTTTTTTTCCCTTTAAACTGGAATGATATACAACAAATGTAGAATTTACAGTACACTGATATCCATTACTGTACAATAATGCAAAATACTTAAATGTGATATGGAACATTATATTTGGTTAATTGTTGTTTAATTTACTGTTAAACTTTTTAAACCACTAACAGATTTGACAATAACAGAGTTGACATTTTCCACCATTTTGTGCTTTAGCCGAAGACGCTAACCTCAAACCAGATACATGGCATGTCTGTATTTTGACATGTTTTCATCATGTTATTGTTTTTAAAAAGTGAATGAGAAATTTGCCGAAATATCACAATAACAATATGAAAAATCAAATGATGGCTGGAGATGTGCTATAACACGGCCAAAAAAGACCACAACAACTCTTCCATGAGTCATTGCCTTAACATTTACAACAGTGACACCTTCAGAAAACACATCAGATAACAAACCATTTCTTACATGGTGTGAAAGCATCAAAAAATATTTTGTGATTTCAGTTGAAAATGAAAAGCTTTCCTTCTGGTACAGTCTCATTTGTTGGTCTTGTTTTTGGTCTCTGTCACCTGTCATTATACGAATAAGACTGCCTAATATCATAACCAAATGAAAATTTCAGAGTTATGTTGTTCAAATTCATACAAAATTCAATTAAGTACACTCAAAAACAAAAAAGTTTTAGGGAAAAAGAGCAACCCAGCTAACAAGACCTTTCCAATCAAGTTGTAAAAATTATTTTATAAAGGGTTAGTTCACCCAAAACTAAAAATTCAATAATCATTTAGTCTCCCTACACTTGTTCCAAACCTTGATGCATTCTTTTTTCTGTCTCAAACACATAAAAATAAATTTTTAAGAAAGCTGGAAAACTGTAACCATTGACTTCCATTGTATTTGAGAGAGACTATGGAAATCAATGGTTACTGGTACATGTTTTTAGCTTTCTTCAAAGTATCTTCTTTTGTGAACTATCCTTCAATGGTGAACTATCTCTTTAATATTCAAAACATTCATTTATATCTGGACCTAAATTAAGATACTACTTGACAATGCTCAGTTTATCTCATTTTCTGCTTTATAGTTATGCATTTTGCTCATAATTCTTTATTATTAATTCTGTTAACTAGTGCTGAAGACTTTTCTTCCCAATGGAAAATGAAAATGTTGTCAATCAGACCACTTTTTTTCTCCCTCATTTCGTCTAGGAATTTGCAAACACGAGGGCTGGTTAAAGCTGACAGCATTTACATTTTTGAATGGACCATTTCTTTATAATTAATGCCACTTTGTGCATTTCCTATGAAGCTTGTTCTTTGATAAATAAATGAACGGAGCATGAACAGAAAAGAATCCAGTACGTATTCTTCATGCCAGCAGGGCACTGCAGAAATAAAGTCTCGACATTCAGGAAGCCTTGAAGTTAGTATAAAGAGTGAATATGTGAATATGCTCTTGCACCCATTCCAAGTGATGAAAAAATAAGTTAATTTATTTTTTCATCTGAATGCATGCAAATGTTTTAAGCTCAAATAAAATCCATGCTGTGATAGACTTATGAGATGCACAAATGAAGTCTGTTGGTTTCACTTCTGCACACACACACACACAAAATGAGACCCAGAATGCAAGTTAATGCAATTATTTTTATGGAAAGTGTTCAAAAAAATGAAAGTCTAGCAAGCACAGTATTATTTTTAAAGCGCCACGCATCTCGCCTGTAAAAGCCTTTGCAAGCTGTGACAGTCCTTGAAAACAGAAGACATTTTGAAGGTGGATTAATGCTGTATCTGCTGCATCAACCAACAGTCACGGTAAATAAAAGTAGCGCAGGTGAATCTGAAGCTGGCAAGACAGCTTGAGCTGGCTGGAGTGGTTTGTACCACATAAAAAAAGCTGCAAACGTTAATACCGATCATCAGTTATCCCCATCAATAGGATGCTGTAATGTCAGTCCTATAAAACAACCCTGGCAGCCGACGGATGCTACTGTACTGCACGCGCTCTGAATGGGGAACAGTGAGAGAATGTGCATTCAGGAAACAGGCCTGGAGGAAATTTCAGAGCTCTGTTCCCTATGGAGCGATGAATGTCTGCAGAGAGCTTGGCACGAGTTTGGTGTGAGGTCAGTCTGTCCGAGCCAGAAGTGTTTGGCTGAACTTTCTGCAGACACACCGTGGAAATCTATCAAATGATTCAAGGTAGCAGAGCCAGAACAGTCCAGGGAGCTTGTTAGATGACTTTACAGGGTCACTCAGTGAACATTCTTTTTTTTTATTATACATTTTGGGGACAGCAGTTTGACTGACAAAACCGGTCCTATAAAAATGATCAGTAGAAACATACAGTTGAAGTCAGAATTATTAGCCTCAGTGGTATTAGGCTCGGCGGTTAGCACTGTTGCCTCACAGCAAGAAGGTTGCTGGTTCGAGCCCGGCTGGGTCAGTTGGCATTTCTGTGTGGAGTTTGCACGTTCCCCCCCGTGTTGGCGTGGGTTTCCTCCGGGTGCTCCGGTTTCCCTCACAGTCCAAAGACATGCGCTATAGGTGAATTGGGTAAGCTAAATTGGCCGTAGTGTGTGTGAATGAGAGTGTATGGGTGTTTCCCAGTGATGGGTTGCAGCTGGAAGGGCATCCGCTGCGTAAAACATGCTGGATAAGTTGGCGGTTCATTCTGCTGTGGCGACCCCAGATTAATAAAGGGACTAAGCCGAAAAGAAAATGAATGAATGAAGCTGCATGTATGATTTAGGAAGCAGTCAAAAAAAGGTATAGTCTTTAAGATGGGAGTTTTTAAGAGGTTTCAAGGTTTTATTGAATGGTTTTTATTTATGTTGACACGCAAAATGTAAACCTGCAATTCTAGAATCACCTATATATAAATAAATGACAGTAAAATATAATTTATTTACTATATAATTATACATATAATTAATATTCATTCATTAATTTTAACGGCTTAGTCCCTGATTCATCAGGGGTCGTCACAGTGAAATGAACCGCCAATATTAATAATGTCATTATTTTTTATTATAATCAATATTTAATGAATGTTAATATATAATTTAATTATATATTAATATTAATATTTCCCATTTAAATCAAGAAACATTTCTTATCAATACTGAAGAGTTATAGTATTTTTGTTAAAACTTTCTTACCTCTTTCTTTAGTTTTTACTTGAATGAAATTATTCATTTATTTTAAATATTATTAATATTATTCTAAATACTACTAAACACAAATCCTACATCTAACAGTACTGTTATGGTGAGCATATATATAGTCAAAGTAATTGAAACCAGGTACTTTCCAGCTATTTGACCATTTCCAGATATCCAGACCATTTATGCAATATTTCTTTTTTTCACAGCATAAATGGATTGAACAGGGTTATATAACTGAAGGTTATTTTTCACCACTCCCAATCCATTTATGTTCACGTAATAATAGTATGAATAGTCAGTAATTGTGTTTAACACAGGGTTACCTCTAGGTCTCTCTCTTCTGCTAGTCGGCTCTGACTGGTGACCTATAATGCTTCAGAGATTCTTCCAGAAGTAGAAACCCAGCTGTGTAGACACTGATGATGCGCTCAATCCAGACTGCTGATCCACACACAGCTGCGTCTGCGGTACGGCACGTGGCTGCTCCGTAACCTGTGCATGTGAGGGTTTGTTTAGATGCACAACATGAAGGGGAAAAATATAGATGCTGAGCCGTAGAGACTATGCTAGTGGTGATGAGGTTAGCATCGAGGTAAGCAAAACCACAGCTGCGACTACCATAAATATTCAGAGGGAAAAGTCCTCAAAATGGGTAGAAATTGACAAATTGTCTCCAAAAAAAGTTTAATAGCTGCACTCTTCTGTTTTACAGCACTCAGTTTATTGTTAGGATGACAAAAAGGTCTACAAGTTACACCTTTTTTTCTTCTTTTAAATACCACTGTCAAAATGGCTGTCCAAAATGATGTCAAATCAAATAAAAGTAGGCAGGGATTACAGCTCACAGAAGAAAATTGTAAATGCCAGTACAAACTATCAGTTTAATGTGAAAGAGTGTGAGGTAAGATGGAAGTACTGAAAGATTTTAAGCTGATATAGCATTAAAATCTGCCCTTTTTCCGTGTTTAAGTGTTTAATTCAGACCTGCAGTGCATGTACCAGCTTGGAAAATACCGTTTGAATGTGCTTCACAGGCTAACGTCATATTCAAAACAAGTATGCCACTCACTTCAGCCTATTTTGAGAATTGTATCATCTTTGTTGGATTTATCCTTCGGAAATGCACACATTATGGTATAGTCTCCCTGCTGAAAAAACCAGCATATGCTGGTAAGGTATGTTTTGATGCTGGTGTGCTGGTCTTGCTGGTCTCAATGCTGGTCTTGCTGGTCTCAATGCTGGTTTTTCTTGTCTCAATGCTGGTTTTGCTGGTCTCAATGCTGGTCTTGCTGGTCTCAATGCTGGTCTTGCTGGTTTCAGTGCTGGTCTTAGTCCTGCTCCTGACCAGCATTGAGACCAGCAGGACCAGCATTGAGACCAGCAAAACCAGCATTGAAACCAGCAAAACCAGCATTGAGACCAGCAAGACCAGCATATCAGCATCAAAACATACCTTACCAGCATATGCTGTTTTTTTCAGCAGGGCTGCATTGTATAGTCTAATTTATAAGGTTTTCTGTTAAGATAAGAAATCTGTACTAATTTTGTAATGTTTATTAGTAAAGGCAGTGCATCAGAACAGAGCTGTAACAAGCTAAATGATGAGTTTATCAACGTAGTATACTAAATTTCAACACAAATATACACTAATAGTTCAGAAATGGCCTGGTTCAGTCTAAAAATGATCAATTGTTGTCATGTTTTGCCCTGTACTAATAAAAGAATCAAGCAGAATAGAGCCTATTAAAGTTCGTTTGTCAAAATATTTCACCTTTTACTGCTTACTGTCTTTCTCTAGGTGATTTAGCAGCTTCCACACCTTTTCAGTGGTTTTACAAAGCATAAAAGACCATATTCATTAACAACCGTCACGATGGTATTACGATGCGTAACTGATCAAATCGTGACATAAGTGGAGAACGCTACATTGAACGGTGTGTGTGTAAATGACATATCACCTTTCATGATATTGTTGTAAGTTTTGAAATATGTTTCCTCAGTTTAAAAATTGTGGGAAGTGACGTTCAATGCCAGAGATGCAGTTCCGTCTCATGACTGGGCATCTTTTATCTCTGGGACTGCTCTGCTCTGTCTCAGTTTCAATCGATCTGCAAATCCAGCATCAAACTGTGCCTTGTTTATAAAGCATTCGTCACTGAAATGCAGGAGTTAATAATAGAGTTATGATAACTAATGACAGTGACTGAGGTGAGTTCCATGAATGGAACCCTTCCCCTACAGAAGATATATAATTAAATAAATAAATAGACTTCATTTAAATACAGTACAATAATTAATGTGTGGTTTAGTTGAAAACAACAACTTTATATTTTCCGTTTGTTTAAAACCCACCAAAAAGCCTTTAGAAACAGGCTCATTAGCTACTACAGTAAGTATTGTTAATTTTACATTTATTTATAAACATAGTGCAACTCACTTCTTGTTCTTGCTTTATCCATCAAAATAATAATCATATTACGTTTTAATCAATTATGGCCTTTGATTTTTAATTGTAGTTTTTTATGTAGACTGAGCATGCTAATGAAAGTCTATGAAGGGAGAGCGTTTTACGGCAGGGGTGCAGCTGTAACAAACACACACTTGCACAACAAACTGCATTCACACACAGTTCCCAAAACCTGGGTTCTTTGGGAAGCAGATCAACCACACTTTTTTATTAACACTGTTGATTGTCAAAAACTAAATCTAAAATCCTTCACAAGCAAGTTCTGTGCAAGGAAGTTCCCATGTAACACATGGACATAATTAAAGAAAAAAATATATATACAATCCTGAAGCAGTGTTTTGTGTAAAATGACTCATCACATGTCCAACTTTTGAGAATTTGGTCATGTTTTAGCAAAACAATCAACACTTTAGCAGTGTGAAAAAACAAATCTGAATCCATGAAATAGCATTAGACACCTCCTAGGCTCCTATAAAATATTATTTGCTGAACAAGTATGTTCCTTCCCAACTAGAATGGGAACTAGAATTTCCTTCTGTTCTATTATAGTGTTCAATGACCTGAGCAAAACTTAAACCTATACATTTCAAAATGGGTAAATGAACAGATTGACTTGATTGACATATTGTTCTGCCCTTGTGTTTGCTCAGCTGTAATCCCATTAGTTTCCCATTAGTTTTATGGCATCATACTGGTGATCTAATTATAATTTTACAACTTAAAAAAAAGCCAGAAATGATTTATCAGTATGTTTGATTAGGTCATTTTCAAGTGGTAATTTACAAGCAAAGACTGCAAGTGTGAAAAAGACAACAGTCTGGAAATATTTTTAGCAGAAGCAATAAGAAAACCACTATATTTTGCATTTAAAACAGACATAGCACTTGACATTTCAATGGCATTTTAAAGTAAAAAAACAGTTATTCATATAAGCACACGACCCACTGTGAACTGATCTCTACTTTTATTTTCTGTAGATATATACATATATAAAAAATAAGGGCATATGTACAATGGTAATAAATATCAACTTTTGTACAAGCAAAATAAGTTACTTAACATAATTAGCCCAAAAAAGAGAGAGGAAAAAAAATAACATTTTAAAAATCTTTAAATGCAAGAAAAGAGAAAATCTGTAATACAAAAAACTCACAAAGAAACAGCAGATTTAAAGCCATGTGTGATCAAAATTCAATTCAATTCATGTTTATTTATGTAGCGCTTTTCACAATATAGATTGTGTCAAAGCAGCTTAACATAGTTCTAGTAAAGTCCAGATTTCAGAGTTAAAGTTCAGTGTAGTTTAGTTCAGTGTGGTTTAAATTTCACTGCTGAAAGTTCAAACACTGTAGAGCAAATCCACCGAAGCACAGCTCCACAAGTCCAAATCCGAGCAAGCCAGCGGCAACAGTGGCGAGAAAAAAAAAAAAAAAAAAAAATGAACTGAGATGACCGTATATTTATTTTTTAATTAAGCAGGGAATACTGGTCAGTACAAAAAAAGCCATGCATGATGCAAACAAGCATATGCAACACCTGTGGTTGCTCAGTGAAATTACGTCTTTGACTAAAGTCTGACTTTTAGTCAGTAGTTATCAAAGCAATTAGTGAAATTAAGAACAGTGAAATTTCACTATTTCAAGAGAGTCAGAAGCCCACCCTGAGAAGTCCTGGCAGAAAGGATTCAGTCCTTGTTAATCTGACATTTCTCAGTGTACTTTTTAGCACAAAGATCTTTTCTAACAAGTGTAAACCTCCCTCCTATGCTGCATGTCACGCACTAGATTGAGAACTAGAAAAGAGCGAAATGACAGAATGGAAAGCCGCTTGAGAAAATTGTAAAGCTCTCATGCCACAAAGAATAGCATTCCACCAAAACAAGAGTAGTAGTAAGAAAGATTTTAGACAACACTCGAGTTCTGTGCAATGGACAAATTACAGAACATAAAATAGAGATTAAAAAAAGAAAAACAGGAGACAGAGAAGAAACATATCTGCAGTCTGCTTTGGCTTCACCCAAGGTGAAGAGGCACAGGTTTTTTTTTTGTTTGAAGTATCTGACTTTTTGTTGTTGAAACTTATACATTATATTTTGCAGAACACCATGCAACAACAAAAAAAAAAAAATGGACTAGTGATGAGTGTTGTAGTGCCTCTCCACCCACAGGGTCACGAATAATCAAAAACTCCTTCATTTGTCTTCACAATCAAGGTCAATGGAATGAAATCTCCTCTTCTTAATGTTTTCACCCTGTTTTTAAATCAGATCTGTTTAATAGATGCAAAGCCCACACTGAAAAAAAAAAACATATATAGTTGGTTAGTTTATAGTTATTAAACATTGACAAAATCAAGTAAAAATAAACATACAGTACATAAAGCAATCATTAAAAACAAAACAAATAAATAAATATTTGAAGAAAAATAAATACTATAATACTATTGGTAATATGCAGATAGCTCTCCAAACGTTTGAACAGTAATGGATAATTTCAAATGAAATACACAAAAATGTTTTAACAAGCGAGTATTTGGTTCATAATCACAGGGGAACCACTTTATATGCATACTATATATATATAAAGATGGTGATACATAGCACTAACACTGCAAAAAATGCCTTTTTACTTAGATTTCTTGTGTTTCTAGTACATATATCTAAAGAAAATCTTAAATCAAGAAGCAAGCAAAAATACTGTATTGTTTTAAGAAATAATATGCCAAAATGAGTTTTCTCCTCAAAACAAGCACAATAACATGCCAATGGGGTAAGCAAAATAATCTAGTTCAGTGTTTCTCAACCACGTTCCTGAAGGACCACCATCTCTGCACATATTCCATGTCTCCTTAACCAAACACACCTGATTTAGATCATCAGCTCATTAGCAGAGACTGAAAGACCTGTAATGGGTGTGACAGACTAAGGAGACATCCAAAACATAAAGTGTTGGTAGTCCTCCTGGAACGTGGTTGAGAAACACTGATCTAGTTTTTCCTTTTGACATAAGATTATTTTGCTTACCCCATTGGCAGATTATTTAGCTTGTTTTAAGGAGAAACTCACTTAATTTTGACATATTAATTCTCAATACAAGACAATATGTTTTGCTTGTCTAGAAAATGCTTCTTGATTTAAGAATTTTTAGACATTTTGGACTAGAAACAAGACAAAAAAATCTAAGTAAGAAAAGCATTTCTGCAGTGTAACCATCACAAAGAAACACTACTGGTACAACATAACACTGAAATTGGTTCCAATATGATTTTGAGCCAAATAATATTTAGCAGTGGGGCGACGCGGTGGCGCAGTGGGTAGCACGTTCGCCTCACAGCAAGAAGGTCGCTGGTTCGAGCCTCGGCTGGGTCAGTTGGCATTTCTTTGTGGAGTTTGCATGTTCTCCCCGTGTTCGCGTGGGTTTCCTCTGGGTGCTCCGGTTTCCCCCACAAGTCCAAAGACATGCGGTATAGGTGAATTGGGTAAGCTAAAATTGTCCATAGTGTATGAGTGTGTGTATGAATGTTTCCCAGTGATGGGTTGCAGCTGGAAGGGCATCCGCTGCGTAAAACATATGCTGGATAAGTTGGCGGTTCATCCCGCTGTGGCAACCACAAATTAATAAAGGGACTAAGCCGAAAAGAAAATGAATGAATGAATGAATATTTAGCAGTGCTAAATACCACCTCAACTACCACAAAGAACCATGGAATAACTTAAAGTGTGTGTGTGTGTGCGTGCATGTGTATGTGTATGTCTCACATCTTCATATACACTGAAAATTAAGTAAGCATCCCAAATAAGATTTTTATGCATGAACGGATGTAGTCTTACATGTGTTTGATTCACCGTAGCTTCTTCCACTCTTTCTGGACTTATTAACAGGTACAGCTTCTTGTAATCTTTGAATGATCCCCTTCACGGAGAAGAATCCAGCTTCGGCACATGGGCAGAGTCTTCTACACCATTCCAGAAGAAATGTTTCATTCCATCAACATGTAGGCAAACACTGGGGTTGTACTTCATTTGGCAGTTCAAGCCAAACATATACAATAATGCACTTGCTGTCACATCCAACACAGTTTTAGTACAACATTCTGTCCACACTTTCCTCATGCTACTACCACTGGTAATCCTTTCACATTTATGATGAAACTATTAATCGTAAAAAAAAAAAAGAGAGAAAAGAAATCCTTCTTTGACAGATGCAATAAACAGACATAAAAAACCTCACAATATATTAGTGCTGCAAGTCTCAAAACACATTCTCAGAAAAAAAGACAACATTTAAAAAAACATTATTGAGTTGTAAAGAAAGAAAGGCAAAGCATTTGTTCATTATTCAAGTTCTGTTTCGGTTTTACAGCTCACACAATTGTTTTTCCCCCTCTCTCTTTTCTTGAATAATTTTCCTCTGGGATCCATCGTGAGAGAAGAGCGTGATTGTCATCTTGCGATTTTAAGTTAATCTATGTCCTCTTCATCTTCTCTCATGCGTTTTACCCATACAAAAAAATGTCCAAACACCTGCTTTAACCGAGGCAAGCAACCTCTGGACGTCAAAAATAGGTTCTGTATCCTCCAGCTTGCCAAATGATAAGTATCCATTGCCAGATTTCCTGCCTTAGGCAGATCAAACTGACAGCTACATTCGGCTATTTGGGTTCCTCTCAGAGATGTACCTGTGTTCGCCTGTTAGCCAAGATTAACACAAGGCTGTGTCGGTCTGGTCCTTTTAAATACAGACATTTACAAAAGCTTCGCGAGTTGTGTTCAGTCTCGGTTGAGTGTTAGTACACAAGAGAACCGGAATAATCCAAAGGGAATGTTTTGAAGCACGGTGGCCTTATGGCACGGGAGATGTGCGCCAAGAGTTGACAGAGTAGAAGCGGGTTGTTGAGTAAAATGAAGAGAGTTCCCCAAGCAGGAGGGAGGTAGGTGAGGTTTTCTGTGGTTCCTGTGAGATCTACACAGAAGACTCCTCTGGATTGGCATCAGGAAGCACACTCCTCTGCTGCAGAGTTCTCCGGAGCTCCTCTTTGAACGGACTGGAATAATCGTTCTCTCGGCTGCCCAGTCCCAGTCCGCTTCCCATGCCAATTCCTGCTCCTGTACTCGCTCTCTCCTCTCCGGCCGTGCTCAGATTCAGACGGATGTATCCGTTGGTGCTTGAGTTTCGAATGTTGGTGAGGCTCAACCTGCTCGGCGAGTGAATTGGCTGACCAGGAATGGCACTTGGAGATGCTGAACTTCCAGTGGTGCACATTGCGTGCCCGGGAACAATTTTTAAGGAGCCGTCCGAGCAGTAGTAATTAGCTCCCGTTTCCCAGAAGCGATCCTCATCATTTGCCATCCTGCTTGGCACGAAAGATGGCCTGCTGGGAGGCTCTTTGGGCAAAGTAATGGGGTATACCAGAGTGCTCTCCAGTGGCTTCATTTCCGCCCCTTTGCCCAATGCCAACTTCAGTCTTCTTCGAAGGTACAAAGATGCAATTAGCAGCAACAGACAAGCAGCACCTAACGTGATCACCAGCACCCAGAATAAACCCATGCTGCCGTCGGGAGCTCGGGCCTCCATGAAGACGGGTGCGCTGGCTACCACCGCGACCTGGTATCTTTCGGTCTGGAACTTCACGCCCTGCTCCTCTGAGTAGCAGATGTAGCGGCCCGCTTGAAGAGATCCGGCTTGGGGGATGACGAGGGCACGGAGAGCCCGGTCAAATCGTGGCCCAATGGCTTCTCCTTCCACCAAAGCAAGCTCTCGCTCGTTGAGCTCCCAGAACGGCTGGGCCAAGTTGGAAACGAGATTGCAGGGCAATACCAGATCTGAGCCAACGACCACTGTCACATTTCTTAACCTTGAATGATCTGGGGGAAAAACAAATAATAAATTATTATTCATTTTCTTTTCAATTGACTTCACACACCTGCAGGTAATCAAGAGGTGCATAGCATAACTATTTTGAGAAAACTGAGTATTTCCTGATTACTATCATTACTTTAAAACCAGTACAATGTTTCTATATGTTTCAGTCGCATGACCTTCATCAGGCATATAAAACAGTATCAGTATCAGTTACAGTACATTTCAAAACAACAGGCTGTTTTGCTGTCGAGGTTATATATTTTTAACTTATTTGTTTTCTCTCACTCTCCCCTATGTTATCCTTTGTGATTGTTTTTATTGATAACGGTGATTGGACTTGTTGTTTTTAAACAGTTATGAAGAGTTTTTCTATATGCCTCATGAAGGTCGTGGGACGGAAAATCAGATTTTTTTTTTTGATTGTCTACAGAACAAACCATCATTATACAATGATCTGCCTAATTACCCTAACTTTAACCTAATTAACCTAGCTAAGTCTTTTAATTACTCTTTAAGCTGAATACTAGTATCTTGAAAAATATCTAGTAAAATATTATGCACTGTCATCATGGCAAAGATAAAAGAAATCAGTTATTAGAAATGAGTTATTAAAACTATTGTGTTTAGAAATGTGTTGAAAACTAAATTCTCTCCATTAAACAGAAATTGGGGAAACAAATATACAGGGGGGCTAATAATTCTGACTTCAACTGTATATATATATATATATTTTGCCCAGACAGAGTATATATAGCTTTTAAAGTGCATGTGTGTGACCCCTAAAGTGAAAAGGGTGCCTGCAGGGGGCAGCGCGAGTCTGACGTACCAGGACTGGGGATGGAGAAAGGCTTATCAAACTTGGCTTTTCCTCGGTTGAACCTCTCCAGCATGAGGTCCTGCGAGAGAGTGGATGTGGAGCTGTAGGGGGGAGCACAAATATTGACGATGTGTCAGAAGGCTGTTAGACACACTGCTATGGGGATGTAGCTTAAAAGTACAAAGAGGGACCTGTGGAGGAGAGCAGAGGGGGTGGAAAGCCCATGCGAAAGGAGGAAAATGGAAAGAGGAGAGCATGGACGGAACCAAGCAAAAGATAGATGTATTTACCCGCGATGGAGGTCGATGCGGACACAAGCTCGTCCCTCGCTGTCCCAGGCACAGTACGGGTCTCTGGACAGCAGGCAGTCTGGCTGTGAATGGTACCGGCTGCAGTTTGCCAAGGGCAGCTGAAGAACTTCAGACCTCGAGCCAATGTACAAATACTTCTATCGAGAATAAATGAGGAAACAAACACATTATTTTCAGTTATCTGTTTTCCTAACAAAAGCGGCTCATGCTAGGCAGGCAGGAGAGCTAAGTATAAAGAGATTGGCTCAGCGAGAGAACAGATCAGAAATTACTTTGCTGTGGGAGACGGTGAGGCTGTCCACCGGTTGCTGTCGATCAAACAGCTGGATCTCTTCTATCACATGAGCCTCTGAACCCAAAATCACCACACGCTGGAGCCATCCGTCCGCTGAACGACAAACAAAAGAGACCAGGATTGTGTTCAGAGGGTGAAGAATAATAGGATGAGAACGGAGAGAGGGGGAAAAAGCAAGGGAGAAGAGACAAATAGTCCATTAATGCATCATCAAGCCGTGGCATATTTTTTCGTCATTGGATTTTAGGAACAAGGTTACGCCGATTACCAGCGGCGAAAATTGAATAGAGCCCAGGTGGTGTCGTGACCTATCATAACTCTATGTGTGTACTTTATCCCGTCCTCTCACACAGTGCTTGTCACAGATAATGTGCCACCAAACCCTCTCTCGCAGAAAAAAAAAGTGAGAGTGCGGAAAAGGGATAACGGAGGACAGTGGGAGAGCTACAGGGTGTGTGCTTTACAAATCCAGCCTGACACTTTTGCTCATGTCAGAGTATCTATGAACACTCTTAATCCACAATCCAAGACTCTTGATTCTGTCTGCCGCACACACGCACACACACACACACACACACACATGCACACACACAAACCTACAGCCTGCCTCAGGTGCTGCCTGCACTCAAAAAGCTTTAACTATGGTTCGACTATAGCTGAATATATGACAAATTCTGCTTAAATATTATATTATATTATATTATATTCATTCATTTATTTTCTTTTCGGCTTAGTCCCTTTATTTATCAGGGGTCGCTATAGCGGAATGAACCGCCAACTTATCCAGCATATGTTTTACACAGCGGATGCCCTCCCAGCTGCAACCCAGTACTGGGAAACACCCATACACTCTCACATTCACATACATACTCATACACTACGGCCAATTTAGTTTATTCAATTCAATTTTAATAAATTCAGTTACTTTTTTTGTATTTTAATATAATAATAATTTGAATAAATAATTTAAATAATAATACCAATGTAGTGTTCTAATTACGATGTCATAAAACCCTGTTTTATAATATGTTTCATAATAATATTCACATAGTCTAGTCTTAATTAATACTGCCAATTTGCTTTTGTTTTAATAATCAATGTTGTGATAAATATAAAAGAAACTACTAAAGTACCACATTAATGTTATATTATATAGTGGATTTGCAAATATATATATATATATATATATATATATATATATAAAATAACAACAATAATAATATCAATAATATTTGTGTAATTTTTGGGTTCATATGATTTTTAAAGTTTTATTTAAAGTTTTAAATAAAATATAATTTTAAAGTATACATTGTACTGTAAAAATATATTAATGATAACATTTATTTAGTCACTGCATCAAAAAATGATGTTTAACATTATTATGCTTAAACTGAAAAATAATTATATTTATGTATTATTTAATGGCAACTTTTATAGTTGTGGTTTGTGTGCAACTGTCACAATTCCGAAGTCGCCGACTTTTGCTTTGTAGAGACACATTGCAGTGGCAATCACAGTTGAGCCTTGAGCGTTAGTGTTTTCTTTTGAGAGTGCCAAGGCCAAATACATCTTTTCAATTTTTATTTCAAGGACTGACCTTCCTACATGATGGGAATCAATTTGAGAAGGTGACATTCCCACTTAGATACAACATTATGGCTAATAAAAATGGTTTCTTTGGCCGCTCTACTCATATTTACGCACAAAAGGACACGGAAACCAAGAGAATGATGCGAGAAACTGTCAAATAACCCACTTGACAAAGAAACACTGCTCTTATCAGCCATGCAACACTTCGCACAGTGGTCTACTTATGCGTTTGACATACCTGTGCCTATGAAGAGCATGTTGTAGGATCTCTGGTCCAGTGAGCTCACTCGGTCCACAGCCAATCGGGTGAAGTTGATGCCTTTAGTGAGCAGCAGAGGGCGAGCTTCAGCCCTGAGCTCCATCAGTGGGTGCTTCTTGGCAAAGTTGAGTGTGGCGTCAGGCAGCTGGAGAGAACTGTTGTAGCCATTTTCTCTGTCAAAATTGGTGATGCACTGGGGAAAGAGTGAGAACGGAAAGTTTGATTGGGGATTCTGACTTGTATTTGAAAAAAAAAAATCATAGAATTTGAAATATAATTACTAAATGATACCCCTAAATGATTTATTAGCTTTGACGTTTCAGAAAATGTTCATATAGATCAGTCATTTGATGAGTAGGAATAAAACTAGCCATACCCTATATTGGATTTGGGATATTAGGAAGAAAAAAATAATAATAAATAATATGTATGTAATTATATATGTAATTATATGTATATGTAATTTTGTTAGTTCCTGATTTCAATTAACTAGGCATGTTTACTAAAATGTATTTTTACCAATTATTTAAATGAGAAATTAGTAACAACTGAAATGTCCAATCACCTAAAATCTTTGCTCATCTTCCAAAACACAAATTAGGAAATTTTAGATGAAATCTGAGAGCTCTCTCATCCCCTAGACACAACGGTCCCAAGACATTTAAAGTCAAAACATTGCATTTAATTGTCATTTAGCGGTTCACCTGTAATCATACGAAGCTTCAAGAACATTTTTGTGTCCCCAAAAAATCTATGTTTGCCTATGTCTTCTCTACCATGTCAGCTTTTGGATTTCATTTAAAATATTTTAATGTGTTCTGAAGATGAACGAAGGAAGATGAACGAAGATGGGAACAGGTCAGTAATTAATAACAGTAATTGGGTAAACTAACCCTTTAGGGCATACTTTATGATTATAAGTAATAATTTCTTCAAAAATAAATCTAAATGTTTGAATAGTATGAAAAATGGTATGCATTTTATATTTACTTCTGAGATGCCCAATACATTCTTCAGCACAAAGTCATTACAAAAACGATTTCCCACACTGTAAAAAATGCTGGGTTTCACACAGTTTGTTCAACACAAAACAATTAAGTTAACTAAATCATTTTTGCTAATTTAATTAAGTTGTCCCAAAAAAACGTAAGAAGTATGTTGTTTCAACTCAAATTTTAAATAAGTAGTTTAAACAAGCAGCAAAAGTTATTTTTTTGAGTGCAAAATGACTAAAAAACGTTTTTAAAATGACATTTTCTGCAAACATCTTAGAAATAATCTTACTCAGATCCTTAATTCAGAAAATCGTAATCTAACAGGACACTTATTAATCGTACTCTTATAAAGTTCTGCTTTAGAAGTTAAATATTACTGAATATACAAAAAATCTTGAGCTATTTTTAGCCTTCTGCTTAGTCACGGCTGCCCTCTCGGCTGGCCTCCCATCTGAACGGCCGCTCGGCTCACCGCTCCAGGTCGTGGACTGGGCACAGTGCCAGTGTAACGGCCCCATCGCTGAGACGACTCCCTGTATTCTTTATACGGCCCGTCGAACACATTTTTCACCTCCCCGATCTGGTACTGACACACAGCAGACACATCCACGTCCCCCCTGAGAGACAATAAAGGATGAAGAAACAAAAAGGGAGAGAAAGTGGAGAAAGCAGTTTGTCAGTCTGAACTAAATGACTGCACTACATTGGCTGGTTTATTACAGTAATAGCCTTTACTGTCAACATAATGACAGTGCAGCATTTTCTACACTTGAGGAACACGGCTGGATGTTTGGCACGGCGACTCTTGAATATAAGCAGAGGACGGAGCGACTTTCACAACTACGTGGGAAAAGGAAGAGAGAGAAATAAATGGAGAATCGAGAATAACTTTATGACCACCCCAGTCTAGAGCAATGAGTATGTCTGGCAACCAAACAGCGTTGCTGGTACAGTATATATATAGTTTGATGAATGGACAAACTGATGCATGCACAGCACCTCAAAACTTCAATCTCATTAACGGCACACATTCTAGGTTTTCCATTGGCTGCTGTAGTGAGTGTGTTTCAAAAGTTGAACACAGATGGTCAGGACAATGACCCATCGTCCCGCCATGTGTCATGATGCCAAAGGGAAGAGGAAACTGGATTGTTCACAGCGACTGCAGGGCCACAGTGCAACAAATCACCAGCAGTTACAACAGTGGTGACCAGGCCAAGGTGTCACAGCACACAGACTTTTACTGTGCAATGACCCAGCCGTGTACACATGGTAACTGTACACCATTGTCAACAATGCATGAAATGGGCCAAAGATGTTTAAAGTTGGACTATTAATTATTGGAAAAAAGTAGCTTAGTCTAAAGTATCAAGATTCCTGGTGCATCATGTCAACAGCAGAAGGCAGATATGGTGATAAACCGGATAACTGAATAAACTGTTGGATGACACAAGCTTGCGGCAGCAGTTTTATGCCGTGGGCAATGTTTACTTGGGACACATTAAGAGCTGTTATCCCAACAGCACAATCCCTGACATCTGTCAATCTGAATATTGTCGTGGACCAAGTGCACCCATTCATGTCAACTGGACAATTCACCATGCCAGACTCCCAGAATCCTCAAGAATGGTTCAAGGAACATGCAGAGGAATTTATGTTAAAGGGTTAGTTCACCCAAAAATGAAAATCCTATTATAAATTACTCACCCTGGTGTTGTTCCAATCCACTGAAACCTTTGTACGTCTTCAAACACGAATTAAGATATTTTAGATGAAATCTGAGAGCTCCCTCATCCTCCATAGACTGCAACAGGTCCGACTTATTTCAGAAAAATTCAGTGGTTCAATCAGAATATTATCAAGCTGCTAAAATGCTTTTGTGCACACATAAATTAGGCAAAATAATGACTTTATTCAACAGTTTCTTCTCCTCTGTCTCAGCACATATTCACAAGAGCGCTGTGCTCTTTATGCATGTAGCACGCTATAAAAGTGTTCTCGCAGCTTCATATTATTCTGATTGAACCACTGAAGACACATGGACTGTTTGGACAATATTTTTTGTTTCCTTTATAGACTTTTAATGAGTTAGGACAATTGCTGTCTATGGAGTATCAGAGAACTCTGTCACTTCATCTGAAATATCTTAATTTGTGTTACAAACATGAACGAAGGTCTTGGGGCGTTGAAATGACATGAGAGTGAGTAATTACTGACAGGATTAAAATTTTTGGGTGAACTAACCTTTTAATACCTTAGCCTCCTAATTCAGCTGGCATGAACTCAATTAAACCTTTATGGTTCAACTTGGAAAAACTCCTCAATGGATGGGAACTAGAGGTTCTAATGCTGAAACAGTAGACCTATTGCCATCTCAGTAAACCAATGCCTGGCTGTGTGTGCTTTGTGGCGGCTGTTTTGAAGCCAAAGTAGGTTCTACTTGTTATTGGGTGCGGGGGTCATAATGTTATAGCTCATCTGTGTATGCAATGTGGCATAAAGGAGTCACTCACCACTGTGCATGGAATATGCCATAGAAACTAGTAGTCCTCCAGTCAGCCCCGGGCAGGGTGAAGACGGCCCGCAGGTTATTAAAGGTGATGTGGCGCTCTGGGAAAGAGCACATCAGTCGAGCTTTCTGGAAGGTGGTCCACTTCTTCTGCAGGGTCCGTGTGCCACCCAGATCGCCCTGAAAAGTAAGGCAAATAGTCATTTGACAGATGTTTTTGCTTAAAGCAACTTGCAGGACACTTGAGGTATAATTGCCCTAGAGCAGGGGTTAACAAATGTTTATTTATTTATTTTTGGTCAGCCTAACTTCTTAGATGTAAAAGTCACCCAAGATTTAAAGGCATAGTTCACCCAAAATTGAACACAAATAAAGTCATTTTGAGGAATGTTGGAAACTGGTACCCATTGAAATCCATAGTAGGAAAAGAAATACTATGCAAGTTATTGGCTTCCAGTTTCAGACATTCTTTTAAATATCTTCTTTTGTGTTCAACAGCTCATAGATCACAGATTTTAAAGATTAGAAATATAGTCAAGCACATTCCATATGCAAATAAACATAAAATATCTATTTAGTCGATTATTTTAATTGTATTCTTTCCTATATTATTTGGGCTGCACAACTTATTTGACCATACATTACCATTTGATTGGTAATGTATGGTCTTAAAACATGATTTCCACAAAAAACTATTTTGTAGCAATGAAAAGGTCTCAATATTTAGTATTCGTCGTAATGTAATATTAATGTAAATTTTGATCATTCTTGCTGTAAGTATTATTTTAATACCCTTATAGTTATTATTTTAATATCCCTATAAAAAAGTATTAGGTTGACCAGTAAGTGTGTATATACACACATTTATTAGCTCTCCAAATTAAATTTACAAAAGAGATAAATATTCACAGACAAATGTATATAAGATTTAATGCAAGTAAAGTTTTGTTAAAATAAAATGTTAAGATATGGGCAAAATATTACATTTAAATATAAAATAACGTATACATTTAAATATACACATTATACATTTATATGTGTGCAGTATTATATTTATCCATTGTTACACTGAATGACAATTTAGTTGCTGACTTCAGTTAATCATAATATAGTCATTACTTTTCAAAAATAAATTTGATTGAGGATATGATGTTTTAATCCATACAAATACTTATTCCACATAATTATTTAAATGTGATTTAATTCATTATTAGTATTCAACCCCCTCTTTTAAATGTCTTCCCCAATCAACAGCCGTCTGGTCACACATTTCTGTTGTATATGAGTTTATAGTTTCCATTTTCACCTTACACACACGTGCCACCCTCGCCACGGTCAGATCACTGTCGCAGTCCAGCTCCACCGCTCTCTCGCTGAAGAAGAAGTAGATCTTATCGTCGTCTCCATCTTTACTGTTGCGACTCTCCCGGACCAGCGCCGAACCCACAAAGTTTGGCTCTGTACCAGACAACCAGGGGCAGATATGGAAGGACGTGTTAGAATTGGGGACACAGTGTTTTCTAGATAAGGAGCTGGTGATTACTTGATGAAACAGATAAACTATCTTAAGTATCCATTGTTTATTGAGCTGATTTCAGATTAACCCTGCTGGAGAGATCGGGGTTCTGTTCCCCTGTGCATTGTTTAAAACCCAAAGCCTCTTATAATGCGCTGTAGACAAGATCTTTTAATTGTGATAACTGGCTGACTCAGTTCTTCCAATATACACTCACCGGCTACTTTATTAGGTACACCTGTCCAACTGCTTGTTAACGCAATTTTCTAATTAGCCAATTACATGGCAGCAACTCAATGCATTTAGGCATGTAGACATGGGCTGCGTCCGAACTGCATTTGAATTCAAACGTACTACTTGGCCGTTAGAAAAGTACGTTCTATACAGTATGAATGTGAGCAGTGTGAATGGAATTCGGACGTACTACATCTGCCATTTTGTCATGATCACATGACCTACCCACGTGAGTTGCGCCACTTCACTCCCATTCAAGAATTCTCTCGTGGGGCATCATGGGATAGTGCAACGTGCATGGGATGCGCACTTCAGAATCTCGCCGGAAGTAGTAGGTCATCCGGGTACTTCTCGCATACTGTTTTTCGAATTCTATGAATTCGGACATACTACTCGGCTCGCATACTGATTTTAGCGTACTATATAGTATGGAAGTATGTGGTTTCGGATGCAGCCATGGTCAAGACGATCTGCTGAAGTTCAAACCGAGCATCAGAATGGGAAAGAAAGGTGACTTTGAATGTGGCATGGTTGTTGGTGCCAGACTGGCTGGTCTGAGTATTTCAGAAACTGCTGATCTACTGGGATTTTCACGCACAACCATCTCTAGGGTTTACAGAGAATGGTCCAAAAAAGAGAAAATATCCAATAAGCGGCAGTTCTGTGTGCGCAAATGCCTTGTTGATGCCAGAGGAGAATGGCCAGACTGGTTTGAGCTGATAGAAAGGCAACAGTAACTCAAATAACCACTCTTAGAACCGTGTCAACGCCACAGCCTACCTGAGTATTGTTGCTGACCATGTCCATCCCTTTATGACCACAGTGTACCCATCTTCTGATGGCTACTTCCAGCAGGATAATGCGCCATGTCATAAAGCGCAAATCATCTCAGACTGGTTTCTTGAACATGACAACGAGTTCACTGTACTCAAATGGCCTCCACAGTCACCAGATCTCAATCCAATAGAGCACCTTTGGGATGCGGTGGAACGGGAGATTCGCATCATGGATGTGCAGCCGGCAAATCTGCAGCAACTGCGTGATGCTATCATGTCAATATGGACCAAAATCTCTGAGGAATATTTCCAGTACCTTGTTGAATGTATGCCATGAAGGATTAAGGCAGTTCTGAAGGCAAAAGGAGGTCCAACACTGTACTAGTAAGGTGTACCTAATAAAGTGGCCGGTGAGTGTATATGCAGATCGGATGTAGAAAACCTGGAATTAGTTTCTTGAGATCACATACAGTTGAAGTCAAAATTATTATTATTTTCTTTTTCAAATATTTCCCAAATGATGTTTAACAGAGCAAGGAATTTTTCACAGTATTTCCAAATATTTTTTCTTCTGGAGAAAGACTTATTTGTTTTATTTCGGCTAGAATAAAAGCAGTTTTCAATTTTTTAAAAACCATTTTAAGGTCAATATTATTAGCTCTCTAAAGCAATATTTTTATTTGATTGTCTACAGCCTAATTACCCTAACTTGCCTAATTAATCTAGTTAAGCCTTTAAATGTCACTTTAACCTGAATACTAGTATCTTGAAAAATATGTAGTAAAATATTATGTACTGTCATCATGGCAAAGATAAAATAAATCAGTTATTAGAAATAAGTTATTAAAACTATTATGTTTAGAAATGGGGGCTAATAATTCAGGAGGGCTAATAATTCTGACTTTAACTGTACATTTAAGATTCAAAATATTATTATTAGAATTTTTATACATAAATCTGTGCATACTGACAGTTTGAATGTGATTATGTAGGCTACTTAAGTACGACAAGCATTTATTAAAAAAAAACTAAATCACACAGCATATAATTGATTATAAATACAATAACAACATTTCATTTGGTGAAATATTATTACAGTTTTAAATAGCTATCCTAATTTATTCTAAAATGAAATCAACAGAAGACATTCTAGTTAACAACATTTAAAGCTGTATTAAAGTTATATTATATTATATTATATTATATTATATTATTCATTAATTTGTCCTTCGGCTTAGTCCCTTTATTCATCAGGGGTCGCCACAGCAATATGAACCGCCAACTTATCCAGCATATGTTTTACGCAGCGGATGCCCT